>JAFEMH010000839.1:0-425000 GCA_022495995.1 Adenophora triphylla var. japonica | reverse complement strand
ATCCCTGCGCAAACAGTAACTGTGTGATTTCTACCGGGACGGTGAGAGTATAAATTATCGGCCTCGCCCGGGCCCCATGTAAGCCCCGCATAGTACTTTAGACGCTAGACCCGACTACGACGGCTAGCGATCGCCTAGCAATTTTAGAAATTTGAATATTATTTTTACATAATTGATTCTTATTTAAATATTCTTATAAGATTTTCTAATTGACACAAAATAACACATATTGACACTTACAAACACTTATTTATATATGTACTGATGCATAATAATCAATATAAAAAAATATGAATGTAACAAATGACTATTTAAATATTTTAATAATATACTCCCTCCGTCCCATTTTTTTATAGACTTTTGGGTTTTGCACGGAAATTAAGGAGGAAATATTATATTGAAAGTGTTGTGAGTGTGAAAATAAAATAGGAGAGAGAATGAGTGGAGAGAATAGTAAATTATAATGGTGATGTGAGTATTAAAATAATGTAGGAGAGAGAATGAGTGGAGGGAATAGTAAAGATTCCTTTCCATTTTAGGAAAGTATATATTATTATGGGACGCCCAAAATGGAATGTTTATACTCTCTCCGTCCCGGCCGACTTAGGACTTTTTGCCATTTTGGGCGTCCCACCCGACTTAGGACGGCCCAAAATGGAAACCTTAAATCACTATTCTCTCCACTCATTCTCTCTCCTACATTATTTTAATACTCACAACACCATTATAATTTACTATTCCCTCCACTCATTCTCTCTCCTATTTTTAAATTACACTCACAACATTTACCTTTTCCTTAATCCCCGTGTCATTTCAAAAAAATTTAAGTCGATCGAGACGGAAGGAGTATATTATTGTGGGACGGAAGGAGTATATTGGGAAGTTCACTTATTTTAATTACTCAATTATTAAAAGTAGACAAAAGGGAACATCTTTTTGAAATGGAGGGAGTATATTTTAGTGCTAATTCAATTTGATTTTGATGTAGGACGGATATTTGATCCAGTCAAATATATTAATTATCTTTGTATTTTAATTAGTATTTTAAAATTTTATTTGTTTTAGTTTTTATTTTATTTCTTATTTTCATCATTATTTTTAATAGGTTGATTAGAGATGATTTTAGAGTAGATTTTGAGTTGATTTACTAGTTTTTGAGTCATATTAAGTTACCATATATGTTATGAGTTATTCTAGAAGGTTTAGGAGTGTTTTTCAAGTTTTATGGGCACTATAAAATAGGTCTAAAGTTGTAATCCGAATTTAGACTTTGTTTTTTATAAATGAAAATATTTGCCATTGAGCAATTATCAAGGGTTTCAATCCCATCTTGTTTCAATTCCGTTCGATCAATTGTCATATAAACCCTCCGTTTTACATCATTTGGTATCAATTTCCTAGTTGATTATCAATGGACGAACGAGAACGAGGAAGTGGTGATCGTGGTGATCGTGGTAGGGGCCGCAAATTAGAACCCCAAGAAAATGAATCCCATCGACATCGCAATCTGCGTAACATCGAGAAGGACGAATTGCGAAGACAGATTCAAGACCTCCAAATTCGCTTTGCGCGTTTTGAGGTTCAAGAACTCCATAGTCGCTTGATGGTTTGGAGATTCAGCGAATCCAGCATCGCCCTGCGCGTTTGGAGACTCCCGCCGACGTGGGCTCGAATTCAAATTTGTGGTCTGATGATGAGAATATCTTTCCCTTTGATAGGGATCAAGAATTCGACGACAGGAATGGGACAGATCCTTCTATGGATATTTGTATGGAGATCGAGACTCCAAAACTTGGAGGTAAGGCACATCCCGGCGACATTTTTGACATGTTCAATATTGTTACTGTAGAATCAAAGGTTCAAGACCTTGTCATTGATTGGTCGAAACCATCAATCTATGACGAGTGTAATTGTGAAAGATGTCAATGTGAAGCTACAAAAAGCGAAGTAATTCAGGTTTGTGATGACATTATTATTGCCAATATCATGACGCCTGATTATGACTTAGTCCAGTCCAATATGGAAGAGAGTATTATTTTGGATTTTGTGACGGAGTCTAAGGAAGTTGGTGATATGGGAAAAGAATTATCTGTTCCATATAAAATTATTCAAGATGATGATTCAACAGATCTGACGGAGCAAGAGAGAATAATATTATATCCAGAAGAGATCATCTTACGACAATTTCTGCTTAAAACGAAGATTTATTCAAAATATATTTTTAAGTGGGACGGCACTTTCCAAACATCGGATGAGAACTCGGGGACGAGTTCTTTTGAAGAAATGGTGAATGATGTAGGACGAATATTTGATCCAGTCAAATATATTAATTATCTTTGTATTTTAATTAGTATTTTAGGATTTAATTTGTTTTAGTTTTTATCTATGATGCTCAGACCCTTCTATTTTGCCAAAGTACCCGTGTCCAAAGGATAGGACATGGGTGTGGGTGTGGGTATAGCTATTTTACACTAAATTTGGTGTAATTTCTTAAAATTTCTGAGAATCCGACACTCGGATCCGTACTCGTGTCGGACACTCGTACCCGAGTTCGAGCATCATAGGTTTTTATTTTATTTCTTATTTCGTCATTATTTTTAATAGGTTGATTAGAGATGGTTTTAGAGTAGATTTTGAGTTGATTTACTAGTTTTTGAGTCATATTAAGTTATCATATATGTTAGGAGTAATTCTAGAAGGTTTATGAGTGTTTTTCAAGTTTTATGGGCACTATAAAATAGGCCTAAAGTTGTAATCCGAATTTAGACTTTATTTTTTATTAATAAAAGCCATTGAACAATTATCAAGGTTTCAATCCCATCTTGTTTCAATTTCGTTCGGACAATTCTCATATAAACCCTCCGTTTTATACCAGATTTCAAGAGTTTTAATCGAGGGTAGTTTTCGAAAAATCAGCCTAGGCAAATGGTACGGCCCTAGACAACTATAAAATGTCGCGAGTAATTCTTAAACGGTAAAAAAAAATTGTGTTTAGAAAGGAAACCGTTGCCTATGCGCCCTAAGTGTTGACAAGTCGATCTAAGTGTATAGGCGGCCAAAAAATGTGTTCAAACAAAAAATTGATGCCTAGGCTCCGACTTGCCAGGCTAGGCGCTAGACGGTTAAAAATGCATTCTGTCAGAAAATCGCTGCCTAGGTGCCGACTAGTTGGGTGTTCGACGTCGCCTGCCACCAAGATCTGTCTTGTTGTTTAAATATTGTTTTGGTTGAAAAAACAATAGAGTTGAATCTTGACTTTGACAAGTGTGTGGATTTAAATACTAAGGAGGGGACTGTGGAATTCGAATAAATGGAACAATGACATGAAAAGAATGAATGACACCACGATTTGTTAACGAGGAAAACCTTGGAGGTGACAACCTCTTCGGAAAAAACCCCGGGAGTTAGGTCTCCAACCTTAAAAGTTTCACTATGATAATTGAGTTACAACTTCGGAAGAGGATGGAGAGGATTACAATCAACTTGTGCGTAGAGTGTGTGCATATAAGAATGCGTGTGTATTTCCGTCTCCACCTCCCCTTAAATATAAGAAAGGGTAAGAGTTTGTTCCTACAATTCCGGAGATGATCCTTATCCTTTTCAACGTCCATGAGACCAAGTCATTCTTTGCCGTTGAAGATGTGTTGAACGTGCTAGGAAAATATCCCGTATTCTTCTCTCTTAATTACTGGAAAATAAGAATAAAGATATTAGGAAATATCAAATAAGTAAATATTAAAACAATACTTACAGTGGAATAACATCTTGACATACAGGATCAACTGAAGATGTCACCATGCTGAAAAATACCCACAACAATTTGTCCCCAAAAATATTTGACTATGTTGGCAATTGAAGAGGCAAATGTTTTTCTCCCCATTAAATGCTCAACTGCCAGCTTTGCTTGATGGGACGGTTTAGGGATACGTGGCGACAATGAACGGTTGGGTGAAATGCTTAGGAAAAAGTAATTTTTTCGAAAAAAGAGTTCTTTTTCTTTTTAATAACCGCTTTGGAAGGATTATTAGGCTTCTCAAAGCTTCCTTTTCACCCCTGCTTGCTTACGACGCTGTTCTTCTTCAAGGTAAAATTTTTCCGTTTCTTATCTTCTTTCATTGTTTACTTCTTTTCTTTCATCTGTCAACCATGGGTAGGACTAGGTGGTCTTCGTCCAAACCTAAGAGTGTCCCATCCCCACAAGGTCCAATAGAGGTTAGTCTTACCGATTTCGTTTATGAAAATATCCTTGTAAAACCGGATGAAGAGACTTGTTTGTTTAGTGATACTCAAATAGAATCACTAAAACAACAATGTTACTTCCCCAAGGGTGCGATTTTTCATCCTTTCTCTGTAAACCTTAGATCTGACTTCGTTTCCGCCAAATGGATTTGTTTTCACGAATATCCTTTTCTTCTAGGGTTTAGTTACCCCTTCCCGTCGCTGGTTTCTGAGTTTTTTCAAAAGACCCATCTTGCCTATGCTCAACTGATGCTCATGGCTTGGAGAGTTTTTGCTTTTGTTATCAAAATGAACAGGGAAATGGGTTAAATCTAGGGCTTCATGAGATAGCGTATTCGTATGATCTCCAACCCTTTGGTTCAAAAAGGTATCTTTTTAAGAAAAGGTCAGGTAGGAACTCCTTGATGAGCACCACGTCTTCTAGTGATAGGGGATGGAAGAATAGATTTTTCTTTGTTGATAGGGCATCCATTGGAGAAGGGGATGAGATATCAAGCAAATGGAACAAGGGAGGTACTTGAATTCCTAACTTTGTGATTTTTTGTTCTTGAAACAAGCGAAATCGTAATTGTTCTTACCTTTATGCGAGATATCGGCGGGGAGAACTATTTCCACCAGTTGAAGACACTTTAAGCAAGATTGACGAATTTTTCAAGCTCCATTTAGACAAAAGATCTCCTAAGGGGCTCCTGGAATCGTCTCTGGTTGTCCCGGAAGACCAAAAGGCCTCCACCTCTGCCATTATGTCTACAAGTAAGCATGTTTGTCTTTTCACTTTAGTTTATCAATCTGATTTACTACATTTCTTGACAATCTTCATATGTCAATGCAGTTTCCAAACCAGTTATTTCAGGATCGGATTTTGATCTTGACGATATTGAAGCCATGTTCGAAGGCACTGCTCTGAAGATAGGGATGAAACCTCCACCTGCTCCCAAGAAGATTTCGGCTTTAGATGAGAGTGCGGGTATTGGTTCTAGGGTGAAGAAGAGAAAGGTCAGTCAAGAAGAGGTGGTTGAAGTTGGAGATTCTTTTGATGGAATGCCAGTAGGGGATTTAAAGAAGAAATACATGAGTTATGCGACTGGGGTAAGATGTTGTTAATTGGATTTGACTAACTCAAAAAGTTTTTATAACATATAGTGATGTCGAGTTATTATTTTTCAGACTGTAGGGTATGTGGAGGATTTGGTAAAATAAATTGAGATGCTAAAGAAGAAGTCAAAAGCTGACATTGCTTTGGTTAGGAAGGAGAAGACAGTATTAGAGAACAAGGTGAAGGTGCATGAGAAGACCCTGGAGTAACAAAGCAAGTCATTGGAAGAGCAGGAGCAAACAGTAAAGAACTTACTGAATAGCTTAGCGAAAAGCGAGGAGGATCATCTTAAGGAGATTGCGGAGGTTAAAGGTTCTTGCAAGTTGGCTGCTGCTAAGACTGTTTCCCAGTGTAAGATCAAGATGATAAGGGAGTTTCGAGAAGGGAAGGCTGAGAGTTGGGATCTCGATAAGGAATGTGCCCACTTTTCCAGGTTGACAGGAGAACCAGTGGATGAAGGTGAGGTGTCCTCAAACCCAAATGAAGCGATTGTAAAGGATGCAATAGAGGTTGGAGAAGTCACTCCCCAAGCAACACCTGCGGCAGATGCCACTTGAAAAAGGTAAAACAATTCTGTTTTGGTTTTTTGATGATATTACTGGGGTGGAATCCCTTAAGACAATTTTAATTTTTATTTGGTTATGTAATGGGTTCATAAGGACCAAAGACAATTTCTTTTACGTGTTGGGTTGGTCCAACACTTTTGCACTTTAACTTTGATAGTTTGGATGCTTTTATGGTAACTTTAATCTAGTTAAGGTTTAGTAGTTTTCAAGCATGTCAAGGCTTGTTTTCTTTTGGATGAAATTTTTCTTTGTATGGTTATTTGTTATGCTCGTAAGGTGACATGATAGTATGTCAAAACTGTAGATACTTAAGATGACATGTATATGTCATAACCACAAGAATAATACGTAAGATCAATCATTTAACTGAGTGGAAATGGGTAAGCTATATGAGTTTACCCATATAGGCCCACCCCACACCTCAATTAAAGAGATAACTTGCGCTCCAGGCGAAGGTGTGGTAACCTAACATCTTAAGAAAGAGGTAATTAACTCTTTAAACCTTAGAAGGGATGGTATACCTTTACTTAAGAAGAGATGGCCAGTCTCTGACGGAGTAGAATTCGTTGTTCTTTGCGTACTTTCGACATGTCCCCATGTAAATATGTCAACACCTCATAAGACAGAAACATGTTAAAAACGGACGCCAACTAAGGTTGACGTCTCTCCACAAGGCGTGTTAGTGACATCTTGATTAATAATGAAGTAAATGAAAGAGTACATAGAAAAATAAAAGGTTACCAATAAATAAAAGATTATCCATACCTGGGAAGAGATGAGTTTAAGGGGGGTTTCGTTCAGATGTAATACCTTTTAAGGTGAATGGCGTTCCAACTTCGTGGTATCATTTGGCCATCCAAGGTTGCCAGGCGATATGCTCCTTTCCCGGCCTGTGCATCTATTAGGTAGGGTCCTTCCCATTTTGGGGCGAGCTTGCCTGCATTGAGCTCCTTTGTATTTTGGAATGCCTTTCGTAGGACTAAATCTCCTACTTGAAACCTTCTAATCCTTACGTTTTTGTTGTAAGATCTGGCTACCCTTTGTTGATATGTTGCCATGCGAACTTTGGCCATGTCCCTTAATTCGTCCACGGTATCTAAGTCATGTATCAAGATGTCCTTATTATGTTCAGATGTCAACAAACTGTATCTGGTCGTAGGTACAAGTACTTCTGCTGGAATAACTGATTCTGTTCCAAATACAAGTGAATAGGGGGTTTGACCAGTAGCGTTCTTAGATGTCGTTACGTCGGCCAGTAGAACCATTGGTAACTCTTCTGCCCATCGTCTTTTCTTCTGGTTCAGTCTCTTTTTTAAGTTGCTTATGATTATTTTGTTGCTAGATTCTGCCTGTCCATTGGCTTGAGGGTGAACAGGTGAAGATGTCACCATCTTGACTCCCCAAGATGTCAAGAAATCTTGGATTTTCTTACTAATGAATTGGGAGCCGTTGTCACAAATTATTTTTGAAGGTATCCCAAATCGGCTGAATATATTTCTTTTGATAAAAGATATAACTTCTCGATCACGAACTTGTACGTACGCCTCAGCTTCTACCCATTTAGAAAAGTAGTCTGTCATAGCCAGTAGAAATACTCTTCCACCTGGTGCCCTGGGTAATTTTCCTACGATGTCCATTCCCCAAACCATAAACGGCCATGGAGATAGGATAGGATGTAGTAGTTCAGCCGGTTGGTGTAGGATGTTCCCATGTCGTTGACAGGAATCACATTTCTTTGCGTAGTCAACGGCGTCTTTTCTCATTGTGGGCCAAAAATAGCCCATTCTAATAGCCTTGGTATACAGACTTCTGCCTCCGGTATGATTTCCACATTGTCCTTCGTGCAGCTCCCTGAGAACCTGATGGGCTCTATCTGCTTCTAGACATCTTAAGTAGTGACCTGCAGCAGATTTTCTAAACAAGAGGTTATCAATAAGTAAATACTTAGATACTCTTACCCTGAAGGCTCTAGCATTTTTCTCCTCGGCTGGGATCGTATCATCTAAGAGATACTTGATAATAGGAGCTGTCCAAGAGGTTGCTGCTGGAGAGGAGGGTACGTCGACATCTAGAGCGAACATCTCAAGATGATCAATTGCTGGGATGTCAATATGTACAATTGGGATACTTGTCTGTGTAACGCTCTTGAAGGCTGAACCCAAGTTTGCCAGGGCATCTGCTTGAGAATTTTCTTCTCGTGGGATTTGTTCCAAGGAAAATGACTTGAATTTGGCCGAAAGAATTTTTACGATTTCCAAATATGTCGTCATCTTAGCATTTTTTGCTATGTAGGATCCGTTGTAATGGTTAACAATTAGCAAAGAATCCATAAACACCCGGATATGCTTGACATCTAGGTCCTGGGCTACTGTTAAACCTGTAATTAATGCCTCATATTCTTCTTCATTATTAGTGGCCTTGAAACTGCAACTGATGGATTGTGGTATTATGTCCCCTTGTGGCGATTTTAGTACAACTCCAAGACCTGTACCTCTCATGTTAGAAGCACCATCTGTGTAGAGAGTCCATATCTTCAGGACGTCATCATCTTGAAGTTGCTGTACCTCCAATTCCACCTCTTGTTGCATGGTTGGACTAAAATCAGCCACAAAATCAGCTAGTGCTTGGGATTTAATTGTTGTTCTGGGCTCATATTTAATGTCGTATGTGCTTAATTGTACATACCACTTCGCCATTCGACCTGACATCTCTGGTTTTCTCATAACATTCTTAATAGGATAGTTAGTGCGTACAATTATAGTATGTGTTTCAAAATAGTGTCTTAATTTAATAGAAGCAGTTATCAAAGTTAAAATTAACTTTTGTAAATGAGAGTACCTGGTCTCCGCATCTAAGAGTGTCTTACTTATATAGTAGATGGGTTGCTGACTATCATCTCGTTCTGTCACTAAGACTGCACTTACAGCGCCTTCTGATACTGCTAGGTAGATGTAGAGATGTTCATCCTCCTGGGGTTTGGCCAATAACGGAGGTGTCGACAGGTAAGTTTTGAGCTCCTGAAAGGCTTCTTCATGTTGGCTCTCCCACTGGAACTTCTTGTTCTTCCTTAGAATATATAGAAAGGTTTGCATCGATCCGAGGATTTTGAAATGAATCTTGTGAGTGCAGCAATCTTTCCCGTCAATCTTTGGACGTCCTTGACAGATTGAGGTGATGACAGATTGATAATAGCACGTATACGTGCAGGGCAGCTTCAATGCCTCTTTTAGTAACCATATAACCCAAAAACTTCCCTGCCTTCATTCCAAAGTTGCATTTAGCTGGATTAAGTTTCATATTGAAACAATCCAAGATGTCAAAGGCTTGAGATAGGTTGCTTATGTGATCTTCGGCTTTCTTGGATTTTACTACCATGTCGTCGATGTATACTTCCATTGTGTCCCCAATCTGATCTTTGAACATTTTGTTGACGAGCCTCTGATATGTTGCACCTGCATTTTTTAGTCCAAAAGGCATTGCAATATAACAATAAATACCTGTGGGTATTATGAAGGCGGTGTCTTCTTGGTCGGATGGTTCCATCTGGATTTGTTGAAATCCTGAGGATGCATCCATGAATGTGAGGAGCTCATGTCCGGAGGTGGCATCAACTAACGAATCTATGTGTGGCAAAGAGAAAGGATCTTTTGGACAGGCTTTATTCAAGTCGGTGAAGTCAACATAAACTCGCCATTTCCCGTTCCTCTTCTCTACCACAACCACGTTTGCTAACCATCTTGGGTAATCGACCTCTCGTATCATGTTGGCTTTGAGTAAGAGCTCTACCTCTTCCTTGATGATCTGGTTTCTGGTTTCTGTAAAGTTCCTACGTTTCTGGTGTACTGGTTTAAAGCTAGGATCTATGTTAAGTTTGTGAGTGATGACATCTTTGCTGATGCCTGTCATGTCATCATGTTTCCAAGCTGTAAGTGCTCCAATTTGAGCTTGTTAGAATTTTCGTTAGAAAATTAACGAAAGTTATAACATTTCTAACAATTCCTAATAATCCTAACTTTTCTAACAAAGTGAGGGTAAAATGGGCATTGTTATTTAAGGCTAAACCTCAAAAAGAATCTCAAAAAGCAAAACAAAAGAAGAAAACCAAATATAGCAATGGCTGGAAACAAAAAACTGGCTGTTAATTTGAATTTTGAAAAGAAATATTCTTCTTGTCCAAAGCCGGAGCCGCATTTAATGAACAGTGCACGCCAAGCAGTCCCATCCGCGCGGACATCTTTGCAATTTCCAGAGGGCTATAAATTGAGCCCTCCAGTCACAAAAATAAGGAGCCACAACACATTTTGCACCGAACCTCTGGCGAAATATAGAGAGAAAACAGTGAGAATTCACTTGAATTGTCACCATTTTCTCTCCAATCTTTCCCAATTCATACTCATCCACTCACTCTCATATTAAAGCCCTAAACACTCATACACTCAAGCCAAACACTCAAGAACACAAGGAAGATTGGTAAACCCTCCTCCTCCTAACCCTAAATCTCATCCATGCATGCATCTTCAAACTACAAAATGTAGTTCCTTCATCTTCTTGCTTTAGATCTAAGAAGATCACCATGGAAGACCATCTCCATGGATGATCTTCTACAAAGATCAAAATTATTTTCAAGTTTTCTTACTTTCTTACCAAGAAAACTCATTTTCAAAACCCTAAAAACCATTTTCAAGCATAAAATCTCATTTTCAAAGGATAAAAATCCCCTTCCCAAGCAAATGAAATGCTTAGTCCTAATGTACCCCAAGGATGGTTTGGTATAGTTGATTCACCACTAAAATTTCTAGTGATCACTAACCAAAACCTAGGGAAATGGGGACAAGCATGGATGCAAAACCCCCCTTAAAATCATATTTTCTTTCTTGAGAAATTGCTGTCCAGTAGCAATTTTCCCAGACCTCAGTCCATTGTCTTAATTTTTGGACACAGATGAAATTGGAATTTGGTGTTGACTACAAAACACTTTTTGTATCCAACATCCAGAGCTTTCCAGACATATTTTTACTTTATTTTTTGGGTGAGTAAAACTCCTCTTTTCAAATTTTCTTTCAGAGGCTACTTCATCAGCTTCTGGGAATCCAGATCTCATATCTGAGGTTTCCAGAAGGTTTTGACCCCTCAAATCTTCTCCAAAATGGAAAATTCCTTCGCACAAATCTTATTTAAGGTGTCTAGAACAACTTTCATTCTATGAGTTTATCCAGATTATGAAGTTTTAAGACCCTTGAATACATTTCAAAATCAAAGGTCCACTGCCTTTTTCATTCTGGCAGAAATGGCTCTCAACTTCAAAAGGTCTTTTGAGTACCAAATCTCAATCCAAAAATCTTCCAAAAAATCATGGGATCAGTTTAAAGTCTTAAAAAGATATCCCAATTTTTACTTTTCTGAGTTTCAACTTATTTTGGCCAAAACACACATACACACACACACACACAAATGATTTTCAGCTTGGAAGACTCGTTTTACGAGGCGCGTCGGGTGCACACTAACGTCCTTCCCGACGCGTAACATGACCTCCGAACCTAAATCTCTGATCTCGGGCTTTTTTCAAAGTTTTGGCCCTCAAAATTAAAATGGCGTGGCGACTCCGTTTTCGTTGATTTTTTCCAAATAAAAAATGGGAAAATTTTCGGATGCACATCATCACACAAGCAAAACTCTTTATTCTGCTTCTTAATAGGTCCACAAGCTTCTCTTCTATATCTGATGGGATGTCAGTGCCAATAAGTACCTTGATGTTCGGGTTGGAAGGGTCTAGCAATACTTCTTTCACATCATCTTCCCTAGCTTCCAGGACTTCACGTACTTTCCTCTGTAATTGCTATGCTTGTTTTGGAGATGTCGACGCCTTCATTGAAGTTTTATAACATTCCTTAGCCACCTGTTGATCACTGTAAATCTTAGCGACACCCCAAGGTGTTGGAAACTTCACACACTGATGGTATGTGGAGGGTACATGTAACGACCCCAACCCTAGGCACTAATTTTAAATAGTATATTATATGCTTTTAATATTCATGTTATCTTTATGTGTTCAATTATGTCTTTAAAATTCGTAATTTAAGATAATTTGGGTGGGAAGTAAATTTAGAATCTTTTATGAATTTATTAGACATTAAATAAGAACCTTGAAGAAATAATAAAAATAGAAATAGATAAATTGTGAGGGGAGGTTAAAATGGGTAGAATTAATAATTTGGGGGAAGGACTTAATTATTGATGAAAGCCTCTAGATATTTTGCCTTGAGGGGCCATTTGAGTCCTACCCTCTCTAAGCTCCAAGTGTTCCCCTCCCCCATACTCCCTCCTTGGCCGCCCCCCCCCCTCTCCATTATCCTCCTCACACTCCTTCCTTCTCCTTCATTCATGCTTCTTCCTCCTAGAGAAAACCTTGAGAGCTCCATGGAAGCCCTCACCTCTTCTTCTTGAAGCCAAGCAAATCCTCCACCAAATTCAAGTCTAGGAGTATCATTGAAGTGGATCACCTAGAGGAAGCCATCAAGTTAGAAAGATCAATCTTTCCTTATAAAATCCAAGTGAGTTGTTATGACCTTCTTTCATTTATGTGCTCATGAACTATCTATTGTTGTTCTTGGTGTTGTGATTGTTATTATATGTTTTGGAAATCTTCTTGAAGTTAGAAAATGGATTAATGACAAAAAAAGATGTTGTGGTTCATGGGAGTTGATTTAGATTTAAGGGAATGGGTGGAATTTGTAGTGATAATCCATCTAGGATTACTTGGGTTTGGGTTTACATGTTTGGAATGGGAATTGGTGAGGTAAAAGTATCATTTGGTGTTCTTGAAGTAAGCTTGGGTAGAAGGAATGGAAACCTAGGCAAGAAAGGGTAAAAATCTGAGTTTTGGGCTGGAGGGAGGCTTGGGCGGTCGCCCATGGGGGCTTGAGCGGCCGCCCATAGCCACAGAAGCTTGGTTGCCTTGGAAGAGCACTTGGGCGGTCGCCCAAGTAGGTTAGGGCGGTCGCCCAAGAGGGCAGAAACCTCAATTTCCTAGGAAGTCCACTTGGGCGGTCGCCCAAGTGGTTAGGGCGGTCGCCCAAGCCCCTGAACCAACCTTTTTCAATTTAAACAAGAATTGTTTAGCAAGTTGTTTGACCTCTTAGAAATGGTGACTCCCACCCAATATAAATTAGTAGAACCTAATCAACCCGGATACGAATTGATCCTCTTTAACCTAGGTTAGAGTAGGATACCTTGGCTTGGCCATGACCTCTTATGTGGTCAACATGGAATTGTAGGAGTAGTTAAATATTGTTCGGAAAGTGGTTCAAACATGGGAAGTAGGTCTTGCACTTTTATTAAGGTTATTCAAGGTTGAGTAATGACTTCGTAGGAGTGGTTTATGATATTTGGTGACTTTACTTGTTCCCCTATCCTTGGTGATTAGTTAGAAATAGCGTAGAAACCATAAGTTTCCCTACTTCGTTAATTGAAGATGAGCATGTATCGCCTGGTGACATTATTATCCCAATTTGTTGAATTGTTGAATTTGGTGTATACCTTAACATCCTGAGTATGGATTAATTGGCAAGTTATTGTGTGGTATCCCGGTGTGGATTATTTGGTATATGATTATATTGTATCCCGTCGTGGATTATGTGGTTATATGGATACCTTGCTTGAATTTATATTCATTGGTGAAATTGATTGGCATGAGTATACTTTACCATGTTGTTATATTATAATGCATAGTGTATTATATGGTTGTTGCACTGTGGTGTTGATTACATGAGTATGCATTACCATGTTATTATATTGTTATCCCGTTTTGTGGATTATCTCAAGTATCTATTATGTGCTTGAGCGTGTTTATGTTCGGGTGGGTATGATGGATCTCAATCAATTATTGATTTGTTCAATAAGTGATTGAAGGTTCGTCATACCGGTGACCCTTCCCCACTCTGTGGCCACGGAGTGGGCTGTGCTCGTATTGACCCAAAAAGCTTTACAGACTGTTGCGATCGTTGTAAGGAGGGACGATATTATTGTTGGATACTCTAATACAGGTATCCTTTCTTATATGGATCTACGGGGCATGAGACCTATAAGAGGTGAATGTGCTGGAGGCAATTCACCAAAGAGTGGAGTTTTACTCCCACGTTGTACGACTTATTGTTCGAGACGGGAAAAAGGTAAAATGAGGTAACGAAAGGTGTTTACCGTTTTCATAATGTGCTATGTGCTACCATGCTATGTGTTGCACTTTGTTTGGCATCTGCCGCATATCATAATAGCTCATTGAGATTTATTCTCACCCTCTCCCTTTCTTGTTTTAGATTCCGAGACAGGTGACCCGAACCCGTGAGGCCGGGGATTTCATTGTGGACTTTTGCTTTTGGGGCTTGACAAGTTAAGTATAGGAGTCGGTTGTTAGGAGTATTTATTAAGTATTTTTCTTTTGTAAATTGTATGGAAAACTCTTTTGTTAAACAAGGTTAATTAAGGTTTCTAATGTAATTGGTTAGATTTCGGTTTATTAAAGTTGTAGTTGGATTTCCTTTGAGTAGGGATATTATCAATTGATTTTTATTTGGGAAGCTTGAAAAGTGGTTTTCCTTTAAAGGCAAATAAATGTTTTAAAAATTTGGATGGATTTTCTTAGTTTGAGCTCCCTTAGCTCAGGACACGTGTTAGGTCCGGGTTGGGGTGCTCACGGTTAATATCGAGCTTAGTTTAGAGGTCAAGGGTAGATGTCTAAACTAAGGGGGAATGTGTGGAAATTGACGCCGAGTGTTTAATGCAGGAGTTCGTTCTAATGGCCGGAAGCAAGGATGATCAGCGGGAGGTTCTAGAAAATGAAGGAGATATGGGTATAGGTGGAATTCAGGATGAAGAGATGATGAAATTATTCAGGATGTTTGTACAGGATATGGAGACTAGAGGATCGGTTCCGAATCAACCTGAGGGATGTCGAAGCGATGGATGGGAAAGGTTTGTGAAGATGAATCCGCCGAGTTTTAATGGATATCCGGGTCCGCTAAAGGCAGAAAAATGGTTAGAAAGAATGAACAAAATCTTTGAGGTTATGGAAAGTCGCAACGAAGAGAAAGTTAGGTATGCCGTGTTCAAACTTGAAGGTTTAGCTGATCAGTGGTGGCAGAATTTGAAGGGAAGTTGGGAGCGGGATCATACGCCCCAGACTTGGGATAATTTCACTCAACAGTTCGAGGACTACTTCATTTCAATGGTTACAAGGGATAAGAAGGAGATTGAATTCTTAGGACTAAAACAAGGGAACATGACGGTAGATCAGTATTCAGTCCGGTTTGAGGAATTAGCTAGGTGTTGCCCTCATTTGGTATCGCATGAAGTGAAAAGGGTTCAGAAGTTTGTAATGTGTTTGAGGAGTGAGTATAGGAAGGAATTATGGATTGATGGTTTCGCCGATTATCGAACGATCATAGATAGAGCATATAAGGTCGAGAAGGACATTGAGGAAAATAGTGGAAGGTCCGGAAGTGGGATTAGAAACAAGCCAAAGTATTTAGGACAAGGATCCAGAGTCATTAGAGGACAACCAAGTGCTTTAACTTCAGGAAGTATGAGAGAGGAACTTGTGGTAGCTTCTTCGTCTAGGCCAATACCCAAGCAGTATGGGATGATTTGTACCTTTTGCAAGAGGGTTGGACATACCGAAGATCGGTGTTGGAGTAAGCAAGGCAAGTGTTTAAATTGTGGAGCATCGGGACACTTTAAGAGGAATTGCCCAAGGATGACGAGGGGACGAGCTTCAAGCAGCGGTCAGCTGGGTGGACGACAAAGAGGCAGTACCAAGAGAGATAACAAAGGGGAACCGAAAGAGAAGGTCTATGGTCGAGTACATGTTTCGAACCTAGGAGAGATAGTTTCCTCAGAGGTTACTAAAGGTATATTCCCTGTCTCAGAATTAGGGGTCATATTTTATGGATCATGTTGCATATCATTTATGCTTGGCATCACATTTTGCTTATATGTGACATATATTGTTTGAGATGTTATTTTATTGTTAGAGGATTCTGCTCTTATGAGAGGATACCTCGAACCTCCCTTGATTTACCACAATGGTGATGTGGTTATGGCTGAGCATGTATTGCCAGTTGAATTGGTATAATTATTAATTTATAATTTTGAGATATACTTGACCGGGAGGGTTAAGTAGTTGTTGTATAATGGTAGACTATCATAATAAGTGAGTCTCCTTTTTCCATGCCTAAATTGCTTATGTTGGTATTTGATATAGGTGAACCTAAATGTGAAATTCTTGTCATATATGGGTATTTAAGGTGAAAAATTTGAATTAAGATGTGAAGGGTAATTGGTATATGTTAGACTTGCATAGGAAGTCTTTTCAAAATTTTATGTGCTAGTTGTGAGTAAATGGTAAATGTGCTCCCGTCGGTATATTTCATGTGTTGGTTCTGAGTATGATAAGCAGAATTGTAATCCTTATTTTGATGGCTTTAGGGTAATTAGAATTGATGATCTCTTTGTTAATTTAAGTTCCGGGAAGATCGTGAAAATCATTTGAGAGTTGGGTTAATGATTTCCTTGTGAGGAGTCCCTGTATGCAAAGTTCGGCTAGTATGAGTTGGCTCGAGAGGATTTCAAATCTTGGGTTCTATAGTCTTAAACTCGGATGTTACCATGGATCTTGTGAGAGTTGAGTCCGTGATCTTTGAGTTAGCAAATGCTATCGAAGAGATTTAAGGAATTCTTAAGAAATGAAAGATCGTTGCTTTAATTAAATCTAAAGGATGTATAAATGGTGTAGGATGTAATAAGTATGAATTATATTGACAGAGATGGAAAATAGATTGGCTATAGATTCGATCCTTACCTTACTTAACGTATGTGAGGACTTTGTGAAATTTTAAGGTGCATTAAAGGAAGATTTGATTATGATATGATACGGAATGGGAAATTGATAACGTGGGCTTTGAGGAGTTTGACTTAGATAAGTGAGATTTTCTTATCTTCTACTTGGGAGTAGCTACACTTGTGTTGCGTATTTAAGCAAGTACCTTATCTTTTTGAAGCTTCCTTTGAGAGTTGTTACCGATCCTAGAGTTGGAGAATTAAGTTAGTCGAAAGGAAGAAATTAGAAGACTACCCAAATTCTTGAGGAATAGGTTATATTGTGTGACGGATTTCCTTTCAACTTGAGAAGTTTAATTGACCTTAGCGAGTTTGCGTAAATAGCAGGTATCATTCTAGCTTTGAGATAAAATCGTATGAGGCGTAGTTCAGGGAGATATTATCGATCTCCAATTTATTGGGATGGAATTAGTAAAGTTAGGCCTAAGGTAATTTAGCGCCAAAGTTTGTTAATCCAATTGAAGTTCTAGAAAAGATTCACGATTTGACGTATAGACCGACTTGGATCAACTTATAGAATATTTGAAGTTTTAAATATAATATCGTGATATATTTGGTAACTTAAGTTGTAATACTTTTATTTAATGGTACTTTCTTGAGGTCGTGGAAATTCGGGTAGTAATAGTTGTATGGTATTCTTGGGATGTTGCGTCGTAAAATCGTATTATTAATGAAATTAGAAATCTTGGGAAGAATCATAGAAGTGAAGAGAATAATTGAGAAGTGAAGTTCTAGAGTACTCGGGTTGTGAGAATGTATAGTAGAATCTTGCCCTTGAAACGTCTAATTGAAAATATTAAGCTAGAATGTGTGAAAGGTAACCTTTGCTTTTTGAACCTTAGGGTAAGCGACAATCAAATTCGGGACGAATTTTCTTTAAGGGGGAGTGAGTGTAACGACCCCAACCCTAGGCACTAATTTTAAATAGTATATTATATGCTTTTAATATTCATGTTATCTTTATGTGTTCAATTATGTCTTTAAAATTCGTAATTTAAGATAATTTGGGTGGGAAGTAAATTTAGAATCTTTTATGAATTTATTAGACATTAAATAAGAACCTTGAAGAAATAATAAAAATAGAAATAGATAAATTGTGAGGGGGGGTTAAAATGGGTAGAATTAATAATTTGGGGGAAGGACTTAATTATTGATGAAAGCCTCTAGATATTTTGCCTTGAGGGGCCATTTGAGTCCTACCCTCTCTAAGCTCCAAGTGTTCCCCTCCCCCATACTCCCTCCTTGGCCGGCCCCCCTCCCTCTCCATTATCCTCCTCACACTCCTTCCTTCTCCTTCATTCATGCTTCTTCCTCCTAGAGAAAACCTTGAGAGCTCCATGGAAGCCCTCACCTCTTCTTCTTGAAGCCAAGCAAATCCTCCACCAAATTCAAGTCTAGGAGTATCATTGAAGTGGATCACCTAGAGGAAGCCATCAAGTTAGAAAGATCAATCTTTCCTTATAAAATCCAAGTGAGTTGTTATGACCTTCTTTCATTTATGTGCTCATGAACTATCTATTGTTGTTCTTGGTGTTGTGATTGTTATTATATGTTTTGGAAATCTTCTTGAAGTTAGAAAATGGATTAATGACAAAAAAAAAAGATGTTGTGGTTCATGGGAGTTGATTTAGATTTAAGGGAATGGGTGGAATTTGTAGTGATAATCCATCTAGGATTACTTGGGTTTGGGTTTACATGTTTGGAATGGGAATTGGTGAGGTAAAAGTATCATTTGGTGTTCTTGAAGTAAGCTTGGGTAGAAGGAATGGAAACCTAGGCAAGAAAGGGTAAAAATCTGAGTTTTGGGCTGGAGGGAGGCTTGGGCGGTCGCCCATGGGGGCTTGAGCAGCCGCCCATAGCCACAGAAGCTTGGTGGCCTTGGAAGAGCACTTGGGCGGTCGCCCAAGTAGGTTAGGGCGGTCGCCCAAGAGGGCAGAAACCTCAATTTCCTAGGAAGTCCACTTGGGCGGTCGCCCAAGTGGTTAGGGCGGTCGCCCAAGCCCCTGAACCAACCTTTTTCAATTTAAACAAGAATTGTTTAGCAAGTTGTTTGACCTCTTAGAAATGGTGACTCCCACCCAATATAAATTAGTAGAACCTAATCAACCCGGATACGAATTGATCCTCTTTAACCTAGGTTAGAGTAGGATACCTTGGCTTGGCCATGACCTCCTATGTGGTCAACATGGAATTGTAGGAGTAGTTAAATATTGTTCGGAAAGTGGTTCAAACATGGGAAGTAGGTCTTGCACTTTTATTAAGATTATTCAAGGTTGAGTAATGACTTCGTAGGAGTGGTTTATGATATTTGGTGACTTTACTTGTTCCCCTATCCTTGGTGATTAGTTAGAAATAGCGTAGAAACCATAAGTTTCCCTACTTCGTTAATTGAAGATGAGCATGTATCGCCTGGTGACATTATTATCCCAATTTGTTGAATTGTTGAATTTGGTGTATACCTTAACATCCTGAGTATGGATTAATTGGCAAGTTATTGTGTGGTATCCCGGTGTGGATTATTTGGTATATGATTATATTGTATCCCGTCGTGGATTATGTGGTTATATGGATACCTTGCTTGAATTTATATTCATTGGTGAAATTGATTGGCATGAGTATACTTTACCATGTTGTTATATTATAATGCATAGTGTATTATATGGTTGTTGTTGTGGTGTTGATTACATGAGTATGCATTACCATGTTATTATATTGTTATCCCGTTTTGTGGATTATCTCAAGTATCTATTATGTGCTTGAGCGTGTTTATGTTCGGGTGGGTATGATGGATCTCAATCAATTATTGATTTGTTCAATAAGTGATTGAAGGTTCGTCATACCGGTGACCCTTCCCCACTCTGTGGCCACGGAGTGGGCCGTGCTAACGACTGTATTGACCCAAAAAGCTTTACAGACCTGTTGCGATCGTTGTAAGGAGGGACGATATTATTGTTGGATACTCTAATATAGGTATCCTTTCTTATATGGATCTCTGGGGCATGAGACCTATAAGAGGTGAATGTGCTGGAGGCAATTCACCAAAGAGTGGAGTTTTACTCCCACGTTGTACGACTTATTGTTCAGACGGGAAAAAGGTAAAATGAGGTAACGAAAGGTGTTTACTGTTTTCATAATGTGCTATGTGCTACCATGCTATGTGTTGCACTTTGTTTGGCATCTTGCTGCATATCATAATAGCTCATTGAGATTTATTCTCACCCCTCTCCCTTTACTGTTTTAGATTCCGAGACAGGTGACCCGAACCCGTGAGGCCGGGGATTTCATTGTGGACTTTTGCTTTTGGGGCTTGACAAGTTAAGTATAGGAGTCGGCTGTTAGGAGTATTTATTAAGTATTTTTCTTTTGTAAATTGTATGGAAAACTCTTTTGTTAAACAAGGTTAATTAAGGTTTCTAATGTAATTGGTTAGATTTCGGTTTATTAAAGTTGTAGTTGGATTTCCTTTGAGTAGGGATATTATCAATTGATTTTTATTTGGGAAGTTTGAAAAGTGGTTTTCCTTTAAAGGCAAATAAATGTTTTAAAAATTTGGATGGATTTTCTTAGTTTGAGCTCCCTTAGCTCGGGACACGTGTTAGGTCCCGGGTTGGGGTGCTCACAGTACAGCCTTCATTCCATGAATCCAGGGTCTTCCCAGGATGACATTGTAGGATGTTGCACAATCAATTACGCAGAACCGTTCCATGGTATTGAGGCCCTTTGAATATATTGGAAGCTTTATCTCCCCCACTGTTTCTTTGACCTCACCACTGAAGCCTACGAGCACTGAAGACTTCTTAACTATCTCCGATTCTGGGATGTTCATTTCCTTAAGGGTACCCAACATAATAAGATTGACAGAGCTACCCCCATCAACCAGGATACGCCGGATTGTACGGTTAGCGACCGCAAGGAAATAACTAGACCGTCGTGGTGGGGTTCCAGCAAGTTATCTCGATCACTTTCATCAAAGGTGATTGGATCCCGGCAGGTGTCGACATCCCGGGCCGTCTTTCTCGGCTTCTCCTCTTTTGACTCCTTAGCATGTCGTTTTGCGGCGTAATAGGATGTACCACATATTTACGAACCTCCACTAATGAAATTGATCACCTTTGTTGATCTTGGGGGAGAAACCGGTCTTTCGACTTCATGAGGAGCTTCCGCACTTTCGGCCTTCTTCTTTCGGATCCCAAGAACTCCTTGAGATGTCCCTTCGAGAGCAAGTAAGCGATCTCCTTTCTTAGTGCGATGCAATCTTGATAACATGTCCAAAGTCTTCATGGTAAGCGCACCATTTTGACTTGTCACGCCACCCCGTGGCCTTATCCGTCTTCTTTGGCCATCCGGCTTTGTCCCCAAGGTTGTCCATTGCACGAGTATACCCGAAATGTCAACCGTAAAAACAATAATCGAAATGTTAGGCACATTATCGCTATCTTCATCTTCACCATCTATTGAATTAATTTTGCTAGTATCAATCCTTGGATAAGGATTGGAACAGTGGTTCCCGCGATGGGACGATTCACTTTCTCGTCGGGATTGTCATATGTCGACATCTTGGTTGAGGACTTCGATCTTCGCAGCCTCATCTTCCTCCAATCTTATGAATCTCACCGCCTGCTCCCGACTTCTTCCAACCGCTTACATGGAGTCATGACCAAATCTTGATAATATTGTGAATCTTTCTTCATCCCATTTTGAATGCTTCGTGGTCTGTCGACATGTCAAGATTGGGAATTTCTAGCACTTCCTTA
Source organism: Adenophora triphylla var. japonica (assembly GCA_022495995.1). Lineage (NCBI taxonomy): Eukaryota > Viridiplantae > Streptophyta > Magnoliopsida > Asterales > Campanulaceae > Adenophora > Adenophora triphylla. The sequence continues at coordinate 403,455 of JAFEMH010000839.1, read as the reverse complement.
TTGAACCGGTGGACATAATCCTTCGGGGTTTCATTTGGCCGCTGGGTCACATTGTAGAGATCACTTGTCAACCTCTCAAATTGTCGATCGCTGAGAATTGGTTATAGAACATGTTGATGAGCCGGGCGTATGAACCAATTGAACCTAGGGGTTGCCTAATCAGCCATTTGAGAGCCGGTCCAGACAAGGTTGATCCAAACCCCGCATGCTGTGCCTCCCGAATTGAAGCGGAATATGGATTATGTCCATCTTTTCTTGATAGTGGGCAACATGCTCTTCTCGGGGTCCGTGGTACCATCATACAACTTCATAGATGGTACATCGAAACGCTTCGGGATGTCAACATTTGCAATTCTTGGACAAACCGGGATTGATTGTAGCAGCTTCGAGTCACCGGTTGGATTGGAGGAGTTACGCCCGGCACGTTCATTATCGCCTCGAGATCCCGCATCCGTCAAGCTAGTGGGTTTCCCGCAAAAGGGTCACCCATAGGAATACGATTGAAATTACTATTATTGAAAAGATTATTTAGCAAACCGAGTTGTCCGTAGTAGTTGTGACAAAGAGTGTTGTCAATGAATGGGATGAACCGAGTGAATCCCGAGGAAGGTGGCGTCAATATGGTGTCCCCAGGCAAAGGTGTTGACGTCATTAAGGATGACAACTGTTGAGTTTGAGGCGGACTACCCATTGGGATAAATTCACTCTGAAGTGTGGATCCTTTGGTGTTGTCGAAGTTGAGGATCCTTGCACGCAGTGGTGATATGTTATCAAGCCGAGATGCGATGAGCTGTTGATCTTTCTGCATCTTAATCATGGAATTGGTCAGCACCTTTGACTACCTTTGACTGGTTGTCTTGTTGGTCCAACCTTTGATTCAACCTGGTGAGGATACTCCGGATGTAAGCATCTACATTGGAAGAGGTCGCTCCCTTTTGTGGAGTCTTCGTAGGTTGAGTTTGCTGAGGTCCAGTCTGAGGAGGTGGCGGCAGCAAGCTGGTTCTACCTCCTGATGTCGGAGCAACAGCGGGACTCTTGCCGACGGCGGGCACATTGGAGGGTGCAGACATAATGAATTTGCTTAGGAAATGATCCAAATAACCGATAAACCACAAGGCCCCTCGGTGGGCGTCAAATTGTTTTGGTAGAAAAAACAATAGAGTTGAATCTTGACTTTGACAAGTGTGTGGATTTAAATACTAAGGAGGGGACTGTGAAATTCGAATAAATGGAACAATGACATGAAAAGAATGAATGACACCACGATTTGTTAACGAGGAAAACCTTGGAGGTGACAACCTCTTCGGAAAAAACCCCGGGAGTTAGGTCTCCAACCTTAAAAGTTTCACTATGATAATTGAGTTACAACTTCGGAAGAGGATGGAGAGGATTACAATCAACTTGTGCGTAGAGTGTGTGCATATAAGAATGCGTGTGTATTTCCGTCTCCACCTCCCCTTAAATATAAGAAAGGGTAAGAGTTTGTTCCTACAATTCCGGAGATGATCCTTATCCTTTTCAACGTCCATGAAACTAAGTCATTCTTTGCCGTTGAAGATGTGTTGAACGTGCTAGGAAAATATCCCGTATTCTTCTCTCTTAATTACTGGAAAATAAGAATAAAGATATTAGGAAATATCAAATAAGTAAATATTAAAACAATACTTACAGTGGAATAACATCTTGACATGCAGGATCAACTGAAGATGTCACCATGCTGAAAAATACCCACAACAAATATGTTTTAGAAATACTTGATATTAATATAGCATCGTTTCTTAGTACTGTGAATTTCAAAATAAAAAATCTTCAAGTTGAAGATTCGTTAATTGATGAATTGAAATTTCCAATCTAGGACTAATAAACAACATTTTCAAATCAATTTCCTTTTCCATCTCAATTTTCTCTTCATCCTCATCCTTGTTATTGACACCGGTCATAGAGTTAATGATTGCGAGGCTTCATCATCCTACTCCATTTTACAGCCACATCAAGTAATTATAATATTCGGTTGCGCCTAAATCCTGCTTAGACGCTTTAGACATCTAGATGCTATGTCCAATTCCAACGCGTAGCAGTCGCACAACAATTGATAGAACCCTGCTCAAGGGAAGGGGCATATCTATGTTATCAACGTGGAAGCAAGTGCACCCGGTTACTTTCAACATTAAATGATTTTTTAACCCTAAATTTGTGTTATATTAATAAAAGTTCACTTAATTAGAATAAGAACCCACAAACTTTTATTCCTGAGTCTGCCATTACTCAATGGGGTGCTTTTTTGTTGGCCAGCACCTGAAGCATAATTGTGGAATGGATAGGGTAAAGTAGAAATGCATGAGAATGCCAGTCAAGAAATTTGATTAAACTAAGGTATGTACAAGTAAATAGAGATAATTGCAAAAATAAATTAAAAAAAAACCTTTTTACAAGTATTTTCATTGCAAATCAAATTTTCAAAACGAATTAACTGTATAAAAATAATTATTAAGAATTTTATTGCAATTTAAGCATTCCTTTAATAATTCGTTAAAAGAGAGTTAAAAATAAAAATGTACTTTTACCCCGCAAACTTATACATTTAACTTCTATTGTTCATCATCAAAAGATTAGTTTTTATTAGATTTTTTACTCTTTTGGCTAATTAAGAAATATTATACACATGAATAATAATGATATAAGCTTTACTCCATTCGTTTCATTTGAAGGTTCACCATTTGAGTTGAGCACAAGAATTTAAAAAAAATGCGATTTGTGTGAGTGCAGAAAGTTTGATAGAACTTAGGAGGGTAAATGAGTAATTGTTTTGATCATGACAAATGAGTTGCAATTCAAGTAACAGAGAGTTTAAATTGCAATGAAATTCTTGATAATTGAAGTGATTATGTCAAAAACGTTTGGATCAGCCCAAATTCAGCGGCAGTTTGTATATTGTATGATTTAATAGCATGAAAAAGAAGAACAAACACGTAAACTAAGTCGGGGATTCACCGGCGAATGTCATCCGGCGTTAGAGTAAGTATTTGTTTTTAAAAAGATAAATCAATTAACAATAGTTTATAGTCAAAAGATGTGTTACCCAATAATGTGAATTATGACTTGTTTATATATGCATAGCATTGTAGAGTCATTTTTGGATAAAAAATCGTGTGAGATAAGGTTATAATCATACGAGAATTATAACTATTCACAGTCCTTATTTGAGTAGAATTAGGCTAACATATTATACACGTGCGCATTGAATGAGAGCTACTCGTCATATATGGCCTGGTCAGCCTAACGTGAACCAAAGAAGAGATTTGTGAAGTATGGGAAAACCCGTTTTCTTATTTTGTTGACAACCGAGTAGGGGCTACTCGTATTCAAATGAGGCGTTGTTTGGCCTAGATGATTAAGCCTTGTCGTCATACAATTTTGTTGGGCCTTAGCTATTATTCGCTTTATTATGTTTAGGTCGAAATAGTGGGAATTACGAGAAAGAAAGACGAGGAAAGGTAGGATAAGCACACTCTGTTTGTCGTATTTGAGACTTGTATGAATTATATTTTGTGTCCAATTTATTGAGAATTGTCCGACCATTATCTACATTTGTACCTCAATTTATACCGTTAAAGAAGGTTTTTAATGGAAATGATTGTTGTTGAATGTTTAAAAATGCAAGGAAAAAACTTAAACTCATGCAATTATGTCGAGAAAAGACGAAAGAATTACCAATTCTGATAGGAAAATAAAGAAGAGAGAAAAGGAGCGATTGGTTTAGGGGTAAAGCCGCAAAGGTAAGAAGTTACTTGGGAGGGGGTTGGAAATGCTTTCTTTAGAAGAACAGACAAACGAAGAAAGTTGTTTGTAGTTGTTGTAAACTATTGTGTGCCGACATTCCGTTTTCTGTTTAGTGAATTAACTGTATAAGCTCTCAAGCTGGAGCATGCGGCGTCTGTCCGGATACAATTAATCACTCTTATTTCCATTTTGACTTACTTCATTCACGGTTTACATTTATTGCAACATACCCACTTCCTTCCTTTTTGCCTTTTTCGTGGAATATTGAAAAATGATTTTGGTTCCAACTATTTATCTACACTGTCTCAATAATTAATAATTAAAGGGGTTATCTATTAACGGGACCGGCCCAAGGGGTGGGTAATAATGGGCGACGCCCATGACCCACGCCAATCATGGGTCTAAATTTTATATCCAATATAGTTTACATCACTTGTATTTTTTACTAATATAAAATATTAGTGCAAAATAATTTAATAAATAATGTGTTAATTTGAGGATAAATGTGTTAATTTGATAATAAGTGAGCAATAGCTAAATAGCTAAATATGAGATAAGTTTGAGCTCGAATAATTGATTCTCAATTCTTACTTATCTTTACAAGTCTTATGAATTTGTTTTTATTTGTATTTTATCTCTAAATTATAAGATTACATTTTAGGTTTTCGTGTTATTCTATATGTATAATATTTACTTTCTTTGTCTCATAACATACTATATAATATAAAATAAATAGTGAAGTATGTGTTGTAAATATTAAAAGTAAAGTAGTAAATAAAAGTTGGATAGTAAATACTAATTTGATTGTTGTTGTAAGTGTGAGAATTAAGTCTCATTGAATAAATAATTACTATCAAATTTTCATTTTTAAATTATAACATTTGTTATAAGAAAGTTAAGAAACCCAAAAGATAAAGAAGTAACATTTATTATGGGACGAAAGAGTAAGCTTATAAGATTCAAAATTTTAAAATCTAATATATTTAATTTGAATCATAATTTTATTTATATATAACTCATAGATTAAAATCATAAAAAATCTTTTTTTTTTTTTTATCTATTTATAGATTATTGATTATGATTTTATAACCTTTCATTTGTTGTTATCTACAATCCAATGCATTTATATATATATATATATATATATATATATATATATATATATATATATATGGCCCTATTATAATGAGAACCACATTTATATGAGAACTATAAGAACCACTAACACCATTTGGATTAAAAAACACATCAACGCTCCAGGATTAAAAAAAAAATAGAGGGTGGCATTTTCGTAATTATTTCATTTAAAATCCCCTCAAATTTCAAAATAAAATATCTCAATATCTATAAGTCAAAAAAAAAAATCGAAAACACTGATTTTTTTGTCTTGACGAGACGATTCAAACTAGATCCCTGAAGATAGGATTTTGAAAAAATAATATTGAACAACGTCTAATTTTTAAAACACTGTGTTGCTAGTGAACACTAGCTGTGTTGTCTTAGTGAACACTAGCTGTGTTGTATTAGTGAACACTAGATGTGTTATATTAGTGAACACTAGCTGTATTGTCTTAGTGAACACTAGTTGTATTGTCTTAGTGAACATTAATTAATTAGTGAACACTAGCTGTAAGTGAACACTAGCTATGTTGTCTTAGTAAACACTAGCTATGTTAACACTAGCTATGTTGTCTTAGTGAACACTAGCTGTAAGTGAATACTAGTTAAGTAATGTACACTAGCAACTTATAGCTAATTAACTAGTGTACACTAGCTAATTAACTAGCTAGTGTACACAAGGACTATTTCCATTTTTATAAGTTTTGCTAAATGGTAGAAAAATAGGGTGTTTTGCTAAATGATCAATTTATGTTTATTACTCTCAATTTAATGTTTTTGCTTGATTTTGTATGCAGATTAAGAAAAAAAATTGTTAGAATAAAAAATAATGTAGGAAAGAAAAAGTTGGTAGAAAACAGTAAGTGAATTATTATTTTAAGTGTAGCAAATAAGTGTCATTGCCATTTTTAAAATAAAATAACTAAAAATTTTAAACTGAAAACATATTAAAAAGAAAAATAGCAACCTTGAAAAATGACAGTAACTAGCTAGCAGATGCAATACACCAAAGGTCATAAAAGATTGACAGTGCATCTCAATACAAGTGACCTCTAACTCACGGAACATTATGTATGCAAGTTGGACTAATTGGAATTCCTGTGAGTGGAATAATCCATATCTGAATGTGGTGTAGATGTATTGCATTATTCATATAGTAGTGATTCTTATTTTTAATTTTTTTTTTTTTCAAATTATAACATTTCAAATATGGGAGGAAGTCCTTGTGTACACTAGCTAATTAACTAGTGTACACTAGCTAGTGTACACAAGTCCTTGTGTACACTAGTTAATTAATTAGCTAGATTAGTTAAGTAATGCACATTAGTTAAGTAATGTACACTAGCTAAGAAATATTGGATTAATTTTTTATGTAGAAGAAAGAGACATAATAAGTAAATTTGATACTTACCTCGATAGCAGTAAAATTATTTTTTTAAAATTTGTTTAAAAAAAAAAACCATCTATTTTGGACCAGCAAAGCATAAAAAAATCCAAGACCTGTATTTAAGATTTAGGGCCACTCATTTATATGAGATTGGATCTGTACCACTAAGTAATCCAAGTGATTGCACATTGCACTACCCCAAATCCAGTACCTACCTCCCTTATTTTGATCATGAAAAAAAAAAAAGGAAAAGGATTCCCAGCCAGCTGAGCTTCGTCACAAGTCAGTATAAGTAGTTGCAAAGGCCATTCATGATTTCAAAGCAGCTGCTCTCTGATAACTGACCCATCAAAGAGCATACCCGACCCATTCGAAATTGGATCATCATATGTTCATACGAAAGAGAAAGCTCTGACTTGACAGTCTGTAGAGCTTTAAAATGGAGTTTCTTTTTATTTAAGGTATGCAAATGTCTTGATTTGGTTGATAGCTTTAAATCAAGAATCATTTTTATGTCAATTATGAACACTAAATTTGTAAGTGAACTGTTTGTAAGTTAATTAGTTATGTTATGTCTTAGTGAGCACTTAGTATGTCTTAGTGAACACTAGTTGTATTGTCTTAGTGAACACTAATTAATTAGTGAACTCTAGCTGTAAGTGAACACTAGCTGTAAGTGAACACTAGCTATGTTGTCTTAGTGAACACTAATTAATTAGTGAACACTAGCTGTAAGTTAACTTAACTAGTTATGTTGTCTTAGTGAACACTAGCTATGTTGTCTTAGTGAACACTAGCTGTGTTGTCTTAGTGAACACTAGCTATCTGTTTGTCTTAAGTGAGCACTAGTTGTATTTTCTTAGTGAACACCAATTAATTAGTGAACACTAGCTGTAAGTGAACACTAGTTATGTTGTCTTAGTGAACACTAATTAATTAGTGAACACTAGCTGTAAGTGAACACTGTTTGTAAGTTAACTAGTTATGTTGTCTTAGTGAAACCAATTTTATGTTGTCTTAGTGAACACTAGATGTGTTGTCTTAGTGAACACTAGCTATGTTGTCTTCGTGAACACTAGTTGTATTGTCTTAGTGAACACTAATTAATTAGTGAATACTAATTTGTATTGTCTTAGTGAACACTAGCTAGTGAACACTAGCCGTATTTTCTTAGTGAACACTAGTATTGTATTGTCTTAGTGAACACTGTTTGTGTTATCTTAGTGAGCATAGGCTGTGTTGTCTTAGTGAACAGCTGGGTTGTCTTAGTGAACACTAGTTGTATTGTCTTAGTGAACACTAGTTGTATTGTCTTAGTGAACACTAATTAATTAGTGAACACTAATTTGTATTGTCTTAGTGAACACTAAATTGTCTTCGGGGATTATTTTTTCAATATTAGCTAGTGTTTTAAAACACTAGTTAATTAGCTAGTGTTTTAAAAATTAGGCGTTGTTCAATATTATTTTTTCAAAATCCTGTCTTGGGGATCTAGTTTGAATCGTCTCGTCAAAGACAAAAAAATCAGTGTTTCGAATTTTTTTTTCGACTTATAGATATTGAGATATTTTATTTTGAAATTTGAGGGGATTTAGTCACAATAATTACGAAAACGCCACCGCCTCTATCTTTTTTTTTTAATACGGGCAATTGATGTGTTTTTAATCCGTGGTTGGGTTTAGTTCATGGTTCTCATATAAATTTGGTTCTACCGTTTGAATAAACCGCATATATATATATATATATATATATATATATATATATATCTCCCTCAGTCCCGACCAACTTGGATTTTTGAAATGGCGGGGATTAAGGAAAAGGTAAATGTTGTGAGTGTAATTTAAAAATAGGAGAGAGAGAATGAGTGGAGGAATAGTAAATTATAATGGTGTTATGAGTATTAAAATAATGTAGGAGAGAATGAGTGGAGAGAATAGTAATTTAAGGTTTCCATTTTGGTAAAGGCCCTAAGTCGGGTGGGGCGCCTAAAAAATGGCAAAAAAAAATCTAAGTCGGCGGGACGGAGAGAGTATATATATATATATATATATATATATATATATATATATATGTATATATATATATATATATATATATATATATATATGTATGTATATATATACATATATACATACATATATGTATGTATATATGTATATATATATATATACATACATATATGTATGTATATATGTATATATATATATATACATACATATATGTATATATATATATATATATATATACATACATACATACATATATATATATATATATACATACATATATATATATATATATATATATACATACATATATATATATATATATATATATATATATATTACAAGTTTAAATTTTAGCTTTACATAATATCTTTCTCAATTTTCCTTTCAATGAATCAGATAAAATAAATAAATTGTCATATTTCTTGTTTTCTTATGGTTATATTACTTCTTTTTTAATTTCGTTTTACGTAATCGATAAATATCTTTCAAATTTAAATACATAACGTAATTTTTTTAAATTCCATTGTAATTTTTTTTTTATCTATAACATTACCATATCAATTATAAATATTTTCATATTTAATTTATACACATATTCTCAGTTCGTAAATATTAGTTTAATTTGTTTCTTCTTGATTAAAGTGAGAAAAAATATAACGAATAATAAAAATAGAATAATGTTATAAAAGTTTGAACAACTATTGAATATATATATATATATATATATATATATATATATATATATATATATATATATATATATATATATATATATATAAACTTATTATTAGAGGTGTCAATACGACCTGATGGAGTGAGGCGGGCCCAACCCGCCAAAATCCGCCACTAATCGGGGCGAGTAGGTCTGCTGAGAAACGCGTTTCTCCATAACTATGAAAAAATGTGTTTTTAATAGCCAGAAGCTTTGCATTTGATATCCAAAAAAAAAAAAAAAACCCAAGGCCAAGATCAAAGCTTCTGGATATCCAGAAGCTTTGGGTTTGATATCCAGAAACTGTTAGGTGCATATCCAGAAGTATGTGAAATGTATATCCAGAAACTGTTAGGTGCATATCCAGAAACTGTTAGGTGCATATCCAGAAATGTGTTAGGGCATATCCTGAAATTGCTATTGAAGGTTTCTGGATATCCAGAAACCTTCAAATGTATATCCAGAAATCATCAAATGAATATCCAGAAACATTTTGAAGGTTTCTGGATATTCATTTGAAGGTTTCTGGATATCACTTTCATAAGGTTCTGGATATCCAGTTCATTGTCGCGCGACAAGTCGGGACCCGTTTCTCCATAACTTATGGAGAAACGTTTCTCCCTAGATTTTGGCAATCAGGGCGGACTGGCCCGAATTTCTGACGAACTGAAAATACGTCAACCCAACCAAACCCACATTGGGTTGGTGGGTCAGGCGGGCTAAGCAAATAAATGAAATTTTGATAATGAAAGTAAAAACCTCAAAGAATGGACAAACATAGACCATTCTTTTAAAAAAATAAAAATTACAACTAAAATGGCAAGTATTAAGAATTTACAATTTTACAAAATTTAATCAAGTCAAAGTTTAGATAAAGTTTAGATATATGTGTGTAGCTATATAAAATTATTAGGGCCATTATTTAGTTTCAATCGAGGCCTACGAAATGATAGAAACGCCCTTTGTACTAAATATAAATATTAAAGCCTTAGTATTTAAAAAAATAAAATGATTGTAATAGTGTTGAAGTAATAAACAAATACTCCCTCCGTTTCAAAATGATTGTCCCACTTTTTTTGCATTTATTACGAAGAAATTTTGAACAATAATTTTAGGTTGATTTAATTATACAAATGAAGATCTAAAACTTGCAATTGATATTATTATTGATGGTGTATCAATAATGAGTTTTAGATTTTCATTTGTATAGTTAAATAAACCTAAAATTATTGTTCAAAGTTCCTTCGTAATAAAAGCAAAAAAAGTGGGACAATCATTTTGGAACGGATGGAGTATTTATATATATATATATATATATATATATATATATATATATATATATATATATATATATATATATATATATATATATATATATATATATATATATATATATAAACCAAACATTCCAATTAATAAACTTATCACATGTATATACCTACAAGCTACAATCAACAAAGAAAAAGAAAAAAATAATTTTCGAATTAAATATTTTAAATTATTTTACATAAAAATATGGAGACCAATTTACTAATTCCGAAACAAAATTCCTCTGTGCTAAATCGGGCGATCGACCTACTAAGGTCACGTACTTTCCCTTTTTTTTCAAATAGGATAACCTACTAACTAGTTACTGACTTAGGTATCGTACTTTCAAAATTAATTTCAAATAAGGTATTGGACCAAATTTTTAACTAACGTCGTTAAAAAACCTAACAGTCTTGTCAACCTCGTTTAGGGGGGGTAGGGGGGTAGGGCGGGGGTGGGTGGGGAGTGGGGTAGGGCAGGGGTGGGGATGGGGGTAGGGGGTAGTGCGGGGGTGGGGGTGGGCGGGGGTGGGGTAGGGTAGGGGGGTGGGGGTGGGGTAGGGCGGGGGTGGGTGGGGGGGGTAACGAGGTTGACAAGTCCGTTAGGATTTTTAACGACGTTAGTTTAAAATTTGGTCCAATACTTTATTTGAAATTACTTTTGAAAGTACGATACCTAACTTAGTAACTAGTTAGTACGTTACCTTTTGAGAAAATGGAGGCTAAGTACGTTATCTTCTTTCATAATATTCACTGCTTTGCCTTGACATATACTCCCTCCGTCTCACCAAAATTGGTACTTATTTCCTTTTTGGTCCGTCCCACCAAAACTGATACTTCCCAAAATGGCAAGGGAATTTTCACTATTTACCCCACTCATTCTCTCTCCTATTTCACTTTTACACTCACAACATTCTCTCTTCTAACTATTCCTCCCACTCATTCTCTCTCCTATTTAATTCTTCATAGTCACAACATTTTCTTTCACTTTTTCTCTCTCTTACTTTTTTCTTAATCCGCGTGTCCAAAAATTTGATATCCGTTCTGGTGGGACGGAGGGAGTATATAGTATTACGGCAGTAATAGTAGTAATAGTAAGGCTAAATCTAAGGCTAATTGCAAGGACCTATATATGGCTAATATACAATGATAATTACAAAGCTAATTACATGGCAGAATATATTTTCATTAGCTAATATTCTGCCACTATGTGTTATCTGATTTATCCTTTACATGCCCCCGCAAGACGGACGATCGAGAGGAGAGTCCGATCTTGGACATCAACAAATCAAACCTGGTTCGAGCAAGGGGTTTTGTGAGGACATCTGCAAGTTGATCTCTTGTCGGAACATAAGTTACACGTACGTTCCCAACTTGTACTTGTTCACGAATGAAGTGAAAGGCTAAAGTTAAATGCTTCATACGGGAATGAAAAACCGGATTAGCACTTAAGTGGGTGGCACCGAGATTATCACAATAGATTACAGGAGTCTTGGGAACTGACACAACCATTTCTTGAAGCAAATTCCTTAGCCAAAGTAGCTCACCTGCTGTAGAAGCTACAACTTTATATTCTGCCTCTGTCGAAGATTGAGCCAAAAAACGTTGTTTCTTAGAGCTCCAGGTTAGTGGATTTCGTCCAAGGAATACAATTTGCCCCATTGTAGATGTATAGTCATCCTTATTTCCTGCCCAATCCGCATCTGAAAATGCATGAAGAACAAGAGGTGATTCACGATGGATGGTAATTCCTTTGTCCAATGACCCAACAAGATAACGAAGTAGTCGTTTCAAGGCTGACCAGTGGGCTGTGCGCGGCATATGTATGAACTGAGACAATTTGTTGACAGCAAAAGCAACATCTTTTCGAGTAAGAGTCAAATATTGTAAACTTCCCACTGCTGCCCGATATTCTGTAGGATTGTCAATGAGATTACCGGAGTGAAGACTAAGTGTGGAGTCAATCACCATGGGAGTAGGAGCTGGCTTAGCATTCAAAATATTAGTTCGCTGAAGAAGATCGATGATGTATTTTTTTTACTTAAGAATATACCATGGACGGTAGGAACAACCTCAACTCCAAGGAAATAAGAAAGTGATCCAAGGTCTTTTAAGTGCAAATTTTGTAGCTAGCTGTACAATGAACTGATTCAAGGCTTGAGAATCTGGACTTGTGAGAATTATATCATCTACATAGATAATGAGATACATCGGAGTGGAGTGATGATGATGAATGAACAGAGAGGCATCTACAACTGACCTCTTAAAACCAAAATTCAACAGAAAATTTGCTAACTCTGTATACCATGCACGAGGTGCCTGTTTAAGTCTATAGATGGCCTTGTGAAGTTTGCAAACATAGTTGGGATACCTTGTATTAGAGAAGCCAAGAGGTTGCGCCATGTAAACCTGCTCATTAAGAGTACCATGTAAGAAAGCATTGTTAATATCAAGTTGTCTAAGGTGCCATTTATTTGTGGCAGCTAGACTGAAAAGTGTGCGAATTGTTTCGGGATTGACAACGGGACTGAATGTCTCATTATAATCAATTCCAGGTCGTTGTTGAAACCCCTTCGCAACTAAGCGTGCTCGATATCGCTCAATAGTGCCATCCGGGTGATATTTGATTCGAAACACCCATTTGCATTTCACTAAATTGGGACATGAATCTGGAGGAACTAAATCCCATGTGCCAAGTTTATGTAGGGCTCGTAATTCTTCCTCCATTGCTTTTCTCCATAGAGGATCTTGGAGGGCCTCTGCAACAGTTGTGGGTTCAGCAGATTTGGGTTGAGTGATAGTAGGGTTTGCATACTTGGGGGTTGGGTTTATAGATGTTATTTTTTTAGCGGGTTGTGATGGTGCTGGGTGGGGGTGGTTCAGTAGACTCTGATGGTGGAGACTCCAAAGTAGGTAATGAAGATAAGGAGGGGTTAAAGGTGGACTCGATGGAAGACTCAGGAATAGTAGGTTCTTGTTGTATAGGAGTAGATGTAGGTTGAATAAGGGGCAAAAGCATCGGGCACCATAAATCTGGATTGGGATAGTTGAGGACAGATTTAGTGGAGGAGAGATTAGAATAAGGAAATTCATTTTCGACAAACCTAACATGGCGAGAAGTGTATATCTTTTGAGTAGTGGGATCAAGGCAATAATATGCACTTTGTGTTGCGTAATAACCCACAAATATACACGGAAGAGATCGAGTATCAAGCTTGTGTTGGGCATAAGGACGGAGCCATGAATAGCACAAACATCCAAAACTTCTTAACTTAAAATAGTCTGGTGGTTTGCCAAATAAACAGTGGAACGGGGTTTTATTGGAGAGAGTAGGTGTGATTAATCGATTTATTAAGTAGCCGTTGAGAAAGCAAGCGGCCAAAATTCAAGAGGAAGTTGTGCATGGGATAAGAGAGACAACCCAGTTTCAACTATATGGCGATGTCGACGTTCGGCATATCCATTATGTTCCGGAGTATGTGGGGGGGGGGGGGTAGTTAGGTGAGAGACTCCATTGATGGTGAGGAAGGATGATAGCGCGACGTATTCCCCCCATTATCAGAGTAAAGGGTTTTGATTGATTTCTCTAAGAACTTCTCCACTATAGCCTTAAATCTGATGAAAACTTCTTTAGTATCAGATTTCTTTATGAGAGGATAGAACCAAATATATTTGGTATAGTGATCCACAAAAATGATGTAATACTTGAAACCATCAAATGAATGAACATGAGATGTCCATAAATCTGTGTAAAGAAGCTCAAGGGGAGAAGAAGAAGACAATGTATTCTGAAGAAAAGGGAGCTTGTGGCTCTTATTACATTGACATGCATTGCAATTAAATGAGAAATCATTTGAAACATTGAGATTAAAAGATGAAACTAGAGACTTGAGAATAGATAATGACGGATGCCCTAAGCGATGATGCCAATCAATAGCAGATTGTTTGACACTTGAGAAAGAGACGATGGAAGATGGCCATTCGTAAATCCCATTCCTAGTTGGTCCCGTAAGGATGGGTGCCCCCGTAAGCCGATCCTTCACAAGAAAGGAATTAGGTGAGAATTCTATAAGGAGATTATTTTCAGTGCATAATTGAGAAATTGAGATGATGTTACGTCGCATAGCAGGAACATATAAGACATTTGAAAGAGAAAGATATTTAGAAGGAGTAGAGAGTAGAGTGGAACCGGTGTGAGTTATGGGAAACCGGTACCATCACCAATTACAATTTCCTCTGTGCCATCATACGGTTGGTGAAAAGAGAGATTTGAGAGATCTTCGGTTACATGATGAGAGGCACCAGAGTCAAGGAGCCATGGAGAACGGGTATTAGGTTTGGTAGTGGTGACATGAGCTTGGGGCTGGGTGGGATTGGGGTTGTACGGGGGAGGCCTGACTGTAGGATGTTTCTCCAAAAAAAATGGGACATTTTTGGAGAGAATGACCTTTGGTATGACACCACTGACATCGACCAAAGAACGGTTTGGCATTACTGGCGGTATAGGACGAAGTATTGGGTTGAGGGGTGGACTTTGGTATGTTGGTGTTGTGGTTTTGTTGAGGTTGATTGGTGGTTTGGCGCTGAGGAGTGTAGATTGGCCGACTGAATGTAGCATGAGCCGAAGCGGGGAAGGAGTTAAGAATAGGTTGAGCCTTAACTGTGAGTTCTCGATTGATTAACTTCTCATGGAGTTCAGCAAAAGAGATGGTGGTTTCACGTGCATTGATGGCATCAATGACACCCTGATAATTGGGATCACCAAGTTCGTCAAGCACCCTTTCAATCAGATCATCATGGTTGACGGGATTTCCAAGGAGGGCGAGTTCATCACTAACTATTTTGAGAGCATTCATGAACTCAGAGATAGACGGAGGTCCTTCAGATATAGCCCGAAAGCGAGCCTTGAGTTGCTTGATGTGACCACGAGAAGCACTCGCATAGGTGGTTGCAAGTGTATCCCACCATTCTTTTGTGGTTTTAGCACGAGAAACAATGGGAACTATGGTTTGCTCCAAAGTGCCAATAAGTGTGCCAAAGAGGAGTCGATCTTGCCGCATCCACGTAGTGTAGGATGGATTAGGACTTTCGATAGTTTCTGTGACAATAGTGGAAGGAGGAGGAAAAGAACCATCCAGATATTTAAAAAGCCCATAACCAACAAGAGTGGCCTCAATTTGCAGCCTCCAGGCAAGGTAGTTAGTGGGGGAAAGCTTGATGGTGTTTGGCAAAGTAACAATGATAAGGGGAGAATTTGGATCACTGTCATTAGGGATAGTATTGTTTGTCATTGTAGCGGAAGCGTAAAAGAAAAGAATGGATCAGAACAATGCTCTGGATACCATATAGAAAATATGAGAAAGGTTATTTTCTTTCATAATATTCACTGCTTTGCTCGACATATAAATAGTATTACGTGAGTAATAGTAAGGCTAAATCTAAGGCTAATTGCAAGGACCTATATATGACAAATATACAATGATAATTACAAACCTAATTACATGGCAGAATATATTTTCATTAGCTAATATTCTGCCACTAAGTGTTATCTGATTTATCCTTTACAAAGAGCACTTCAAAATAATCCTCAACCCACCAAGCACAAACATGAATCCAGACGAGAGACCTTCAATTATGTACTGGCCATTGACGGGGCCGATGATGAAGACGACGGGGCATACGGCGCCCGCAGGGCCGCCCCTAAGATTTTGAGGCCCCGGTGCAAACAAAAAAAATGAGCCTTTTTTTAATATTGAATTTCACTTCTACAATAAAAATAAAAATTAGTACTAACAATTTTGTATGATTGATAAACTTAATTTATACGCTCCCAAAAACCAATTTTTCACTAATCAGAGGAGAATTCATTTATCATCCAAACAGATTCAAGAACATATCAATTAATTGAATAAATAGACAAATCCCCAAACCCTAGTTCCCAAATTGAAGCGAAAAAACTCAAGAAATTGAATACCCAGAAAATTCCATAATTAACCCAAAGTCCAAAAATCAAGAATTTGAGGAACCCAAATTCAAAAACTAAAATCACAAACAGACAAGAATTAAGAAATGACTTACGAGAAGGAGAAGGTCTCGATTGAGGACAAGCAGTGTCAATTGGTGTCGGAGAAGGTCTCGATTGAGGATGAATTGAAGAAATGTAAGACGGAGAGGGATGGGGCTAAGGATGAATTGAAAAGTTTTAGGTTTGAATGTGAGGAGTTGAGAGAGAAGTTGATGAGATCGGAGGAGGCACGCCGCCTGGAGACGAGAGAGAGAGAAAGAGAGCGAGAGGGAGATGTGTGGGCCTATTAGTATTACTACTAATACTAAGGTAAATAAAAATAAAAATTGGGCCCCTTCACAATTGGGGGCCCTGTGCAATTGATCATCTTGATCTTGTCCAGAGGCGGGCCTGGGCGCCCGAGACGACGATGAAGTAGGTGTGGAGGAGAGAGAAGACCGTCATAGCGGAGGGGAGTGTGAAAGAGGGGAGCTTTATGATCTCGTTCATATTTGCTTTGTAATTTTGTAGATTTTTAATAAATGTCATTTCTATTTTTTATTTTGGTTTTCTCTCTATTTGTGAGTGTTTCATTTTCCTCCTTTGTTAGTTGGGGTTTTTTGTTTTCCCTAATCTCTTAGAGCATTTTGTATATTACTTTTGTGTTGGCTAATCGCAATCTACCATACGGCGAGGATGATAAATTGGTTGTCGATTTGATTGCTTATTCTCCAAATGTGTTGGCTAATCGCAATCTACCATACGGCGAGGATGATAAATTGGTTGTCGATTTGATTGCTTATTCTCCAAACAACAACGTATCGGATTTATGTTTGAAATAAAAGTTTTCAACTGATATTTCGATAAATTCCGTGCTTATGCGGAACCGTATGTTATCCACTTGAAAGTCTCGCAAGAGTGTTCATGAAAATAGTGTATGATGGAGTGATTTCTAACGAGAGATGTTTCACTAAATTAGGCAGTCTCCTTCAAAAATACTGAGTTGTGCTTCGTATTCATGATCATTTCTCGGTATGTTTAGATGATCGTCAAACCAAAGCTTTGGCCGAATTAATTTTTTAGGCTTCTTTTATATTTGTATCGTTTGTAAGATCCACTGTTTAGGATGAGTATCCGAGGTTTGTTAATAGCCAACTCCTCCTTGTGGATAGCCATATGCTTAAAGTCAATGTTTAACAAGTTTAAAACGCTATTATGGTGGATCAGGTACTCACCAACCCTACCCTAGCATCCGTAATCGCCAAACCTCTTTTTCTTTTTTGTGTGCTCCTAGCTGGTTAGGGAAAATCGGACCTTAGATCTTATGTTTTGATACCATTGGGTCACTCTCTACAATAATGGGAGTATTAGCTAACATAACTTGACCCAAATTAACGAATTAGGCTGTTGAGATAGACTATATTTCGATACGCCAAAAGGGAACCTTAAATGCTGGTTGAGTGAAACCAAGAGAGCAGACATTTACTATTGTCCAAGTTGCAAACCAACAACGAAAAAGGACATGTGCATAATGCCCATAAAGAAAGACCACATCAGAAAAAAAGGAGTTTTGAAAACTAACAAACAAGTAGCAGCAGCAAAGCAATCATCATAAATTTAACAAATAGATAATGGTGGGGTGGGGTGGGGTGGAGTGGGGGTGGAGGTGGGGGAGTATTCAAAAGGAGAAGGGACATACTTTCATCGTCTACTTCCTTTCGCCTTCCTATTCGTCACCTCCACTGACATAATACTCTCTTGTTCTGCCCTACTAGACGCATTTCCTAACCTGAACAGAAATGACACGTGATTAAGCGATTATAATCAATCGACATAAACAACAAAAGGAAAAAGGCTAATGATTCTTGTAAAACAATGTAATTAAGAGAAAAAGAGCTATAAGTTATGATAACAAACATATTTGGCAAGTTGCAGAGTTCATGTATAATGAAAAGTGATACATTCTTTTAATTACTCAGAAGCAACTTGTCCACATATTCACAACTCAAATATCATGCAATATTAGCTATACAACAGAGCATGGGGAGCTAATTTTCTTTCTTTTCACTAGAGAAAAGTGAGTTCTAACGAAAGCAAAGGTTGGTAGTTTAAGACGTCAACAACAACATTCGGGCACTTTCATGATATTATGATTATGTATAGAACCTCCTATAAGAACAAACATCTTCCATATGACCTTACAATCCTGGGCTAAATAATCGACACGTTCTGAACACTTACCTTTTCCCTTTCTACCATTTCCAAACTCAACTCAAGAACTACCCTATAACAAATCGAGATCGAGAGAGAGAGAGAGAGAGAGAGAGAGAGAGAGAGAGAGAGAGAGAGAGAGAGAGGTATGTGACAACATGCTTTCAGCAAATAGGGCCTATCACATTGTTGACCCACAGTACTTTGTTTTTCATATAATTATGTTAGCACTTATAACCACTGTACAACATATACTCATTCATTATCTCCACCCCTAACTCCTTCGAAAAAAGTTAACAGAAGTTAACGGAAGTTAATGATTCATACTTTAAGCAGATGGCTGATCAATGAACAATGAAGGTGGTAAGGAGTATCCCTCGAAGGACTAATATGACATGTCTAGTATCAATCAACTAAGGGTGCATTTGAATGGAGCTGAGCCGACCATGTTTTAGCCCTTTGAGTTCACGCTCTTGAAACTTCATTCAGATATGCGCCTTAGTCGAGCTCAAACCAAGCTTCAAAAACCTTGGTCAAGCTCAACGAGGTTTGGTTCTCAAGCCATCCACAGATGATTTAAAACTTGAATCGTGTGAAGCACGCTCAAACTCGAGCTTTGTTCAGTGAATCTCAAGTAGACAGATAAATAACTAACATGGACTACTTAAAATCAAATCTCATTACATAGAAATATAGCTGAAAAAGAACAAATTACAGGCAAGCAGACTGTCTATAAGTAAGAAAAAGCTGAAAGATACTTTCGAAAAGAACAAATTATAATTATCCCAAAAGAAGATATCTGATGTTCTACAGTTGTAGGACTGGTACGCTGGATCCCAACTAACTAAACGACCCTGTACCATGTTATTAGGCACAATGGAGAGCTGGATCAGACTGGCATTGTGGAAATGAATCAAAAATTAGATCAAACTTCAATTGGTAGGAATAATTTAGGGTCTTGGACTGCATCTTTTAGATGCTTTACGGGCATCCATTGAAGTTAAATGTAAAAATAAAATCCGACATGTTAACTAGTGAAGCAAAGATGAGCTTCTAAGATATTTTCTGAAAGGTAAAAACTTGGATATTCTTTCCCTGAGAATTTGATTGAGCCTGAAATGCATAGAACCTTTTTGCATTGCACCCTTTCTTCTTCAGTCTTTGATAAATTCTATTGACACAAAGAATGCAATATAATTCCTTGTCCCCCCCCCCCCCGACCCCGCCCGTGAGGGAACAATTATGCAGAGGCTATCAACCAAATTCAAACACCTGGAAAGTAACTCTGTAGGAAGTAGGTTCTAAAGAGGATTTGAGCGGTAGGGCTTTCAGTAGGCGTTACACACGAACCACCAAAGAGGAATGAGAGGGAGGAGCGAAAGTAGGGACAAGTCAGGAAGGAGAGAACAAGTATTGCGGGAGCGGTAGGGCATGTACGTCACTGTTGCTGACATCGATATTTGAGCCGGGTATTTATAGTGATGAGAGCTTGACCGCTCCGTACCACGCACATGACAGCTCACGTGCTCTCCGTACCGCGAGGTGTCGAGCCCTTATTCGCCGGGTTCGTGCAGAGCGGTATAACGATGCCGCGTGTCCCTCGTGGGGACCAGTCCCGCAATTCCCCTTTTCGTCCTGACTAGGCCACGTAGAGTCCCTCAATTGGGCCACGTGGCAAATTCCGCTACTCTATCCTCCAATCCACAACTCCTTGATGATTCCCAAAATAAGCGGTAGAAGAGTTCCCATCGACCTTGTTCAATCAACGAAACTGGCTTCCGCTAGACAAGCGGAAGACGATATTATGTTTCACTAACATTTATATAATTAAAAGTATAAGACCGTTTTCACATGATAGATAAATGAGGGAGTGGTCTTCACGTGCGGTAGCACGTGCACAGTATTTGCGGAACATGTCCTACATTAGTCCCTCTGTGTGGGAGATTTCTCTAGAAATTTCCCGGACACATTGGCAGTTTCGCAAATTCTTATTTTTGCGAAACATCCTTGTGATTTCATATGATATGTTGTGCGAATTGCTTCCGCAAAACCTTGGGAACTGTACCAGTGCATTTAATGCGAAATAGATGTAATCATTACTGTGTCAGGCGGAACTGTCCTTTCGTATTCCCCACTATATATATGAGTGCTCCGCTCTTTATTTACTACTTTTGGCCTTTGAGACAAACTGCGGGTTGATAAATCGAGTTTGCGGTTGAGTTTCTTCGATTAATTTGGTTTGTTTTCTTTTGACTGCCTGTCTTTTATTCCGCACAATGTCTTTGGTTGAGAGAAACCGTAGGGGTGAGGAAGGAGATTCTTCCGCAGAGGGAGAAAAAGAATCTAATTCCGCGATGATTTCTTCTCCTGGTTCGGCTAGGTCTGGAAGCTCAAGCAGCAGCGAGGAACTTGAAACCCCTACCCCAGAGGGTAAAGCCTCTATATGGAGACCCTATGGTTCTACAAATGATGTAGGTGTAGAGTGTTGGGATGTGGAGTCAAAACCATGAATAAAGGAATTTGAACCGCGGTCGGAGGAGTTGGTGAGATCAAGGGAGTTCAAATCGTCGGAGCAGCTCGGTCAGAGGGCGGCCGCGCTAGTGGCTCAGGCGGGCGCGCTGGAGGAATGGACAAGGGTGCTGAATTCTCTGGACATTAGCGCGGACGCGCAGCTGGGAGGGCGGCCGCGCTGGTCACGATTCTGGGCTGATTTGTTTCCTATTTTGATAAGATCTCCTCTTGCATTGGTAATTCCTTTTGATAGTAATATTTGGATGTACTTGAGAAGAAAGAAGATTACTTTCTTGAGTAGGAATCCGATTATTACTAGGATTTGATTTATTGTTCCCTATAAATACATGTGATAGCCTAGAAACAAATTGTAACATCTGAAAATATTGGAGAGAATATTTTGGCTTGGTAGCGCCCCCGGACGTAGTTGTTGTTGCAACGAACCGGGTAAACAATTTTTGTGTGTCCCTTTGTGTGTGACTTACTTTTTCGTGTGTGTTGTTCTTATTATTACTCCAAGCTTGGGCCGTTACGCTGCGTGGATTCACAACAACTGGTATCAGAGCTCAGGTTCTGTCGAATCATTGCTTGGCTTGTCTTTTGCCATGGATTTCTTGGGAGCTTTGGAGGATGGTAATAAGGTGTTGATCGAAAAGTTTGATGGGACGGATTTCAATTTTTGGAAGACACAAATCGAGGATGTTTTGTGGAACAAGGATTTGTATCTACCATTAAAAGAAAAGCCGGCGGACATAGAGGAAGCAAAATTCGAAATCTTGGATCGAAAAGCGTTAGGGCTTGTTAGGCAAACGTTGACCAAGGATGTGGCGAAGAATGTTTTGGAGGCGAAGACTACCATGGAGATGTTACAGATGTTGGCGAGCATGTACGAGGCACCATCGGCGGCGTATAAAGCTCATCTAATGAGGAAGCTGTTGAACATAAGGATGGTGGAAGGCATGTCGGCAATAAAGCATATAAGTGAATTCAAATCTACTGCGACCCAACTATCTTCCGTGGCTGTTACTCTTGATGACGAGGTACTAGCGTTGATATTACTTTCTTCTTTGCCGGAAAGTTGGGATACGACTGCGATAGCAGTTAACGTTTCAACAGGAAAAGTGAAGTTGAAATTTTCGGATGTCGTTGATGTGATTCTTGGCGAAGAAATTCGTAGAAAGAGCAAAGGAGGGACATCGGGGCTAGCACTAAATGTCATTGAAAAAAGTAAGGGTGGCAAGAAGGTGATTACTTGCTATGATTGTGGGGAGAAGGGGCACTTTAGGAGAAGTTGTCCGAAGCGGTCAGGCAGAGCGAGGGAATTGAATGTTGCTGAGGAGATAGCGGATGCATTAATCTTGAGGGAGCACGGTTCAACAGATTCGTGGATTTTGGACTCGGGCTCGACGTTTCATTCATGCACCGGTGCGTAAAGAATGGAGCAAAGACGCTCCGGGTGATTTTGGGGTTGTTCGTTTGGGAAACAATAATCCTGTCAAGGTCATTGGAAAAGGGGTTGTTCGGGTCAAAGCAACGGATGGGACTGTTTTGCGGCTATGTGATGTGCGACATATTCCGGATTTGAAGAGGAACTTAATTTCCATAAGGCAACTTGATAAGGAGGGTTGTGTGGTGACCTTCGGTTGTGGAACATGGAAGGTAAACCGCGGAGCTAGCTTGGTGGCTCGTGGCGGCGTGGAAAATATGTTGTATACCACATGCAACATGAGTCGTTGGGGGAAACGAAGGCGCATCCCAATGATGAATGGTGGTGGCCGAGATCGCCATGGTGGGAGAAATTTCACTAAACGGTATGTTGGTAGAAAATTGGGTAATGAAGTCGGCCGACGCGGAGCAAATTTGGCCAACATGGGAGCGGGATCTAGAACGGTGATGCGATGGGTTGCAAAGAACACACAAAGGTTCCAAGCTTGAGATTGTGTGGGGCACGTAGACTCGCGCTGTTCAGGATCGATAGTTAGCAAGCAAGTGAGCGGGGATGTGCAGGGAGGATCATTCGGAATGAAGACTCGGAGCATGGTAGAACCGACAGTTATGTTGAAGCGTAGCTCAGCTTCAACTCACTTGGATAACTAGACAAGAGGCCGGGCGCTACCAACACAATAGCTGGCCACTGAAATTTGTTTCAAGAGAGGTATCATGGATGGTTTGTCTTCAGGTGGGAGATTGTTGGGATGTGGAGTCAAAACCATGAATAAAGGAATTTGAACCGCGGTCGGAGGAGTTGGTGAGATCAAGGGAGTTCAAATCGTCGGAGCGATTACAGTCGGGAGGGCGGTCGCGCTAGGGCTCGGGGCGGGCGCGGCGGAGGAATGGACAAGGGTGCCGAATTCTTCGGACATTAGCGCGGACGCAGTGGGAGGGCGGCCGCGCTGGTCACGATTCTGGGCTGATTTGTTTCCTATTTTGATAAGATCTCCTCTTGCATTGGTGATTCCTTTTGATAGTAATATTTGGATGTACTTGAGAAGAAAGAAGATTACTTTCTTGAGTAGGAATCCGATTATTACTAGGATTTGATTTATTGTTCCCTATAAATACATGTGATAGCCTAGAAACAAATTGTAACATCTGAAAATATTGGAGAGAATATTTTGGCTTGGTAGCGCCCCCGGACGTAGTTGTTGTTGCAACGAACCGGGTAAACAATTCTTGTGTGTCCCTTTGTGTGTGACTTACTTTTTCGTGTGTGTTGTTCTTATTATTACTCCAAGCTTGGGCCGTTCCGCTGCGTGGATTCACAACATAGAGTTAATCAATACCAGAACCCATGAAGTTTCGCTACCCCCTTCTGCTGATTTGTTCAAGATGGCTCCTTTCTTTGGTCCCGCTGACATGTTCTGGGATGAGGCCATGTCCTGGTCTGGCCCGCATTCTAACCATGGTAAGACCACAGGGATTGTTAAGGAGGTTTCTTTAAAAGATTCCAAAAAAGTAGGTTATCGTAAGCTTTTAAGATTGAAAGTAGAAAGAGGGGATATCCCATGGTCCGCTGGTACCATCGTCTGTGGTTCCGCAAAAGTAGCTCATTGGGCGGATTGGACTAGGGATGTCTTAGGGAATGAGGGCTATGTTTCAATTCTTAAAAGTAGTGGCATATACGAATGTGTAAGGGCCTGCCAAAATCTAACCGTGGCCAAGAATTTTGATCATTTGTGGATCTTGCTTTCTCGTTGGGATACGAAGAACCATACTTTTATTGCAAGCTGGGGTGAGTTCACTATAACTCTAGAGGATGTGGCTTCCTTGTATGGCTTAGAGGTTCTTGGGGATGAACCTCTTGAAAAATTTATGTCTGCGGAGGAGGGATTAAGAGTAGAAGCTCTGGAGGATATCCGCAAGATTTGCGGAAAAGAAATTAAGGGGCGTAAGAATGACTGGAAAGGGTGGATCTTAACCTGGTTTGGTGTTTTTGATAAAGCTGGTACATTTACTCCCGCAGATAAGAAGGATTCGGAGCATTATCTAGAAGCCTACTTATCTATGTTCTTAACTTTATTCCTTTTTCCCGGAAAACCTCATGATGGACCGTATGAGAGGAATTTCGTGTATGCTGTGAAGCTAGCTGCAGGTAAAAAATTGCCAATGGGCCCTTTGTTTTTGGGGAATCTCTATGCCCGATTTGATAATCTTGCGGAAGCAGTAAGCAAGTCTGTTGGAAGGTACTATGTTCATGCGTTCTTACCTGTTCCGTTTCTTCATATGTTCCTTCTTGAACATTTTGAAAAATTAGGCGTGCGGGAGGAAGTTTATGCTGGGCCAGGGGGAACGTTAGTCCCTCGGTCCTGGACTTGGATGAATGTGAAGTTCAATGTTGGTCTCCTGGAACTTATTGACCGTGAGGATGAGTTTTGCTTCCGTCCCTATGGAAAGGTTCCACTGAATACAATCTCTCTCAATTGGTACCGCACTGTTGGTCAGCATATGGAAGTATTTGAATTTAAAGATGGGATACTGCGGAAGGGTAAAGAGAGTGAGTACCCTATTATTGCGAACATCCTTCCAGCTTGTCTCCCTGCATTGAATGAACTGGAAGTTGGGTCTGTAAGATATAGCCCTGAAAGATGTGCTTTGCAATGCGGTTACGATTTAGTTTGTGCTGGCTTGACTAATGATGTATACTTAGATTTTAACGACTCTTGCAAACGATTTTGCTATCCTGGTGGCTTTTCACAAGTACTGGAGAACATGGGAGTAAAAGTTGTTCCTGATGCAGTGTGGGTAGGTTCAAGGACTACGCAAGCGCGGGATTTTTGGGTGCATACGCTGAAACTGATGCGGGAATTTATGAACGAAGCGCCTCATGTTCTTGCGGAAGAACAGGTTTGGAGAAATGATTTTTATCTGAGCTGTTGCGGTGTTGTTTATTCTGGTCCTTTGTCCTCGTATATTAAAGGAGGTTCGTTGAAAATTCCGCAATTTGATTGCTTGGAGGAATGCAAAGAACGTCCCGAATTAAAGCTTGGAAAGCCAAAAAGGAAAGTAGGGAAAGGAGTTACGAAGGATGCAGGTAAAGAAAAGATGGACCCAGCTGCGGAGGAAGAAGCTCCCGTTGGGGCTGAAAAAATAGTGAAGGTACTGTGCTTCCCAATATAGACTTAAGATATCTTTTGGGTGCTTAGTGATTCACAATTTTCTTTTTGCCTTGCCCATTTTAGGGAAAGCAGCAAGTAAGAGTTTGGCTGAGAAACATGCGGAAGAAAGTGACCCTGAGGTATATCTAGGCCTCATTTTTATCTTGAAGAAAGGATATTATACCTTCTAAAAAATATTCTCCTTTTTCCCCCTCTCTCTTTTTTTTATTTTGCTTTCAGAAAGAGGAAGTTGAGAGTCAAAAGAAAAGAAAGAAGAAAAGAAAGGAACGGATTGTGGGAGGGGATATTGATAGTAATGAGAATGTTACTACCGGAAGTGCGGGAGAAAAGAATGAAAGAGAAAAACTGAAGAAGGGAGATAGAACGGTGCAGAGGGTTGACCGTCTAGATAGTTGTGCTCATTCTCAGTTTGTAAGTCGGGTTTAACGAAAGATAATATTACTATATCTCCTATTCTTCGCTTTTCTCCTTACTGATTGAGCGCCCTCTACTATTTTATTATATATATATATATATATATATATATATATATATATATATATATATATATATATATATATATATATATATATATATATATATATATTTTTAAATTATGGCAGAAAGTGGTGAAGAGGAAAAGAAAGGTTGATGAAGAAACTGCGGAAGCTTCAACCCCTGCCGGGAAGAAGAAAAAGAAGGATATCATTATTAAGAAAAGAAAAACTCCTCTGAGGCAGTCTCAAAAACTCCGAAAGGTGAGTTCTTTCTTTATGAATTTTCTGTACGCGTTTAAGGGCTTGGTGCTAAGATATTTTTTTTTACACACGCATGGAACAGCGTTCATTTATGGTGCGATCTAGTGGAGTAAGCGAAATACCTATTGATTTATCGGGGGATGATGAAGAAGTGGATGTTAGTCCTATCCCTGTTGCGGATCTTGATGCTTCGAATGCGCCCTTGGGTAAGATGTTTTTTAGTACGATTTCTCCGCAGCTTCCCCCTTCTTTTCCGGAAGTTTCTATGCGTCCTATTTACCTATCTGAATGCGGAGTATGGATTGACCCACGGACTTCTTTGTCCATATCTACTCCTGCAGATGCTACCGCTATTTTAAAGGAGAAAGGCCAAGCTGCGGTATATGGCCAGGCTGGAAATCTAGCTAGTGGAGTAGCGGAAGAGAGTTTGATGGGCAACGTTACCCACAGTGTTATTGACCAACGGTTACAAAAGAGCAGCTTGATGGAATTGTTTGAAGCTGCATCATCTAAACGTCCTTCTGCAGGATTGAATGATTACGGTAGCATGATAGCAGACCGCGATGTCATAAAGGACTTTGATCAGTCGCAAAGTCTTGGTGAAGCGGTTAGGCTTGGAGATGATGCGGAAGAAATTGAGCCAGCCTAGTGAAGTCATTGCGGCATAAGCCTAATGTTGAAGTTGACAAAGTTGTTCCAAGTGAAGCTACCATGGAACTGGATAATGTTGATGTTGAAAACGTTCACGTTTTACCTGCGGGAAATGTTGAGGTTGTGGATGAGCAAGATTCTGAAAACTTTGCAGGAAATGAGCATGATACCAATGTTGGTGCTCAAATTGCGGTTGTGAATGAGCATGACACTGTTGTTGGTGCCCAAATTGCGGTTGTGGATGAGCATGATACCACAGTTGGTGCTCAAACTGATGTTTCGATTAACATGCTTGTGCAGCCCGAGGAGAATGCAGGAATTGCGGATATGCAAGATCTTAGCAATTCTGCAATTGCGGGACATGAAACCATGGCTGGTGATCAATCCGCGGATTTAGATGGACTAATGCTGTCCAATATTGATGCTGAGATTGGGGATATGGGAGATCGCGCCAACCTTACGAGTGTCGAGCATGATATCAAAGCTGATGATCATACCGCAGGCTTAAACGAAGGACTTAAGCTGTCGCAACGTGCTGAGGAAAAATTGAATGTGCAAGGTTGCAGCAATCCCGCAGGTGCGGTTGTTGTAGAGAGTTCCTCTGACTTTGGTAATAAAATTGGTGATGCAGCAGTAGAAATAGTTGAGGAAACTTCATGTGATGTGCAAGGTTGCAGCAATCCCGCAGTAGAAAAAAATTTTTCCCATGAAACTTCATGTGATGAAGAAATTAATTCGACTTTTGCGGGTAAGGTTGTTTCATCTCTTGCTACTACACAGAGTGAACAGAAGGAAGACAACCAACTTGCGGTTGTAGAAGATAAAGGGAAAGAACTTATTGATTACAGGAGGAAAGGTATTGCGGGGGTTGCAAGCGCATTTGGTACAAAAGTAGTTACTGCGGAATTTGTTCCCTGACTGCGGGAGATGGGGAGACTTGGCGTGGTTTTTATGTAGGTCAAGAAAATGCGAAATGCTTGAGGGGTTTGCAAAAAAATATTCCGAACTTTTTCTCCAATGTATGCTGTGCTTCCTCTAAACGAGTGGTTCTTAATCTGGGCTTACTGGCATCAAATTTGGTTTTCTTTGAAAACAATCAATTGAATCAAATGGAAGCAGAATTGCTCCGCATGATGAAAGATGAGTTTAAAGATTTAGAACGTGATGGTTTTCTGGTTGACTGGGCTTTTGAAGAAATTGACCGCGCTCTTAGGTTTCCCATAGAGCAAGAAAT
Source organism: Adenophora triphylla var. japonica (assembly GCA_022495995.1). Classification (NCBI taxonomy): domain Eukaryota; kingdom Viridiplantae; phylum Streptophyta; class Magnoliopsida; order Asterales; family Campanulaceae; genus Adenophora; species Adenophora triphylla. The sequence goes on along the minus strand of JAFEMH010000839.1, from coordinate 375,177 downwards.
GAATCATCTTGCGGAAATGGAACGCGACCTTGAGAAGGAAGTAACGAAGCTTCGTGTAACTGTTACTGGTTTTAAAGAAGAGATAGAAGATTGTAAATCTCGGATTGCGGTATGCAATCAGCAGCTTGTTTTTGCGGAAGAAGAACTTCTTGGTAAAGAAATTGAGCTCAATCGACTCAGATCAGAATTGGAGCTACGATCCCGCATGTTGCTTGATGCATAATAATGGTTATAATGCTATAAAACATTAGCTTTTGTGATGGATGTGGTTTCAAAACTTCTTTTGTTATAGTATGTGTTTTGAACAACTTATTTCTATGTAATCAATGATGCGGTAAACATTTATGCCTGCATGGTATTTTCCCCCTTTTTATTTTTATTTTTTTTATGCGAAAACGTAAGTAACCATTCTATTGGAGCATGATAAAAATAAAATAAAAACTTTTGAGGGAATTTCATGCGTATATTGATTGCGGAAACGAAATATTGAGTACAAGGCTGTAAACTCAATATTGCTTTTCATAAGATTGCTGCCAGGAATGAAAGCTCTGGCACAATACAATTTTAGGGAAAGAGAAAATTCTTTAAGTAGAAAATACTTCATCATAGCGGAAATTGGGGTCACTATATGTAGAATAGCGATCTTAGGAATAGAACCGCTTGAGCCATTTTGCATTTAGAGGCGGGAGCAGCTTGCCTTCCAATGTTGCAATTCTATAATATCCCGACTCATTAGCTTCTTCCACCTTGTATGGGCCTTCCCATTTCGGGGCAAATTTAGGAACAGAACCTCCGCGAATGATTTGGGGGGCTGCCTTTAACACTAGGTCTCCTACCTCAAACGTTCTTGGTTTCACCATCATATCATACGCGCGAGAGATCTGGCGGGAGTACGTTTGGAAATTCTTGCGTGCCACGTCCCTTCTTTCATCCAATAATTCCAATTGAATTGGCCTGATGTCTTGCACCAAACCTTGCTGTAAGGCAACATGAGCTGAAGGAACGATCAATTCCGCAGGTAATATTGCTTCAGCGCCATAAACTAATGAAAAAGGAGTATGTCCTGTAGCTTTCCTCTTGCTCGTTCTGTACGCCCATAACACTTTCGGAATCTTATCATCCCATGCGCCAGGAAAGTCCTCCCGCAATTTACTTAGGATTTTGATGAGGGTCTTGTTGGTTGCCTCCGCCTGCCCGTTACCTTGGGGGTATGAAAGTGTAGAGAAATGATGATGAATCCCATATTTTAGCGTGAACGCTGAGACTTGGCTGTTTGAAAACGGTGTTTCGTTATCTGAAATGATTTGCTTTGGAATACCAAACCTGCACACAATGTACTCCCGCATAAAGTTAACAACTGCCCCCGCGGTAGCGTTTTTTAATGGGATGGCCTCACTCCATTTAGTGAACAGTTCCGTAGCTACTAGGATCCATATTCTTCCCCTAGAAGGCGGTATTATTTTGCCAATGAGATCAAAAGCCCATGTATGGAATGGATAAGGTGCGGAAAGAGAATGCAACGGTATGGCTGGGGCATGAATCAAATTTCCGTGAACTTGACATGCTTTACATTTGCGAACGAACTCTGCGGTATCCTTCTCCATAGTTGGCCAATAATATCCCGCAGTCAGGATTTGGTCTAACAACTTAGTTCCCCCAATATGTGCAGGGGCATGCACTTCCTTCAAAATTACCATAGCTTCCGCACTATCTACGCATCTAAGAAAAGTTCCCTTGTATCCTTGCCTATATAACTTTCCATCAACCAAGCGGAATCGAAAAGCCCTTCTTTTAATAGCCTCAGCCTAATTTCTGTTGGCAGGGAGGGATCCTTCCTGAAGGTAATCAAGGTAAGGGTGGCGCCAATCGCGAACTCCCGTAATACAACAGGCTTCCACTGGAGAAATAAAGTGCTGACAATCAATACAGCTTGCTTGGATTTTTGCGGAATCCAAGGCCATATCCGGCCAATAGTAACCTTGTCTTTGAATCCGTCTATAGAGGGGTAGATCTACGTCACCACAAGTTTGCTCATGTATTTGCCCCATCCTGAACTTTGCTTCTCTTGGTCCTATACAGCGGGATAGTGGTCCTCCTGGATTGCGGAAATACAACACCCCATTCTTCAGGTAGTATTTTTGTAATTCAAGCAAATCTTTGCGTTCTCCATTACTTTTCAGCTGATGCACTATTGGCCCCCGCCAGTCTATCATTTCCTCTTCTCCGAAAAACTCATTCAAATTTATTGGAGATCTTTGCTTCAACACCGCTATGTGAGCCTCGTCTTCTTCCATAACTATCTTGGATCCCAAGGTTGCTAGAGCGTCCGGATGTCTATTACTTGTTCGGGGATGCTTCTCGATTGTCACTTCTTCGAAATAATCAATCAATTGCTGCACCATAGTGCGGTATGGGGCCAAATTGATGTGTTGCAAACTGAACTCTCCGCTTACTTGCTTGACTATTAAGTTGGAGTCTCCCTTAATAGTCAACTTGCACGCTCCCCTTTTTCTTGCCTCAATCAATCCCAACACTAGTGCTTCGTATTCAGCCTCATTGTTTGAACATGGAAATGCCAACTTATAGGCTTTTGCATAAACCAGTCCCTCAGGGGAAGTGAGGACTACACCCGCGCCCCCATCTTTCGCGGTAGCTGACCCGTCAAATTCCAATGTCCACCATTCCAATTCGTTGTAAACTTCCGAACTCTCGCTTTCCCATGGTAGCTCCTGAATTGGGGGCTCATAGCTTCCGCTTGGGAAAGAAGATAATAAGTCTGCTAAAGCTTGGCTTTTTACGGCTTTCGGGGTAGTGCATCTGATGTCATATTCTGATAGAATTAGGAACCACTTTGCTGCTCTTCCAACTTGTACGAATTTAGACAGTAGGAAACGGATGGGATCACAACCTGTGATTATTTCTACCGGAAATTCCAAGAAATAATGCCGCAACTTTTGGACTACGAAGATTAATGCCAAGCAATGCCTTTCCAGTTGGTTATACCGAACTTCTGCGCCCGAAATTACTCTGCTCAAATAATAAATTGGCTTTTCCCCTTCTTGATCTTGCGCCAACAAATCTCCAATGGACCTTGTGGTGGAGGCTAAATACAGTAGGAGCGGAGAACCTGGCTGTGGTGCTACCATAGTGTTGACAGAACTAAGAGCTCGTTTGACTTTTTCAAAAGCTTCCTGATGCCGCCTTTCCCATCTGAAACTTGTTCGGACCTTTAATAGCTCCATTAAAGGATGTCCAACTTCCGCAAGTGCGGGAATGAACCGCCTCATATAGGACACCTTGCCCAAGAAACTCTTGAGTTGCTTTTGATTCCTTGGTGCCGGCATTGAGAGGACTGCTTTCTGCTTTTCCGCATCTACCTGAATACCGCTGCGATCAACAATATGACCCAAAAACTTTCCCTTAGTGACCCCGAAAACACATTTTCTTGGGTTTAACTTCAGCCGGTATCTTCTGCACCTGGTGAAGACTTTCCGCAAATCTTCCAAATGCGAGGATTCCTTCCGAGATTTTACCACCAAATCCCCCATATAAAATTCTACTACGCCATGGTGCATGTCATGGAAAATTGCCGTCATTGTTCGCTGATATGTGGCACCCGCATTTTTTAACCCGAATGGCATAACCGTGAAATAAAAATTACCAAATAGAGTCCTGAAAGCAGTCTTTTCAGCATCCGCATGATCCATTTTAATTTGATTATAACCCTTATATCCGTCACACATTGAGTACATCTCATGCCCCGCTGTGGCATCAATCAAGGCATTAATCGCAGGCAGCGGGAATTCATCCTTAGGGCAGGCCTTATTAAGGTCACGAAAATCTTGGCAGATACGAATCTCTTCCGCTTGTCTCTTGCTGACAATAACCATGTTACACAACCAAGTTGGATGTTCGATAGGCCTGATGATTCCCGCAGCGATCATATGCTCCAACTCCGCTTTGATTTTAATTTCCAGCTCTGGTTTGTAAACGCGGGACTGTTGCCTTATAGGTTTTGCCATTGGGTGCACATGCAGCTTGTGCGTTACTACCGCTGTATCTAAACTAGTCATTTTATCATAACTCCATGCAAAGACGTCTTTGAATTCAGTCAAAAGGGTAATGAACTGTTCTTGTTGCGGCAAGCTTAAATCATCTGATATCAAGACGGGTTGATGGACATCTTTTCCCAAGTTTACTTCCTTCAGCTTTTGAACTTGGGGACGCGGCTCATCTCTTAATTCAAGAGGCTCATCTTGAATTAGGTCAAAACTCTCTTCATTTCCTTGCTTAGTCATAACATAACATTCGTGGGGGTCATCCCCTGCAAACGTGGGGAATTCCCCCGCACACCGTCATAAATTGACCGTATACATTACTCGGCCATCTGGCATGCAAACCCGCTTGCTGGTTCCTATTGTTGATTGGTCTGCCTTTCTTTTGGTAGCACCTGACTTTGCAGTTATCTGGAGAGAATCGAGATCTGCGAGGCAACCTTCCGCAAATTCATCATAAAATAATGCGTCTGCTAAGTGGGCCTCCATTCATGAAAAAGGCCGCATAGATGGCTCTAAAGTGATCTGTTTACCCCCAACAATTCCCTTTGCACACTGATGTAGAGTTGACGGAATAATTTTATGCTGATGAAGCCAAGCCCTTCCGATCAACAACTGATAGGTAGTGTCTGCATCAATAACGTGAAACTTTGTTGAAGTCCGCAAACTCCCCATGCTCAAAGGGATGACGATGGACCCAATGGTATTTACTATGTTTGCCCCGAATCCTGTTATGGCTATGCTATGCCTTTGCAAATCTTCTTCCCCAAACCCAGCTTTCTTGAAAGTAGCATATGGGATGACGTTCACCGCAGACCCGTTATCAATGAGCGCCCGTCTAAATTCAACTCCATGTATTTCCGCAGTAACATAAAGAGGCCTATTATGCGGATGTTCAACCCTCATATCAGCGTCTGTAAAAACGATTTCGGAAGCCAACTCCTTCCCCACTTCCTGCTCAAGGAACCCCCTTCCCATAAACATGGCTGATCGTTGTCTTTGGCTACCTTAATCAGAGCTTTCGTTGCTTCCAGGCGAGCTGCCGCGTCAAATCCAAGCTGGTCAAAGAAAATGCGAAACTTTGGAGTAAATCAGAGTGATTCCGCTATGGCCGCGTCATCTCGCGGGCGGGTTAGAGCTACCAGGCAATAATGCGGGTTCCCGAGCGGCTGCAATTCGAACACAGATGCCATGTTAATGGACTTTTGCTTTCCGCCATCATGAGAAGGCAAAGGGTTAGTCCGTACATTATTATTTCCTCCCTCTACAGTCAAGGCTCCTTTCTCTACAAATCGATTAATCACTTTTTTCAACTGATTACAATCTCTGGAAGGGTGGGTAACCCTTCTGTGATAGTGACAATAATCCTTATGCTTCAACATTGATGCGGTAGGCTCATGATTTACCGGAGGCAACTTCACATCCCCACTGTGTACCATGTTCCGCAACGTATCCAATACTTGCGGCATCGGAAAGAGGAAATCAGGGGCTTCTTGGAACCGCTGTTTAGTCATTCTGTCATCTACTGAGGGAGTCTTTTGCCTGGGGGATTCTGCTACCGCTACTTCCGCTGCCCTCTTGTTAAACCTTTGATATTTCGAGTTATCCCCCCTATACTGCCCCGCGGTAGACCAAGAGGTTCGTGGTTCTACTATGGTTTTGAGCACCAAATTGCTAGCGGCATCCGCTAACTCCTGAAACGTCTTAAACTTGTGAATGGCTAAGAATTGGCGGTAGTTCTCATCCATTGCTTGGACGCAATGCTGGACAAGTTCATCTTCAGGCGCCGGTCGAACTAGGTCAAGAGACCTTGCGAAAAATCTCTTAACGAAATCCACGGGCTTCTCTCCTGGTTTCTGAATTTCACGGGCCAATTTAAACATACTGAGCTCTTCTTGGGCATAAAAGAACTTAGCATAGAAATGTCGAGTCAACTCATTGAAATCGTAAATGTCATCTTTATGCAGGCGGTAAAACCAGGTGTAAGCTTTTCCGGTAAGGGAGGTGGGAAACTCCCGCAAACACAAACTGCTGTTGCTAGCGTGCGGCCCCAAGGTCTCTAAATATCGCTGAACGTGCTCATGAGGGTTAGACTCTTCCCCCGTATATTTGGTAAACTCACGGTGTTTGTATTTCTCAGGATAAGGTTGGCAAGTAATGCATGCTGGATATGGTTTTCCAGCGGAATGGTCGGATGACACTGCTGTATTGCTGCGGGATGAGAAGAGTGTTCTTGCTTGTTCGAGTGTTAGCAAACCGGATGATGGGGTGTTTATTTGCGGGGGAATAGTACGGTTTTCCAGAGGGTCTTTGCTTTGGCTTCTAACAGCATCGTCATCATCAATGCAAATAGGCTCAGGGCCAAGCTTAGCTTTTCCTTTTGCTGCCTCTCTTGCGTCTGCGGCTTCTTTCGTAGCTTGGGCGTTTTCTCTTTCTAGGGTCTCGATCCGCTCTAGAAGCGCCTTTTGATTATCATAGAGTAACTGAAAGTTAGCTTGGGTAATGGGAAGATTAGGTTGAATTAGGGGGGTGCTCTCGTCTGATTCCGTTTCGACAATGGGTGCATCACCACTAGTTGGGTTTGCTTGCGGTTCAGGTGGGGGTTGGGTTGCTCTGGAGTCGCCGCCTGCTTCCGCATTCCTGGCTGCGGCTTTCTTTGATGGTGCCATGTGAATACCTCCCACTGTGGTCACCAAATGTAGGAAGTAGGTTCTAAAAAGGATTTGAGCGGTAAGGCTTTCAGTAGGCGTTACACACGAACCACCAAAGAGGAATGAGAAGGAGGAGCGAAAGTAGGGACAAGTCAGGAAGGAGAGAACAAGTATTGCGGGAGCGGTAGGGCATGTACGTCACTGTTGCTGACATCGATATCTGAGCCGGGTATTTATAGTGATCAGAGCTTGACCGCTCCGTACCACGCACATGACAGCTCACGTGCTCTCCGTACAGCGAGGTGTCCAGCCCTTATTCGCCGGGTTCGTACAGAGCGGTATAACGATGCCGCGTGTCCCTTGTGGGGACCAGTCCCGCAATTCCCCTTTCGTCCTGACTAGGCCACGTGGAGTCCCTCAATTGGGCCACGTGGCAAATTCCGCTACTCTATTCTCCAATCCACAACTCCTTGATGATTCCCAAAATAAGCGGTAGAAGAGTTCCCATCGACCTTGTTCAATCAACGGAACTGGCTTCCGCTAGACAAGCGGAAGACGATATTATGTTTCACTAACATTTATATAATTAAAAGTATAAGACCGTTTTTACATGATAGATAAATGAGGGAGTGGTCTTCACGTGCGGTAGCACGTGCACAGTATTTGCGGAACATGCCCTACAAACTCTTTAGCCTTTTAACAGACTCCTCATGTCTTTGAAGGACTACGCCCACAAGAAACTAGTCAGTTCCCCTGAAATCATGTGCACTCTTCTTCTTCAGAAACAGACGGGCTGTATTATACAGTTGCTACAAGCCTACAACAATCATGCATCAGTGACAAGAATCCCATCCAAGCCCAGAATAGGTGATAAGATAATTGTCGGGCCTACACCATAGGGCAACTCAAGTTAACGTACCCAATTCTGGCTATATATGTAGCTTCCTTTTTGATGCATTATAACAAGGCAACATCAAAAGTTAGTGTCTCCGAAAGAGCATCAAACAAGAACTATCCTACAGTGGAGCCTGAATCACACACAATGTGGAAACAGACCTATCTTCAGAGATGAAGCCTCCTCAAGGGACAGATGCAAAGGTGGCATATTCTTTCAACAAAGGGCCAGACAGCAAAATAAATGCAGGTGGAATCCTCAAAGCGGACAGGGGCTAAGTTCAAATGGTACTGAAAGCATGAGTAATTGATTGAAAGCATATCGACTCTGTACAGGATATGGAACCCAATCTTACATGCACATGAGAAGAAAGCCGGAAATAAGTATAAGTAACTGATAAATCTAATGAAGGACCAGGATTAAACCAGTTCACAAAGTAGTAACAATATACTTATTTTAATACACACTTGACAATTCAAAGTACCAAAATGCTCAAAAAACTAATAGATTAATCTATTCCTGAGCATCTAATAATTTCCGAATGCTAATGCGACTCGTTATTTGGAGAGAAACGAACAAAGAAAGTCTGCCTCTTTTTTCGGGAAGGTGGAAATACTGAATTATCCTTAGTATAATTGAAAGCCATTCCTTGCGAATTCTGCACCATTAGAAGCAGCAAGAATATGGAACATAAATAACCAATAGCTAAGCAAGAATCACCTGGAAGCCAATAGGTATTAGAAACAAATATATGCTTCTTGTACTAAGACAGAGGTAGATATAATGAATATGCCATTTCTTCTTTACATATACTCAGCAACTTGTAGGAGTCAGGTAATTGAACCCTGATTTACCTCCTTATATTGGAGCATCTCAGGTAGGTAAAACTAGGTAAAACTGAACAAAGAAATCACTTTGGATCAATACAAAAAACTACTCCCTCTTTCCCTAAATGAGTGTCGAAATTCAAGAAATTTTTTGTCCCAAAATGAATGTCTTTTTTTTGTAAAAAAGCTCTCTTAAACGTTTTTTTTTTCCAATTTTTTTCGCTTTTCATTTTATTATCGTTAAACTAAATTTAGAAAGTGGATAACAGAATATTTATGCACTTTTGCCATTAAAATGTATAAAAAAAAACACGCATTTTCAGATTGTCCCTTAAAATGAAAGTTGGACATTCATTTAGGGACGGAGGGAGTAATTATGATTACACGTATAATTAGAGATCTACAACACCAACAACAAAGCATTAGTCCTAAAATAGTTTGGGGTCGTCTAACATGAATCATCATATGTCATCGTGAAAGAAAAGATGTGAGGGAAAAAAAAAAGAATTCAAAGAAGAAATAGATGGGGATAATATTTGGAAAAAGCAAAGAGAAGAAAAATGATAGTAAAAAAGAATATATATACTTCCTCCGTCCCGCTACAAACTGCACACTTCCCTCCTTGGGCGTCCCATTACAAACTGCACACTTCCTAAAATGGCAAAGAATCTTTACTATTCCACCCACTAATTCTCTCTCCTACTTTACTTTTATACTCAGGCCATGAACAATAGGGGAGTTGAGAGGGTAGTTGAGAGGGAGTTAGTTGAGATGGTTTAATAGGGGAGTTGAATGGGGGTAGTTGAGGGGTGGGGAATTAAAATGTTCAATCTAGTTGAGGGGAAGGAGGGACCCGCCTTGGCCACGCGTCAGCCTATCATTCGACCGCTTTTGGCGCGTGGCCTTCACGCCTCTTCAAGGCGCGTCCAGGCTTTTTTTTTTTTTTTGGATAACGGCAAGTGTCGCGCTGTGATTGGTTGCTGGAGATTTTTGATTTTATCTTTCTACCCCGTTTTTTGAGCTCAATTATTTAACAGAAATAATTTATTTATTTTTTTTACCAAAATTCTGGAAAATTTTTTCTCTATAAAATGACATAACTTTCATATTTTTTGTACACCAAAAAAAAAACCCTCTCTTATCTCTCAACAAAATCCTAATTACCCATCTTATTTTCTAAAACATTCATCATCTTTTTAGTTAAATCGATCCCAATAATCCCAATAATCCTTATTTCAACACTCAGAAGTCAAGTAATTTTCCACCAAATTACTCCAATCCTAATGATTTTCAATCCCCAAATCAATTTTATTATCCACCAAATGTCATGCCTTCAGCTGTACCCACCTGAAATCCATATTACGGTATGCAATTTCTACGACCTCCACAACCACCACTACCCCCTCAAGAATCTGAATATCCCGAATATTCAACACAAAATATTAATAATTTATTTTTTAATAATAAATTATTTTTATTTTTATTAATTTTTTTAATTATAAAATTAATTATTGTAAATAAAATAAAAAGTGGTGGGGTATAGAATGATGAGTTGGGAGGAGTTGAATTTTAAACTAAACTAGCTTATTGTGGGAGGTGTAGTTGAGAAAGTAGTTGAATGATTGAGTGGATGGAGAGAGAAGATGAGGTGTCGTGATATTAGGGTAGTTGAATGTTTTTTGGTAGTTGACCTATTGGACTTGGTCTCACAACACCAATCAACTCACTATTTCCTACCCCACTTTCTCTCTCCAACCTCACTTTTCATACTCACAACACTTACTCCACTAGCTTTCTCCTTAATTCGCGTGCAAACAAGAATCGCGGGTTGTAGCGGGACGGAGGGAGTATATATATATATATATATATATATATATATATATATATATGTATATGTATATGTATATGTATATGTATATGTATATTTATATGTATATGTATAAATATACTCCCTCCGTCCCACTCCAAGTGTCACTTTTTACCCAAAATGGCGTCCCGTTTAAAGCGTCACCTTTCCTAAAAAGAAAATGTTTTTTTAATATTTTATTATCCCATCCACTATTTCCTCCACTAATTCTCTCTCCTCTACACTCACAACACTTTTTAATTCACTATTTCCTCCACTAATTCTCTCCTATTTTCAAATTACACTCACAATATTTTTTCTTCCTCCTTTTTTCCTTAATTTGCGTGCCACCCCTAAAAGGGTGACACTCTTGGTGGGACGGAGGGAGTATATATATATATATATATATATATATATATATATATATATAATGAGAGAGAGAGAGAGAGAGGAGAGAGAGAGAGAGAAAATATCAAGGATTATTTCTCTTTCAAATACTAGAACTCCCTGCCCCTTCTCAAAAATCCAAGTAATAAGTAATTGTTTCATAACCAAGGGTTAGAATTTTTTTCCCGCAGGACTTGACGTTTTCCTTCATGAATCATTGCCCAAATGCCATACTGTTGGAATGATGGACTAATTCTCGCATACAATGGGTATGAAGCCCATAACTGCTATAAGAATAAAGTACATCCATCCAAGTAAGCTGCTCGTCTTGACTATTAATATGAACGCTATTTTAAAGGGCGGGTAAGGGGGGATCTTTGGTACAGATGCAAGGTTGCTCCACAATCCATAGTGACCAAGAGATCAGAGATTAGAGCTACAAAAACATCTCTCTGTTTGGAAGGGTAAGACAAGGTACATTAAACATGTACCCAAAAAAAACATTAGACCTCCAAGAACCCGCTCTAACGTACCCTTGGTCCAAAACTTTTCTTATACACCCACATATCTGCCAGCCACCCAACATAGAAACCATTCCAGGTGTCTAACTTCTTGTTCCATCAGCAGGTTAAAGATAATAAAATAGAAATGACATGTACTGCACCTATCTATCTTGCCAGTGCCCAGTGGTTTTGTACTCAACACGTTATACTCCCACTATTCAACCCAAAGAAATAATTCCCTAAGTACCTAAATGAGTGTCCATTTTTTTCAAAATAAATAAATAAAATAATATTCTAAATGAGTGTCCATGATCTGGTGAAGTTACAATATCCCCCTTTGTAAACTATCATGTTATATTTTGTAATTGCAATTATATGGTGTGATCATTACGGCTTTGATTCACATGTGCTATTAAAATTGCTTAAAAGTCAATTTCCTTAATTTTCTTTTAAAGCTAAAGTAGAAACTCATTTATGGACGAATGGAGCACCATAAATCTAACTTGAAAACTACATTATTCCTTAAATAAGGGTATCAATGGATTTTTCATCCTCATAACGTCAGACATTCCAGAAGTTACAATCGTTCCATATAAACAGACCAACTGGAGGTAACACTATTAGCCTACATGCTAATGATCTTTCATCTCATACCAGGAGAAAAATCATTGAACTGTGCTACGAGCTCAACGTCATAATACTTTAAATTAGCTTATTCTAGTTAAGACGATGTGAGCCGTGACTTACTAGAAGCACTTTTTTGGTTTCTCACATCAATGTTGCCACTTCTCCGAATCATATTACCACTCGCTAACCATTCAGCTTGATTTAGGTAAGTTTCTTGTTCACAGTCATTACCCAATGCTCATAAGTCAAATGTAAGACAAATTGCATTTCACTACAAGATCATGAGCCTTATTTTTTATTTTTATTTTTTGGTACAATCGTGAGTCTTATTGATAATGGCTATAATCTTTCCTAATAGCCTCGTTCCTAGCATAGTCATATAATTAAACAACACATCATTCATGGATGAACTCAACTAATAAACAAAGAAATGTTAACATCCTAAGCTAAATGTATGGTATCACAAATACTAATTGGAATGAATATGATCTGTGGAAACAAGTAGGCAGCATCTACAGTAGTTCATTAGTTTGGGAGATCTGCATCTCATTTGCAGTCCATGAGGCCAATGAAATCCCCAATATAATTGAATGCCAGCAAACAAATGTGAAAAAGAAATCAAATATACACATGGAGGAAATAAGTGTTTCAGTATGTAAAGAAGTAAGAAGTTGCACACATTGTGTTAAAATGCAATCAAGATTGAATATTCACTATGAATACTTTTGAAGAATTACCAAGGACTACATCAGGGAAATGGATAAACTACAATCACTAGTGAACAAAAGGACAACATTCAAAAGCCATGTACAAAAGAATGTCACCTTCAGCAGGAAGCCTTAATAGATACAAAGCGCAAGGCAGCACATTTCTCAATGTTCCTCGAAATAGAAGCTTAGACCTTCGAGTGCAGAAGCAATCATAGTTCACTGAAACCACCATTGCTGTAGATTCAGCAATTCAGTAAATTTCCTTCCTGCTGCACTATCAAGAACACCATACCAATTACATTACATCTTCCTCAACGAATGTACAAATCGTTCTCCTCTTCCTCATCATCACTATCTGATAAGAAATCATCATCCTCATCAACTTCATCAAGAAATTGACTAATCTGAAACATAGCACTACCCTCCTCTTCCTCAACCCTCCAGTGATTAGTCCTATTCCCCACCAATTCATCCATGACTTCATCCAAGTTCTCCTGCCCACCAAACTCCATAACTGAAACCGTGTCATCATCATCGTCTATTGCCATAGAATCACCTCCCTCCTGAACCATAGCAAGCAAATCCTCCCCAGCAACCTCCCCATTCTCAACCCCAGTCCACGGCACCCACAAATCAGCATGTTTCCCCAATGCCCTATCCCAATCCCCTACAACCACCGTCCCCAAATTTGAATTCCTAGCCTTCATCAGCATAGTAGCAAAATCTGAATCATCTGAAACCAATACTAACCAATCAATCCCTCGAGTCAAAGAATGCTCCATTTGCCTCTTTACAGCCTGATCCGCAGCCTGAGGCTTATCCGCAACCATCTTCACAAAAACCCCTGCCCGTCTCAGCTCCGCCGCCAGACCGTACCCGGTTTTCGGCTTAACTAGGGTTCTAGCGGCTTCCCGATACTTATCATTCCCGTCGATAAACCTCTCCTTAAACCGCTTCTTTTTCTTCCCTTTCAACGAATTCAATCTATTAAGCTTCTTCTGCCGCTCCCGCTCATGTAACTGCTTGAAATGCTTTTTCAGGTCCAAATTGGTCTTACACTTACGCCCGCATACGCCGCACACGTACGGCTCCGGCGGCGTCACCACACCCTTGCGCTCAAGAATATCCATATGACGCCGTTCGCGGCGTTCTTCCTGGACCCACCGGGGTAAGTGGATAAAGGCGTGGCGATTGGCGTAAGCTGAGACGTCGACCAATTCGCCAAATTGCTGAGCTACCTCTTTGAGGGCCAAGGCGGCTTCATACGGCGGACCACGGGGAGGTTTATTGTCCAGGTCCCATAATACGATAACTTTCTTTGGTGTAGCGGTGTATACGCCTTCTCTGGTGCGGACCATGTCGATCTCCGACGTCGCGGCTGAGGCACTGGGGTGGGAGGCGCAGGCTGTGACTCGACATGGTCTGCGAGCGGTGGGTTTTAATTTGAGAATGGTGTGGAGTGGTGGTTGGCGGAGGAGGAGTGGTAGTTTGATAGGGTGGAGGATATGGATATTGACTGCTCCCCTGAGCGAGTTCATTTGCCTTTGCTCAGAGATAAAGGAAGCTGGGCTGAATAGCATTAAAATACGTTTATTGAAAGGAGCCTGATTTGGGCCGGGTATATAATAAATATTGGCCCAAATTAACCAATGTTTTAGAGGTTTCAATTTTGAGGGTTACTATTTAAACCCCAAATTCCTATGAGTATACCCCATTACTAATACCACCCCCAAATAAATTGCACACACCCCCTAACTTTCCCTTTATACCCTTAATGTCACCCCTTTATCATATTCCAATTTTCACCCACCCCCATTTCCATTCCATTTGACCGGCCGGAGAGAGAGAGAAGAAGAAACGGTAAGAACAAGAAGAACACGGTATAGAGAGAAAGAGAGAGAGTGAAAGAGAAGAAGAAGAACAAGAAGAGCATTCAACAACAACAACAACAACAATGTCAAGCTTTGGTGGAAAAGGTAAGCACAAATTTCTTTTTAGGGTTTCGTTTTTTGTAATTTCGTTACAAATTTAGTCAAATTGTTTAGAATTCATGCTTTATTTCATGGAAATATTGTTGGTATAAGCTCAATTTGTAATTCCTTGGTCGAAATCTGGATCTTACGTGGGTCGGCCGGTGCTGCCGACTGCGGGTAGATAGTCGGCCGAGCACGGCCGACTCGGGCAAAAAAACCTCGCACCCCGGCCGACTTTTGCCTCATTTTTCACTACACCCGCCGAGCTTTTACGTATAAAATCAAGCTGGTTCTGCCGACCCTATCATTTTTTATTTTTTATTTTTTTTATTTTTTTTTTTGTGTTTAGAAAGACTATGTATATGATTTTTGTTAATGTTGTTCTTCATTTTTTCATTTTTGATAATTGGCTTAGAATTGATTATTCATTTGATGTTTATTGCAGTTAAACAATTTATTAGAAGAGGGAAAACGACCACTGCCTCTGCCAGAAGGGAACGGGTAGAGAGGGAACGGGAAGAGAGGGAACGGGAAGAGAGGTTGCGTGAGGAGATTTGGACTGTGTGGGTAAGGAGGAATTAATCCAAATTCTTATTGGGATTATATAAATTTTATTTTCACTATGTTTCACCGGGTCCATGTTGGGGCCATAAAGAAATTAACCTAATCATATTAGTATTAGTATAATCTAAAAAATTATCGAGTATTTATAAAAATAAAAAATGTAGGATGTAAACTGTAATTTTCTAAAGAAGAGGGATGCAAAGTGTAAATATGTGAGTTTTATCTAACTTTCACATATTTACACTTGCATTCCTCTTCTTTCAAAAATTACAGTTTGTACCCTATTTTTTTTACACCCTCACTCTAAATCCTAGATATGCCACTGGGTGCGCTTGACATAATCCGAATTATATTGGGATTTACGATGATGAACCCAAAAATAAAATAAAATAAAATAAAATAGCATTGCTGGTATACTTATGTTTTCAATGAGCGCGTCTAATAGTGGACATGATGCATCCAAAAATAAAATAAAATAAAATGAAATAAAATGAAATAGCATATTGATGTACTTATCTTTTGAATGAGCGTTTATTATCACCTTAAAATATGTCATATACTCCCTCCATTTCGATCGAAAAGCCACAAATTTTTTTTTTGGGTGTCCCATTTAAAATGACACTTTTCTAAAAAGGAAAGTTTTTATTACTATTTCACCCACTCATTCTCTTTCCTAGTTTACTTTTACACTCACAACATTCTCTCTCCTAATTATTCCTCTCACTCATTCTCTCTCCTATTTAATTTTTCATACTCACAATATTTACACTTTTTCTCTTTCCTACATCACTTTTCTTAATTTGCGTGCGAGACACAAACTTTGCCTTTTGGGCCGGGAGGGAGGGAGTATTGGTAACGATAACTGTAGCACATCAACCACTACTACATGAACAACAGTTCTAAATTCATTTCATTAGACAATATTATCACCTAAAAAGACCTAAATTTCGGGTTGACTTGAACTCGCAAATATTTATATTACATGTTTCCACATGATCAAATCCAAGAAAGAAGAAAATAAAAAAGAGATTACATAAACATAGCCATAAGACTAAAAAAGAAATCTCGCCACAAAGAAGAAGATAATTAAGGATGGGAGGTGTTGAAGGCATTGAAGGAGAGACCGATGACAGGAATGGCAAAATAAGTCTCCATGAGAAGCCTTTGCTGAAACGCCTCCATGCATCCGCTTTCATTAGATGAGAATTTTCATACATTTTCCTACAAACTTATAACACGTTATCTCATCATCACGTCGAAGGGTATTGTTGGGTTTGGATCCTAAACTACAAGGAAGAGGAGGAGCCTAAGTCGGAGGAGTCGGTGAATCAAGAAGGAAAAATCTCGGAGGTGCTTCTGTCGAGGAGAGCGGCCGCGCTCAGGTGGAGAGCGACCGCGCTGGAGTTCTTTCGTGGGTGCCAAAATCTTCTGCCGTTGAGGGCGGCCGCGCTGGCCTTGAGTGCGGCCGCGCTCGGTCCGGATCTGCAGCAGATTTTTATTTTGTTTCCTATTTTGATTAGATCTCTTCTTAAACTTAAACTGAGTTAGAGCTTCCTTGTATAACTATATAAGCATAATTTCGGCCTAGAACACATTGTAGCAACATATTAGAAGGAGACTAATAACATATTGGCTTGGCAATTGCCCCCAGACGTAGTTCACGAGTTGGTAAATGAATCGGGTAAACAACTCTTGTGTTCTTGTGTGTGATTGTTCCTTCAAAATCACTTGAATGTAATGATTTCCGTTGACATGTGCAATACAATACAATTTTGGCGTTGTGGGTAATGGTTTTCGTGTAGGAAGAAATGTCAAAGAGATTGAGTTGCTTAAACTCACTAATGCAACGTTCAGTGCATTTGCAACCGCGTATCCCATTTCTACAACATTAAACCAATATGGTGATAGGCATGGACCGTCGTACCCGTTGAGGCCATATGGACCGCCGCCACCCTACTCTGGTCCATGAATAACTTACCATATAGTTCTTGGTATCCAGTTATCTCCATGAATAACTTTCCCCGAACCCAGCGCCATTCATCTGTCTTACGTCCAATCAACTCCGCGATACAACGGAACCCACAATTTCCATCCGCACGAACATCAATTGTTTTCTCAATATAATCGTGCATGTAAAGTGGTAGTTGATCAAGATATGGAATATCATGTTGGCCTTTTCGACGCATGGGCTATAAGAGAAATTCAAGAATGGTAAAATCAGTATAAATGACTATAATTTTTAACTATGTACATATAAGTGAGCACGATAAATAGTTTAGAAAGATTTTTACTGTAAAATTTGAGAACATTGGTTTGGAGCAGATTTGAATATAACACTGTCGGGTATGGCCTCCACATACTCAAATGCGCTAGGATCACGCTTTGTGGAATTCTCAAGCTTGGCATTCTTTCCTCTAGACGACCCTTATTATTGATTTTTACTTCGGGTTCATGGGCCACTATTGTTTCGGGATAGCGAGATCTCGGTCAATTTCCGTACAATCAAATTCTTTCCAATTCTTGGTGCCGCCTCAAATCTACTATCAAGAGTATTACAACAATCTTTGTATCGCGCACGAATCTCTTCATCAATGTTATCCTCATAGCTTACCATCGGTAGGGTGTCTAGCTTACGCCAAAATGCATGAATTTTATTTAGGGAATGGGTGACATGAATTTCACATACTGCAGAAGCTCGTGTGGACAAGGAAGTCCGCATGTCGATCTCACGGTACAATCACACACCTGATGGGTCTCGGTCGCGATCAAATAGATCATTCAACGAGTTGTAAATCAAATTCAATGCACTTATAGACACACGACCCTAATCTCGCTCCATAACGGTTGTTTGAATCTATGTTGTACCACCGTCTTGCTTTTTTTCGAATGAGGCAATAATTGCAACATGAGATGACTCAATAAGTGTATGAATTTGTTTCCAACAAGTCTCAAACGCTCCTTGACTCGATTGAAGTTGTTTCTTCAACAAGGCATGTTGACGCTCCACCCTATTAGAATGAATATATACAAAACATAAGACTCTTATATATAACAAAAATAAAGTTTGATTCTACCCTATTAGCATGAATATATACAAAAATAAAGTTTGATTCACGTACCTATTTGTTGTCAAGTTTTCAAAGTGTAAAACTTTATTTGTCCAAGATGAGACAAATCTTTCTTTATATGGCACAATCAATTGTTTCATGACATACTCAACCGCGTTTGGGTAATGCTTGAAATCTTTGGGTAATCGCCGCAAACGATCGTTAAACTCTGTCTCGTATCGGCTTTAACCAATGCATGCCAACTACGAATGAACGACTCCCACTCCTCTTGCCTATCAAACATTTTCTTACATTTTGTCACAATATTTTTGCTAATATGCCATCGACAAAGCAAATGAGTTGTAGTTGGAAACGTCCGACGAATTGAATTCATCAAAGCCTTCTCACAATCGGTCACAATAACATTAGGAATACATGATTCGTCCATCATAGACTTGAATACTTCGCATGCCCACGTGTAGTTTGCTTCTTTCTCAGCCTCTAAATACACGGCAGCAACTAAGAAAGTCATATTCGTTGATGTCACCCCCACAATCTCAAGCAAAGGTAACTTATACCTATTTGTCTTATAAGTGCAATCCATAAATAAAATGTTTGGAAAGGCTCTAAGCAATTTAATGCTATCCGGATGAGCGAAGAATAAGCGATTAACTTGGCGATCTGCTTGGATTGCCGATATTCGAAGTGGTAACGATGACCATTCAATCTAAACATGAGTTGTTGCATTTGCGTACGACACCTTTGCTCAATTGATTTGTTCTTCAAGCGCGCATTATAGATATTTCGTATCGTGGATTTGTTTTAGGAAATTGCGCTCTTAAGCCACATAATATATCCTTCGGTCGGCTATTTGCATTAGACATTGCTATCACATAATCCTCCTCATCTTTTTGTAATCTTCCCGCATACGAATGACCAAGCATAGAGTCATAAATTGGATGATTGTGAACGCCGCATATCACTTTCAATTTCCATTGACCATCTTCATTCACTTGTCTAGCATTCAACTGAAACTTACAATCACATTTCTTTGTTCCACTTTTTCTTTTTCTTTCTTTTTGCCTTTCAATTCATTTTCAATCGATTCTTGAGACGATAGAGATTGGCTTCTCTTTGTATGTCCCCCAACGTTCACATACGAGGGTCATTCGAGGGTACGATCTACGGCTTCCAGGATTATCTGACCGGCCTATAATCATAACAAATCCATACTCTTCTCCCTTTTTACGTACCCAATCGAAACACGTTTCCCGATTGGAAAAATATGTAGGCACGGAGAACTCTTCGGTGTAATCTCTTAAAATAGCCTCAAAATCAATAGATTCATAGTTGTCATCATCTAATGAACACTGAAATTAAATAAATGAAACAATTAGGGAAGTTTTGTGGAAAAAATTTGGGGTCGGCCATTGATGACTTATTTTTTCCTACAAAGTCGTAGGGTGTGGCGGAAAAATTTAAAAAAGTCGGCCAACAGTGGTGGAAATTTGTTCTTAAAGTCGGCCGGGTATGGCGGAAAATATTAAATAAAGTCGGCCGGGTGTGGGTGTATTCTTACCCAGAGTCGGCCATATGTGACTGTAACGACCCCAACCCTAGGCACTAGTTTTAAATATTATATTAAATGCTTTTAATATTCATATTTACTTTATGAGTTCAATTATGTCTTTAATTCTTAATTTAAGATAATTTGGGTGAGAAGTAAATTTAGAATCTTTTAAGAAATTATTGAATCCTAAATAAAGAACTTTGGGAAAATAATAAAAATAGAAATAGATAAATTGTGAGAGGAGGTTAAAATGGGTAGAATTAATAATTTGGGGGAAGGACTTAATTATTGATGAAAGCCTCTAGATATTTTGCCATGAGGGGCCATTTGAGTCCTACCCTCTCTAAGCTCCAAGTGTTCCCCTCCCCCATACTCCCTCCTTGGCCGCCCCCCCCCCCCTCTCCATTATCCTCCTCACACTCCTTCCTTCTCCTTCATTCATGCTTCTTCCTCCTAGAGAAAACCTTGAGAGCTCCATGGAAGCCCTCACCTCTTCTTCTTGAAGCCAAGCAAATCCTCCACCAAATCCAAGTCCAAGAACATCCTTGAAGTTGGATTATCTAGGAGAATCCATCAAGTGAGAAGGATCAATCTTCCATATTAAAATCCAAGTGAGTTGTTATGACCTTCTTTCATTTATGTGCTCATGAACTATCTATTGTTGTTCTTGGTGTTGTGATTGTTATTTTATGTTTTGGAAATCTTCTTGAAGTTAGAAAATGGATTAATGACTTAAAAAGATGTTGTGGTTCATGGGAGTTGATTTAGATTTAAGGGAATGGGTGGAATTTGTAGTGATAATCCATCTAGGATTACTTGGGTTTGGGTTTACATGTTTGGAATGGGAATTGGTAAGGTAAAAGTATCATTTGGTGTTCTTGAAGTAAGCTTGGGTAGAAGGAATGGAAACCTAGGCAAGAAAGGGTAAAAATCGAGTTTTGAAATTTGGAGGGAGGCTTGGGCGGTCGCCCATGGGGGCTTGAGCGGCCGCCCATAGCCACAGAAGCTTTGTTGCCTTGGAAGAGCACTTGGGCGGTCGCCCAAGTAGGTTAGGGCGGTCGCCCAAGAGGGCAGAAACCTCAATTTCCTAGGAAGTCCACTTGGGCGGTCGCCCAAGTGGTTAGGGCGGTCGCCCAAGACCCTGAACCAAATTTTCGTAACTTAAACTAGGATCGTTTAGCAAGTTTGTTGACCTCTTATAAATGGTGACTCCCCCCCGATATAAATTAGTAGAACCTAAGCAACCCGGATACGAATTGATCCTCTTTAACCTAAGTTAGAGTAGGATACCTTGGCTTGGCCATGACCTCTTATGTGGTCAACATGGAATTGTAGGAGTAGTTAAATATTGTTCGGAAAGTGGTCCAAACATGGGAAGTAGGTCTTGCACTTTTATTAAGATTATTCAAGGTTGGGTAATGACTTTGTAGGATTGGTTTATGGTATTTGGTGACTTTACTTGTTTCCCTATCCTTGGTGATTAGTTAGAAATAGCGTAGAAACCATGAGTTTCCCTACTTCGTTAATTGAAGATGAGCATGTATCGCCCTGTGACATTATTATCCCAATTTGTTGAACTGTTGAATTTGGTGTATACCTTAACATCCTGAGTATGGATTAATTGGCAAGTTATTGTGTGGTATCTCAAGTGTGAATTATTTGGTATATGGTTATATTGCATCCCGGTGTGAATTATTTGGTATATGATTATATTGTATCCCGGCGTGGATTATGTGGTTATATGGATACCTTACTTGAATTTATATTCATTGATGGAATTGATTGGCATGAGTATACTTTACCATGTTGTTATATTATAATGCATAGTTTATTATATGGTTGTTGCACTATGGTGTTGATTACATGAGTATGCGTTACCATGTTATTATATTGTTATCCCGTTTTGTGGATTATCTCAAGTATCTATCATGTGCTTGAGCGTGTTTATGTTCGGGTGGGTATGATGGATTTCAATCAATTATTGATTTGTTCAATAAGTGATTGAAGGTTAAATCATACCGGTGACCCTTCCCACTCTGTGGCCACGGGGCGGGGCTGTGCTAACGATCGTATTGACCCAAAAAGCTTTACAGACTGTTGCGATCGTTGTAAGGAGGACGAGACTATTGTTGGATACTCTAATATAGGTATCCTTTCTTATATGGATCTCGGGGCATGAGACCTATAAGAGGTGAATGTCTTGGAGGCAATTCACCAAAGAGTGGAGTTTTACTCCCACGTTGTACGACTTATTGTTCGAGACGGGAAAAAGGTAAAATGAGGTAACGTAAGGTGTTTACCGCTTTTATAATGTGTTATGTGCTACCATGCTATGTGTTGCACTTTGTTTGGCATCTTGCCGCATATCATAATAGCTCATTGAGATTTATTCTCACCCCTCTCCCTTTCTTGTTTTAGATTAGAGACGGTGACCCGATCCGGTGAGGCGGGGATATCATTGTGGACTTTTGCTTTTGGGGCTTGACAAGTTAAGTATAGGAGTGGGTCATTAGGAGTATTGGTTAAGTATTCCTCTTTTATAATTTGTATGGAAAACCCTTTTGTTAAACAAATGTTAATTAAGGTTTCCAATGTAGTTGATCATATTACGGTTTAGTAAAGTTGTGGTTGGATTTCCTCTAAGTAGGGATTTTATCAATTGATTTTTATTTGGAAGTTTGAAGGGTGGTTTTCTTTTAAAGGCAAACAAATGTTTAAAAATTTAAATGGATTTTCTTAGTCTGAGCTCCCTTAGCTCGGGACACGTATAAGGTCCCGGGTTGGGGTGCTCACAGTGACCGACTATAAGCCCAGAATCGGCCACTCATGGCCGACCCCGTCAAAAATCATTTATTTTTTTTTTAAACTAAATGCATTAAAATGTAAAATAAAGAGATAGTGTAAAGAAGATTACATTATTATTTGCTTGGATTGCCATTTCATCCATGATTCTTGCGATTGGAAGAGGAGGATGGTAGTTGGGTGAAGAGGAGGATGGTAAATGGTGGAGTGGTGAATGGTGGAGTGGTAAATGGTAGTTGTGTGTGGGGGTGGTAAATGGTGGTGTGGTAAAAGAGTTAATGGAAGAGAGGAGGATGGTAGTTGGGTGAAAGTTAATGGGGGAATAGGGGAAGATGAAAATAGGGGCAAAAAAGTAATTAACCTCAATGGCATTTTTGTAATTTTTTCAAATGGGGTATACTAATAGGAATTGGGGGTTTAAATAGTAACTCTCTTCAATTTTTAAGTGTGTATGTATTGGACCGGAGTATATAAAAGGGCAAATGACAATTTAGGGCCTGAAGTATAGGGAATAGTGTCGGTTAGGGGCCCCATATCTAATTTTCGGCAAATCAGAGCTCAATATCTAAACTTTTCGTCAATTAACGGCTTTTTGACGAATTTTGTTAGAAAAATCAGTTAAGTGACGAATTTTGGACTAAATTGAAAAGCAAATTAGTTATTAAGGTCTGAAATGTAAATTTTTAAAAATTGATGACCGTTACAAAATATTAAAATATAATATATTTCGAAAAGCTATAATTTTTTTTATAATTTTTAAAATATGTTAAAATAAATATTATAAATATAAAAAAATGTATTTTTAAAGAAAATAGTATTTTATTTTTAAAAAAAATAATTAATTTTTAACGTAAATCTTGTAAAATAAATATAAATATAAAAAAATTGTATTTCTAAAGCAAAAAAGTATTTTTTTTCTTTAAAAAAAATTAATTAATTTTTAACGTAAATCTTGTAATATTTTTTTTAAAAAAAATAAAAGTAAGTGACATGTCACTTAAATCTTTTTTATTTAGAAAATTTTATTTAAAAGATTGCCAATTTTTATTTAATAAAGATAATTTTATTTAAAAAAGATAATATGATTTAAAATAATTTAAGATATTAACTATTATCCTTTTTTCTAATAATTTAAATTACTAATTATTTTTCTTCAAAAAAATTACTAATTATTTTAGATTGAATAATTTATAAAATATATAAATAAAATAAAATATTATAATTATCATCTAAATTTAAAAAAAATATCTAAAAAAGTTAATATAACTAAAACATATTTTTGGAAATAGTAATATATTAGAATTGAAATAAATATTTTTTGAAGCAATTTTCTTTTTTGAAGCAATATATTTATTTTATGCAATATATTTTTTGAATAAAAATAATAACACCTTAAATAGTTCCTCCGTCTCAAAATAAGAAAAAAAAAAAGAAAAAAAAATGAGAGAGAGAGAACATCTTCTTCTTCATCACCACCACCACCTATTACCCCTCCTCCGATCAATTTCAAAACCCCCTTCTTCATCAAAACCCTAATCTCAATTCCAACCAACACCTCACTTTCTTCATCACCGAGGTCCACCGTTTCCATAACCCCACCAGACCTTTCCCTAGCAGTTTCCACCACCTTATGTGCAGCCACCACCACCATTTACCACCGCCAATCACCACTACTAACCACCAATCACCACCTCCAATACCACCATCTCGACACCATCATTCCAACACCACCCTGCATCCACTACTGCTGCCACCAAACCACCATTACAGCTACTGTAATGCATCAGCCACCGCCACCACACCACCATAACTACCAATTTCAATCAACATAATTAGACAAGCCAGAACTACTACTGTCAAAATAATAAAATAAAAAATGGGTTTGAGCAAAATAATTCGAAAATCAAAATGCTTTTATCCCACAAATTCTAACAAAATCAAAAATCAAAGATAAAAAAATCGGCAATCAGAAATCAAAAATCAAGATCTGGGCAAATTAAATCTTGGTTTACAAAATCAAAATCGAAATCAAGATTTAGATCATGGTTTTTAAATTCTAAGCAAAATCAAAATCAAACCCAAATATGGTTTTCAAAAGTTTGATATTCAAAACAGAGTCGGAGTGGGGGAGATCTGGAAGAGGGTGGTCGGAGTGGGGGAGGGGTCGTCATGGTGGGGTGGAAGACGCCGGCCACTGAGTGGGTGGGATGGGGTCAGATGGATTGAAGGGGACGAGAGGTCGCCGGAAACTGGGGAGGGCAGAGTCGCCGGCCTGGCCTGAGAAAGTAGAGAGAGAGAGAGAAAGTGAGGCAAGGAGAGAGAAAGAAAATGTGAGGCTTCTTTATTTGGAATTAAAATAATTTTATTTAACCTCCATATTTATAAAATATGTCATTTAACCCCTTAAAAGTTAGTGCCAATTCAATTTAGTCCAGCACATGCGTGGCACATGTCACTTAACTGACTTTTCTAACAAAATTCGTCAAAAAGCCCTTAATTGACGAAAAGTTTAGATATTGAGCCCTGATTTGCCGAAAATTAGATATGGGGCCCCTAACCGACACTACCCCATATATTTCAGGCCCTAAATTGTCATTTGCCCTATATAAAAATAGGATTAATTCCAAAATGCTCCTGCCAAATCAATAATACATACTCCCTCCGTCCCGTCCGAAGCTTCACCTTTTACCCAAATGGGTGTTTCGGTAGAAGCTTCACATTTCCTAAAATGGAAAAGGTTTATTAATATTCTATTATACCCACTAACTTTTCTCTCTCACACATTTAAATTATGGATCCCACTTGTCATATTCACTCACTTCTTCCCTCTCACAATCCTTCTCACACTCCCATTATTTTTTAATATATACTCTCTCCGTCCTATTTCAAGCTTCACCTTTTGCCAAAACGAGTGCCCCGTTAAAAGCTTCACCTTTCCTTAAATAGCAAAGAATTTTTACTATTCCACCCACTCATTCTCTCTCCTATTTCACTTTTATACTCACAACACTTTTCAAATTTACTATTCCCTTCACTCATTCTCTCTCCCATTTCACTTTTATACTCACAACACTTTTCAAATTTACTATTTCCTCCACTCATTCTCTCTCCTATTTTACTTTTACACTCACAACACTTTCTCCACTTAACTTTTTCCTTAATTTACGTGCCACCTTCACCATCATGAAGCTTGAAATGGGACGGAGGGAGTATATTGCTTTCTTAATTTGCATGCTTCACCGAAATGGTGAAGCATGAACCGGGACGGAGGGAGTACTCCCTCCGTCCCATTTATAGCTTCATCATTTTGAAGGTGGCACGCAAATTAAGAAAAAAGGTTAGTGGAGAAAGTGTTGTGAGTATAAAAGTAAAATATGAGAGAGAATGAGTGGAGAGAATAGTAAAGTTGATTGGTGTTGTGAGTATAAAAGTAGAGTAGGAGAGAGAATTAGTGGGTGGAATAGTAAAGATTCTTTGCCATTTTAGGAAAGGTGAAACTTTTAACGGGACACCCATTTTGGCAAAAGGTGAAGCTTCAAATGGGACGATGGGAGTATAAGATCAGAATATTTTATCTCATATAAAGGGTTTATTGAGATCAATAATCCAAATAAACCCTTAGGCTCCATGTCCCAGCTTTAATAAAATTTATAAATGGCAAAAATGCCCCTTATATAAAGCCTAACTCCCTCTCATTCCTCCCTTTAACTTCATTGTATCACATATTTCTCTAAAAAAACACACATACAATGAATATTCCATTCTCTCCAACCTTACTGCCTCCTTTCTTTTCCTCCGTCCAGTAAGCTTTTTCGGCGGCGGCATTACTCCAGATCTGGGCGACCTTCAAGGTGGCAGTGGATGTGCTCAAGTCTGGCGACCTTCATCGTTTTAATCCGCTTTGATATCCCTCCACTCCAGCGACATTCCTTTCTCCGGTGGTCTTCTTCTTCATTGTTTAAATAATATTGTTGCCAAAGTAATTTACGTTATTTAAATGCAAATTTGTTAAAGTGATGAATGTTCTTATTAATATGTGGTAACATGAATTTTCCAAATGAGATCTTGTTATTGACTAAATATTTGCATTTATGGGGTGATAATTGAATAAAACGTTTGGTCATTTTGAATACTTTGAACAATCCCAAAGAAAGGCGGGTGTTTAAAATGAGTTATTTATATTCTTTATTGCCGGGTAACAAATATATTAAATGTTAGGACATTTTTAATACTTGAACCGGCCCAAAGGAAAGCAAGTATTTGAAATGTGTTGTTTAAATTCATTTATTACCCTAAGATAAATTAAATTATGAGTCAATTCGCAATCCAAAGATTAGTTTTGATGTCATGTTAATTATCTTTTTGATGAAATTCATTTGATATAATTAATTATTATGTAGTACTTATACATGTTTTGTATTCATTCTTTGTTCTTTACCGACAGATTTGATTAATGCTTCTTCTATAACTACTGCCATGAACAATGTTCCAATGCTTACCGGGACTAAATTTAAAAACTTGGAAAAAAAATAATGTTAATGTAACGATGATCTTAGGTTGTATGGACATCAATCACGCATTAGGGGAACCAAGTCCCGCTGCTTTCACTAAAGAAAATACCGTCATAGAACGGAAAAATTTTGAGCAATGGGAACGGTCCAACCGTGTGAGTCTAATGATCATGGAAAATGCAGTTTCGAAGACATTTTGGACAATGTCTCTGAGATCGAAAATGCTGAGTTTTTTCTTGAATTATTGTGGAAACTTGTTTCCATACGGTACAAGGGTAACGAAAATCTTCGGGAGTACATTATTGAATTATTTCATCTTTCGATCAAACTAAAGGCATTTAAGTTAGAGATTTCGGAAGATTTGCTCGTGCACTTAATTTTGATCTATCTTCCTACTCAATTTGATCCTTTTGAGGTGACCTATAAATGTCAAAAGTACAAGTGGAATATTAATGGATTACTTTCACATATGACACAAGAGAAAGATAAGATGAAATATCTTAAATTAAAAAGTACTCACTTAGCATTTACTTCTTCTCGTGGGATTAAGAGAAGAGGGAAGGAAATTGTGGTTGCAAGTAAGAAGCATAAGAGATCATTTAATGATCATAAAATCAAGAAATGCTTCTTTTGCAAGGACCTTACTCGCATGAAGAACGACTACCATAAGTATCGCGAATGGCGAATTCAGAATGGTATGTCATTTGGTCTTGTTTGTACTAAGGCAAATTTGGTTTCAATTCCTTAATATACATGGTGGTTGTATTCTGGTGCAACAACTCACATTAGTTCATGTATGCAGGGTTGCCTGAATTACCGAATCCCCAGTGAAGATGAGAGATACATCTATATGGGAGTTGGAGATCCGGTTGAAGTTATAGGCATAGGGACTTTTAGATTAATGATAAGTACTGGCTATTATTTTGTACTAAATAATACATTCAATGTACCGTCCTTTAGACGGAATTTATCTATCACAGATTTGGATAAGGAAGGTTATTCTTATTCGTTCGATAATAATAAATGTGATCTTTATTTTAAATTTCAAGCTTGTCGATACTAGTACTTTGTCATATATCGATAATCTTTATTTACTTGACACAGTCAAGAAAATGAATGAATTCCATAATAATGAAACCAAAACTAAAGGCACTAAGCAAAAGTTATCAAGTGAAAATTCTTGTATTCTATGGCATAGGCGTTTGGGTCATATCTCCAAAGAGAGAATTGATAAAGCTTATGTCGGAGGAAATCCTAAAACAACTTGATACTCCGGATAAAAACTTTTGCATTAAATGTCTTAAAGAAAATTTTACAAACATTAAAGAAAATAGGATCTTTGAGAGTATCAAACTTCTTGGAACTAATTCATACGGATATTTGTGGACCATTCAATACCCTTCATGGAATGGTCAACAATATTTCATTACGTTCATGGATAATTACTCTCGTTATGGATACATTATTTTCTTCATGTAAATTCTCAATCATTAGACGTTTTCAAGTCTTTTAAGGCATAAGAAAGACTATTAAGAACGTTAAATCCGATCATGGTGGTGAAAACTACGGACGGTATAACGTATTGGGTGAATAACGTCCGGGTCCTTTATACTCGCTATCTTGAAGAGTGTGGGATTGTCCCTCACTACACCATGCCGGGCAAACCTAGCATAATGTAGGGGAGAGAAATAATAGAATCCTTAAGGATATGGTAAGAAGTATCTTTTCTTGTACTTCTTTACCTCACTCATTATAGGCGATGCATTAAAAAACCACTGCTTATATTCTCAATAGAGCTGCTTCAAAGGCTACCGACAAAACTCCGTATGAATTATGGACGAATAAGAAAGCGTCTCTAAATTTTTTTCATGTATGGGGTTGTCCAGCAGAAGCTAGACCTAATAAGCCTAATCAGGGCAAAATGGACGTTAAGACTATTGGTAGTTACTTTGTAGGGTATGCTGAGAGATCTATGGGATATAAATTTTATAACCCGAAAACTAGAACCTTTTTCAAGACAGGCAATGCTAGGTTCTTTGAGGATGTTGAATTTAGTGGGAGAAAAGGTAATGATTTGAATTTGAAGAGTTAGAGGAACCAATCTATATTCCTCCAACTTTAGTTCCTGTTGGAAATCAAGTAATTGCACCTGAAATTTAACAAGAACATACAATTCAAAATGATATAGAGACTCCCTTAAATAACGGACAACATGAAAATGTTGGACCTGAGAAAATTCAACAACTTCAAAATGAGGATGAACCAGTGCCCTTAAGGAGATCTACTAGAGAAAGAAGAAGTGCTATTCCGAATATTTATGATGTGTATCTTGCGGAGAATGAGGACACCTTAAGTTTAGTGGGAGATGAACCAATCACCTTCCATGAAGCCATTAATAGTCCTAATTCTCATAAGTGGATCAATGGCATTAAAGAGGAGTTAAAATCAATGAAAAATAATGACGTTTGGAATCTTGTCCCATTGCCTGAAGGTGTAAAACCTATTGGTTGTAAATGGATATTTAAAACCAAAAGGGATTCGCAAGGTAATGTGGAAAGATATAAGGCACGTCT
The DNA here is from genome assembly GCA_022495995.1 of Adenophora triphylla var. japonica. NCBI lineage: Eukaryota > Viridiplantae > Streptophyta > Magnoliopsida > Asterales > Campanulaceae > Adenophora > Adenophora triphylla. Next base: position 345,636 of record JAFEMH010000839.1, on the reverse strand, counting down.
TGTTGCTAAGGGATTTACTCAAAAGGAAGGCATCTATCTATATATAATAATAAGATTGTGGTAAATCTTTGGCCATCGAGGGGTATTTTGGACATTTCACACGGTGGCAAAGTGGCAATTAAAAAGGCAAAAATTCAACGTGGCGAAATGTGATTAGCTGGTTTTTTTTTTTTAAAAAAAACCAATATGGACATATGTCGATTGGTTATGGAGGGGCATTTCGAACATTTTATTCGCGCGTGTGACACACGCGCCCGACAAGGGCACGTTACTGAAGTTTGTTTCTTTTTTTTTTTTTTTTTTAAATTTCGCCACGTGGCGCCCTTTTATTGGCCGGCTGGATTTCAAATTTAAAAAAAAAAATTATATTTCTTTGACCTCAATTATTTTATAATAAATTAATTTTAAAAAAAAAAAATTACACCAAAATTCATAAAAAAAATTTCTCTTTAAATATAGACTTCTTTCATTTGATTTGGACACAGAAAAAAAAACCCTCTTTTTTAAATATAATTTTGTTAATTATCCTTTGTTAATTTTTCTATCTCATTTTTTAATATATTTTTAGTTACAAGTAAGTAAGTGTGAAATATTTTATTTAATTAGAAATCTATCTATATATAATAATAAGATTGTGGTAAATCTTTGGCCATCGAGGGGTATTTTGGACATTTTACACGGTGGCAAAGTGGCAATTAAAAAGGCAAAAATTCAACGTGGCGAAATGTGATTAGCTGGTTTTTTTTTTAAAAAAAAAACCAATTTGGACATGTGTCGGTTGGTTATGGAGGGGCATTTCGGACATTTTATTCGCGCGTGTGACACACGCGCCCGACAAGGGCACGTTACTGAAGTTTGTTTCTTTTTTTTTTTTGTTAAATTTCGCCACGTGGCGCCCTTTTATTGGCCGGCTGGATTTCAAATTTAAAATAAAATCCTATTTCTTTGACCTCAATTATTTTATAATAAATTATTTTTTTAAAAAAAAAAATTACACCAAAATTCATAATTTTTTTTTCTCTTTAAATATAGACTTCTTTCACTTGATTTGAACACAGAAAAAAACCCCTCTTTTTTAAATATAATTTTGTTAATTATCCTTTGTTAATTTTCCTATCTCATTTTTTAATATATTTTTAGTTACAAGTAAGTAAGTGTGAAATATTTTATTTAATTAGAAATGATAATAATATTAATAATTTTACTAATCTTGAAAATAAAGAATATAAAATTAAATAAAAATGTTGGGGTATAGGATGATTAGTTGGATGGGGTAATATGGTTATTGGGTTTGTTTTATTTCGATAGATCAAACAATTTATTTATTTTTTTAGAAAAAAAAAATTGAAGCATAGTAAATAAAGTATTTATAAATTTGTTGAATATCTATCCATCTACAAAACTTGTGTATTTGGCGCCCTTTGATTGGCTGGATGGATTTCATATTTTTTTAAACAAATCTATTTATTTGACCTCAATTATTTTATAATAAGTTAATTTTTTAAAAAAAATAATTATACACCAAATTTCATAAAAACCAAATCTCTTTAAATAGAGACTTCTTTCATTTGATTTGGACACAGAAAAAAATCCTCTTTTTTAAATATAAATTTCTTAATTATCCTTTGTTAATTTTCCTTTCTAATTTTTTAATATCTTTTTAGTGAAAAGTAATTAAGTGTGAAATAGTTTATTTAATTATAAATGATAATAATATTAATAATTTTACTAATCTTAAAAATAAAGAATATTAAATTAAATAAAACTGGTGGGGTATAGGATGATTAATTGGATGGGGTAATATGGTTATTGGGTTTATTTTATTTTTGATAGATCAAACAATTTATTTAATTTTTCTTTAAAAAAATTTTGAAGCATAGTAAATAAACTATTTATAAATTTGTTGAATATCTATCCGTCTATAAAATTTGTGTATTTATAAAAGCGAATATCGGGAAAGATGACCATCATTTTTAAAATTTTGATTAAAGTGTAAGTCATTTCATATTGTGGCATAACTAAAAATAGTTGAAGCAAATTTGTCTTGCCATGCCGTGATAGGGTGAAAATTTGGCGCGTGTCGTATTCGCGTCGACCGAGGCACATTTACGCAAAGATATTTTCCTTTTTTTTTTTGTTGGGACACTTGGCGGCGTTTCATTGCCTTCTTGAATTTCAATTTTTTTTATTTTTCCGTTTCTTTGACCTCAATTGTTTTTTAATAAATTAATTTTTTTACATCAAAATTCATTTAAAAAAATTCTCTATAAATAGAGACTATTTTCATTTGATTTGGACACAGAAAAAAAAACTTTTTTTTAAATATAAATTTCTTAATTTTTCTTTCTAATTTTTCAATATCTTTTTGTGAAAAGTAATTAAATGTGAAGTATTTTATTTTGATTATAAATGATAATAATATTAATAATTTCACTAATCATAAAAATAAAGAATACAGTATACAATTAAATAAAAGTGGTGGGGTGTAGGATGATTAGTTGGATGGGGTAATATGGTTATTGGGTTTATTTTAGTTTGATACATCAAACAATTTATTAAAAAAAAAATTAACTTTGAAGCATAGTAAATAAAGTATTAATAAATTTGTCGAATTTTCTATCCGTCTCAAAAAATTGTGTATTAATAAAAACGAATATCGGGCAAGATAACCATCATTTTTAAAATTTTGATTGAACTGTATGTCAATATTATAAGAAATAAAGATAATATAAATTGATATTTTAAAAGAGGGATAGGAAGAAGTGGGTTGGGTTTGATGAGGAAGTGGAGGGTTTGGGGAATCTATATGTATATGCATATCTATATCTATATCTCTAAAAAAAATAATTTGAAACATTGTAAATAAAGTATTAATAAATTTGTCAATTTTTGTATTCGTCTAAAAAAATTGTGTATTTATAAAGACGAATATCAGGGAAGATGCCCATCATTTATAAAATTTTGATATAATTTTATGTCAATATTAGAAGAAATGAAGATAGTATAAATTGGTATTTTAAAAGAGGGGGATAAGAAGTGGGTTGGGTTTTATGAGGAATTGGGGGGTTTGGCCAATTTTTTTTTCATTTAACGAAATTGTTAGTATTTTTTTTTCTTCTAACAATTAAATAAGTTAAATTGAAAATAAATATCATAATTATGTTCATAATGAGTTAATGTAAATCAATATGATATGATTTTTTAGATGTACGAGCATGAGTTAATGGAAATTTTTCATTTGAAAAATAATGATATTGTTGTGAAATTGGTGCTCCCCCGTTGCAATCAAGACAAAGAAAACAACACACCCTCACGTACAAGAAAGAAACAATCACACACAAGAACACAAGAGTTGTTTACCCGGTTCATTCACCAACTCGTGAACTACGTCCGGGGGCAATTGCCAAGCCAATATGTATTAGACACCTTTCTAATATGTTGCTTCAATATGTTCTAGGCCGAAATTATGCTTATATAGTTATACAAGGAACCCTAAATCAGTCTAAGAAGAGATCTACACAAAATAGGAAACAAAATCAGATTAGGAAAACACTTCCCCGTCGCCAGCGCAGCCGCGCACCCCCGCAGCGCGGTCGCCCTCCTTTGCCGAGAATCCAAAACCAATTTTGACCACCAAGCGCGGTCGCTCTCCACCCCGAGCGCGGCCGCTCTCCTACGCAGAAGCTCCTCGACGATTTCTCCCTTGCAGTTTAGGATCCAAATCCCAACAATCTCCCACCGAAGACTAAACCAACAAACATAAAATCACCCATTAACTCCCACCACGGAGTAAAGACCTTCGAACACATTCCCCCTCCTCCATATTGGCTTGACACTACCGCACCTCTCCTCAAGTACTAAGGCGAGTTGAAACCAAGCGACGTTTCAACCTCTCCGTGTTAGATCGTTCTTGCCTCCCCAAATCAGCTTCTACCTTGATTTCTCCCCGCAAGTCTAACTTCGCCTTCTCCCTCCAGACCCACCTTCCTCGCAATGCCTCCCCTTGAAACTTGGACACACCTTGTTTCTTGCATCGACTATTCTTGGTCTGAAACCGCTCTCTGTTAGGGCCCTTGGACATCCACACCGCGTTGATCAACTTTGTGTCCTCCCCAACATACCGTTTCTTGATGTCTCCCCTTTTCACACCAACAGGCCGGTTCTTAAGCCTCTTGCTCCCACCGGAACGAACATCGACATTGTAGGTAGAGTACAACATCTTCCCCTTAACCCCATGAGCCAACACCTTAGCCCCTTTTGTGACTTCCCAAGACCCACCAATGAAAGAAACACCATACCCTTCACTGTCAAGTTGTCCCACAGAAATCACCCTTCTCCTTAAATCCGGAACATGCATCACGTCGTGTAGTTGTAAAACAGCCCCGTTAGGTGTCTTCATTATCACATCCCCCTTACCTTTGATCTTCAATGGTTGACCATCACCAAGATAGAGAACCCCAAAATCTCCGGTTTTGTACCGCTTCATTGATTCTGCATCCCCACTAGCATGACAAGAAGCTCCAGAATCCAACACCCAATCTTCACCCGACTGCTCCTCCCCTAGGATTAATACATCACCACCATCATCCACCACGTGCGCACCACCACCTTTTCCCGGACAAATATAACCGATATGCCCCAATTCACCACAATTGTAGCACTTGACCTTTTTCCCTTAGGTCTCCCCTATTTCTCTCCACCCTAAGTGCGGCCCCATCTACGGACGATTCTCCCCTTTTCTCTTTCCTTCGCAACTCCTCTTGAAGGACGAGATCTCTAACCTCCGTATACACCAATCTTTGTTTTTCGACGTACTAATCGTTGTGATAAGAACCTCCCAAACTATCGTGCAATGACTTTAGTAGAAAACAAGCTAGCACTTCATCGGAGAAAGTAATATCAACACTTTTCAATTGGTCCACCATACCTTTGAAATTGCCGATATGACTTGCCGCCGTCCCGCCCTCTCGACATCTTCGCATTCGCAAACCTCTTTATCAAATGCACCTTATTGATATTCGACGGCTTCTCATACATGTCTGACAGCGTTTGTAGCAACTCCACCGTTGTCTTGGCCTCCATAGCGTTCCGTGCAACGTCGTCGGTTAGGGCACTCCTTACCGCTCCTAACGCCTACCGATCCAACGTCTCCCAATCTCCTTGTGACATGTCTTCGGGCTTCGCTTTCAAGGGTCCATGAAGATCCTTACAATAAAGGTAGTCTTCAATCCTTGTCTTCCAAAACGTGAAATTCACACCGTTGAATTTCTCGATTGAGTTCTTCATCTTGACTGCTTCACCAAAATCCCCAAGAACGCGATTCAAAATTAATCAACTAATGAAAAAAATTTTGAATCCTCCGAACCAAAGCTCTGATACCAGTTGTTGTGAAATTGGTGCTCCCCCGTTGCAATCAAGACAAAGAAAACAACACACCCTCACGTACAAGAAAGAAACAATCACACACAAGAACACAAGAGTTGTTTACCCGGTTCATTCACCAACTCGTGAACTACGTCCGGGGGCAATTGCCAAGCCAATATGTATTAGACACCTTTCTAATATGTTGCTTCAATATGTTCTAGGCCGAAATTATGCTTATATAGTTATACAAGGAACCCTAAATCAGTCTAAGAAGAGATCTACACAAAATAGGAAACAAAATCAGATTAGGAAAACACTTCCCCGTCGCCGTAGCCGCGCCCCTGGGCAGGCGCGGTCGCCCTCCTTTGCCGAGAATCCAAAACCAATTTTGACCACCAAGCGCGGTCGCTCTCCACCCCGAGCGCGGCCGCTCTCCTACGCAGAAGCTCCTCGACGATTTCTCCCTAGCAGTTTAGGATCCAAATCCCAACAGATATTAGTTCTTATTAGATAACTGTACTATCCTGTTGGTATGACTACATCTTTTCTTTTTATTTCAAAAATTCTCTTTATCAAAACGAAATAAAATATCACCTTTTTTTTTACTAGATTTCTAATCTGCACTTTTTTTTAACTGATTTCAATTACTTATTTCGTATATGATAAACATGTTCGTCTGTTTTATTTAATTTTTTTAAATGATAAAAACTATAGAATTGTATATAGAGAAATGCATAATCCTTATGATTTATGTTTTATTTCTATTTTATTGATTTCTAATTTTTATGTACTGACAATGTAGCCTTTAAGGAAGTATTTTATAATGTATAAACGAATTGAGTTTTTGATTTATTTTAGTTATATTTTTTATTTTTTGAATATATAGTAACGCCCCGTGCATCGCACGGGAGTCAATCTAGTTGATTATAAAGAAACATTTTCTCCGATATCTTCTAAAAACTCTTTTAGGATCATTATGACATTAGTGGCACATTATGATCTTGAGCTTCATCAAATGGATATTAAGACGGCTTTTTCTCAATGGAGACATTGAGAAAATCATCTATATGAGGAAACCAAAAATGGTGACTGATTCAGATCAAACTAATCAAATAGTTTGTAAATTAAAGAAATCCATTTATGGCCTAAAACAAGCCTTTCGTCAATGGTACCTCAAAATTCAATCAAGTAATTCTTTCATTTTGTTTTTAAAACGAATCTTGGTGAAGATTGTGTGTACCATAAGTTCAGTGGGAATAGGTTTATAATTTTGATCTTGTATATGGATGATATTTTACTTGCTAATAATGATAAGGACCTTCTAAAGGAAACTAAGAAATTTTTCTCAAACAAATTTGAGATGAAAGATCTTGGTGAGGCATCTTTTGTATTGGAAATCCAAATTTATCGTGATCGTTCACGAGGTATTTTGGGATTATCGCAAAATAGCTATATAGAGAAGGTATTACAAAGGTTTAGCATGGAAAATTATAAACCACATGACACCCCTGTCTCTAAAGGTGATAAATTCAGTTTAAAACAATGTCCTAAAAATAATTTTGAATCCAAGTATATGGAAAATATCCCTTATGTATTGACAGTAGGAAGCTTAATATATGCGCAAGTCTGTACTCGTCCAGACCTTGCATTTATTGTTGGGATGCTTGATCGATACCAAAGCAATTAGGAAAGAAGAACATTAAGTCGCATCCAAAAAATGATGAAGTACCTATAAAACACTAAAACTACATGCTTACATATACAAAATTGGATCATTTTGAGATCATTAGGTATTCCGATTCTGTTTTATTGGATGTAAAGATGTCAAAAGACATCATATGGTTATGTCTCTTGTTGAAGAGAAATAAGTATAAATTGAACAAATAGATATACAACTTATAGGAACAAACTCCATGTTAATGGATCCGTGTTTTATGAAGCGTTATCTCTTTTGATGTTTCACGAAGCATACTGCTCATACGGGTGAAACGACGTTTGATAATGCATAATATAGTGGGAATTTGTGTTGTGCTTTATTTGATATTTGTTTTTGCATATTGATCTCATTTGGTTAAGAAGGACTAGTTGGATAATATATATACATTTTTTGTATATTCATTGAATATTTCATGCTACATATCTATACTTAATCTATGTCATTTAGTTGAATATATATATGTGATTAATGTGAGTTTAGTTGCGAATCAATTACAACGACTGCCCCTTTAGTCTCTATACTTATAAGACTAATGGCGGGATTGTGTTGAATGACAATAAAAGTGCACATAAGGGTTGTCATTCATATTATAAATTATTAAAGGAATTTATTGAATCAAAGACACATATTCATGTAATTCAAGTGGGAGATTGTTAGAACATGAATTAATTAATATGTGTTATTTAATTCTATGTGTTATAATCATTTAATAAAATTAAAGTATAGATTAAATATGTAGAATTCCATTAGGTGTAAGTGCCATTAAATGATGGGCATAATGGTAACTTCACACCACCATCTTTATGAAAGGGTGTAGTCCCTAAATGAAGTGCCCCTTCTCTTATTATATAAAGGCTATCCATCAGCCATTAGAGACACTTATTACATTCACAAAATTCAGTCATAAACTTCTCTTCATTCATTAAGAAGATTAAAGTGTGGGCACTATCATTTAGAAGAACTTCATTCCCTACCTTTCTTTCTTCTCTCTTTAAGAACATCAAGATGGATTCAACAGGTACGCTTCCGCCTTCATCTTCTTCTCTTACTTAATCTAGACTTGAATGCTTTGGGGTTATTGGAATAGAAATGTTCCAACAGATCTGGCCGGATCTACACTATAATCTTGATCTCCTCTAGTTATTGTAACCTCTAAACTTCATCTCCCTCATCCGACACACACCCGTTTTATGTTCCAGATCTGACAGGTCTTCTCTTTTCTAGTGTACTTCTATGAACCGTAAAATAACTGAACATTGCTAGAAGTCGTACAGATCTGGAAAAACTCATATGAATGCTTTCAGAATTCTTGATATAGGTTATTGAAGTTCGTGGTTGATGCACAATTTTTCTGTCAAACACATGGTTGCCTAGAAATTGAATCCACAACTATGTGGTTTATTCTGTGACTAGTCTATATTAGGAATATAATATAATATCATTATATTATATTCAAGTATATATTGTTAATATAGATTAGGAAACTAAATCTTTGTATTAGATTAGGAAACTAAATCTTTGTATTAGATTAGAAACCTTTTTCTTCTAGGAATTAGAAACCTTCTCCTTCTAGGAGACTACCTCCTCATTGTAACCCTATAAATATGTATCTCTAGCATCATAATCAATTGAGTCTTTCAATTCAATTCCTCTCTTTCTTGTTTTGATTGGCTCCGTCTCTAACCCTCATTTATTCTAATATGGTATCAAAGCATTAAGATTCATAGAAGAACTTCTCCGCGAAACCCTAGCGGCAAAACCCAAAGCCGCCCCACCCCCTCACCACTATTGCTTTCGCCTCACCACTATTGCTTCCGCCCTCCACCACATCTCACGGAAACACACCCTTCAACCAAACACCTCTACTACACCAAGTCAAACCCATTACTGCCAAAACCCTCCTTAATTCTAAACTATTAGGCAAACCCATTACTGCCAAAACCCTCTCCCCACCCAAACCCTCACAGCCAAATCCACCTTCTTCAACCCAAGCCTTGGCAAAACCCTAGCCGAAACCCACCCATCTTCGTTTCTTTTCACCACCACAACTCACGGCAACACCCTCCCTCATCACCATTCCATTCGCCACCAAATACCACCTACCTCCCACCACCACCCTCGGCTTAAAACACCATAGCCGAAACCCTATTCTTTATACCCTCCCACTCGTTGCCACCTCACCTTATAAATAAACCTCTTCCGCCAAAAATCTTTACTTCACCACCAACTACCAAAACCCTCACCACCGTCGGCTCAAACCCTCACAGCCAAATCCTTGCTTCCGCCATCACCAAAACCCTCGGAATAACCCTCCTTATTCAAACATTCTTCTTCAATTTTTCTCTTATCTCAATTTAACGTTGAGTATTATTTCTCCCCCTCATAATTCATTTTTTTTATCTCAATTTAACGTTGAGTATTATTTTTCCCCCTCATAATTTTTTTATCTTAATTTAACGTTGAGTATTATTTCTCCCCTTCGTAAGCCCGAATCTTTTCTCGGCCATCATACGTAAGCCCGAACCTTTTTCGGCCATCATACGTAAGCCCGAACCTTTTTCGGCCATCATACGTAAGCCCGAATCTTTTCTCGACCGTCATACATATGCCCGAACCTATCTCCACCACTCCATCGTCTCCGAAATGGTCATGCACCAACCTATCACCACCTCAGATACGAGAAACCACATCACATCAGAAACGACATACATATCCGGAAACACATCTTCAACTCATCATCAAATCCGGTTCATCTCATCACTCTCAAAGATTGGACTTATCCAAAGAACGTCCATCTTGCGGGGGCATATTAGGAATATAATATAATATCATTATATTATATTCAAGTATATATTTTTAATATAGATTAGGAAACTAAATCTTTGTATTAGATTAGAAAACTAAATCTTTGTATTAGATTAGAAACCTTGCTTCACCCGTTTGTGAAATCACGCAAATTAAGGAAAAAGATAAGTAGAGAAAGTGTTGTGAGTGTAAAAGTAAAATAGAAAAGAGAATGAGTGGAGTGAATAGTAAATTTGAAAAGTATTGTGAGTATAAAAGTGAAATAGGAGAGAGAATGAGTGGGTGAAATAGTAAAAATTCTTTGCCATTTTAGAAAAGGTGAAGCTTTTAACGGGACACCCGTTTTGGCTAAAGGTGAAGCTTGAAATGGGACGGAGGGAGTATTAATTTTCATATAAATATTAAATTTGTATGTGTATATATATAATAATAAAAATTTCTACGTCCCTAATTTGACTGCTGGCTTTCTCTGTTCTCATTTCTCACAAGTTTATCTCTCTCTCTCTCCCTCCCGACGATTTGCTTTCATCCCACCAGTCTCGATTTTCGCCTGTAACAAGGTACATACTTCTCTCTCTCTCAATTTTCCTCTTTCTAATGAATCTAACCAAATTTGTCTTCAATTGAATCTTGTTCTTTTACTGATTACAACTAGGATTTGGGGTTTCTTTCTTATCTTCACATTCCCTCTTCCTAAAATGTCTTTACATTTTTTTTCCTCAATTTTGATTTAGTAGCGTCACTGTCTTCATCGTTAGTGGGTAGTAAATCACGTTATTTGACTTCCAATTCAAGCAAAATATCTTTATTGGGTCGGATTGTATGTGGGTTATGATTTGTTTTGAAGATAACGTAATACTTTTCTAATTCTGATTCTACATTTGGTAGAGCCTAGTATTAACCGTACTAACCGAGTACCAACCGTACTAACTAAGTTGGTACACCGACTTAGTCGGTTGGTAATGGTACATATTATTATGTATCAAGTTAAACTTGATTGGTACATGGTATAAGCGAAATACAATTGGTATACCTACCAAGCCAGCCTTAATTAAAGCCTTCTGGATATTAATTAACAAACATATTTGAATAAGGTCATTACCAACCAACCTTCTGGATATCAAACTCAAAAGATTTGGATAACAATATTAAAACCATCTGGATATGAATTAACAAACATATTTGAACATGTCATGACCAACAAACCTTCTTAATATCAACATTAAAGGTTTATGGATACAATATTAAAGCCTTATGTATATGAATAAAAAAACACATTTGAACAATGTCATTACAAACAAACCTTCTAGACATCAATGTTAAAGATTTCTAAAAATATATTCGGAACCTTTGAGTCTGATATACGGAAGGTTTGTTGGCAAAAGAAATTATGAGGCCTATAAAAGTCATCGGGTTTTGCCTCGTGTTAAGGGGTTTAAAAATCCCAAAAAAACGTCAATTTAGACCCTCTAACTAACGGGCCTTTAAAGTTTTTATAAATTAAGTGTTAAAAGATAGTCGGTGTTAGTATTTGAGATGATCAAATGTAGTGTTAAAGTGACCTAGTTAGTGTGTTGAAGAGTGCTGAAAAATTTCGATTATTTACAAAATGTCACAATGCATTATTTTAAAAAGTTCCAGTTATTTACAAAATTTTATAAATTTATGTTGAGTGACTCTCAATTGTTGACCAAATGGCCTTGGGTTTTGGTTGCTGTTGCTGTGCTGCTGCTGCGTGTGTTGAGTGGCCGAGGCGGGCGCCCCATATGGCTGAGGCGGGCGTATGAATGGCCGAGAAGAGAGGCCTTGTTTGTCGCCTTGAGGCGGCCGCATCCCATGGAATCAGGCGGGCGCATCAAGGGCCGATTGTGGACATGGTTTTGGTTAAGCTCCAGGCGGGCGCCTGGCCTTGCTTGAGGCGGGCGCCTCGCGTCGTCATGCGTGGGCTGGGCCTGGTCATTCCTTGGTTGCAGCGTGGTTTGCCCTAGCCGTATATAATGTCTTTTGGTCATTGTTCCTCCTGTAAGCCTTGAATAGAGAGAGATAGAAACTTGCTAGGGATTCACCATTGAGAGATTGTGAGATTGTGTGATTGTTTTTCACCTTGATCATCTCCTTGTACTCTTGATTGATTTAGTGGATTGTTCTCCGTCGCCCGTGGTTTTTTACTCCTCTTGTTTTGAGGGGTTTTCCACGTAAATCTCTGTGTTCTTTGCTTGTTATTGTTTTCGTATTTCTATTTTATTTGTGTTCATCTTTGCATAGCAATTATAGGCCATTGTTTCCCAACAATTGGTATCAGAGCTTGGTTTAGAAGGGTCCTATATTGCTTGATTGATTAAAGATGTCTGGGAAGTACGAGATTGAGAAGTTTAATCGCAAGATTAACTTTGGGCTGTGGAAAGTAAAGATGCGAGCAATTTTGGTGGGTAAAAATTGCGTCAAGGCTTTGCTTGGGAAGGCAAAGAAACCGGCAAGTCTGACGGATGAACAATTTGATGATATGGATGAAAAGGCTTTATCTCTTTTACAATTGAGTCTCAAAGATGAGGTATTGAGAGAGGTTGTAGAAGAGAAGGCTGGCAGTGGCTTTGGCTTAAGCTTGAGCAATTGTACATGACTAAGAGCGTTAGTAACAGGTTGCTACTATTGAAGAAACTCGAGGAGTGTAAACTCAAAGCGGGTGGGTCCTTGGAGGAACATCTTGATGAGTTTGATGGCTTGGTCATGGACTTGAAGAATGTCGATGTCAAAATTGATGATGAGCAATTGGCGGTAAAATTGCTTTGTTCTCTACCATCGGAATACATGCACTTTCGTGAGACTGTTTTGTATGGCAAGGAAGAGATTGATTTTGAAGAGATCAAGTCCGCTTTATTAAGTCGTGAGGTTATTGAAACGCACTTGATTTCTCAAAGTGCTTTGAACCTCAAGGTGAAGGCTTAATTGCTAAAGGCGGTAAGAAGCCGGGAAAGGATTGAATTCAAGAAATTACGGCCGCCAAGTTCAAGTGAATGGCAAAAGAATGTGATATGTCATAGTTGCAAGGAGAAGGGACACATTCGAAAGTATTGCCCTAATCGGAGAGGTTTTAAAAGGGAAAAGGATACAGCTGCTAAGAGGCAAGGGTGAATGGTGGAGTGGTACATGAAGACACTAGTGATGACGGTGATTGTGATGCTCTTCTTGCTTGTGATTCGGGCTCCAAAATTCGCGACAATTGGATTTTGGACTCGGGGTGTTCTTATCATCTTAGTCCTAACAGGGCATGGTTCTCGTTCATATAAAACTATTAATGGTGGATCGTTTTGATGGGGAACAATGCCGCTTGCAAGGTTGTCGGAATTGGGACTATTATGGTTAAGATGTTCGATGGGGTAGTCGAAAAGTTGCACAACGTCCGGCACGTTCCGATTTGAAGAAAAACCCGATTTCCTTAGGTACCTTGGATAGTCTTGGATATAGCCGCACCATTGCTAATGGTGAACTATCGGCTACTAAAGGTGAATTGGTTGCACCGAAGGGAAAGAAGGTGGGAACATTGTATGAACTTCTTGGGTCTACGGTTGTTGGGGATGTGTACCTGCAAAGGGATCTATGACCGAGGCGGAGACTACTCACCGTGGCACATGAGATTGGGTCACATCGGCTTGAAGGGAATGATCGAACTTTCGAAGCGCGGCTTATTGGATGGACAAGACAGGGCCTATGGAATTCGTGAGCACCGCGTGCTTGGAAAACAAACAAAGGCAAGCTTCGGACAGGAGTACACACGTCTAAAGGTATTCTTGATTATATTCATTCTGATTTGTGGGGTCCTGCTAGAAAATTATCTAAGGGTGGTTCTCGTTACTTGTTGACTTTTGTTGATGATTATTCACGAAAAGTGGTTGTCTATTTCTTAAAACATAAGAATGATGTGCTTTTGAATCTTAAGCAGTGGAAAACCTTAGTTGAGAAACAGACATGTGTAGACCTATAAAGAAACTGAGAACAGATAATGGCCTTGAGTTTGTCGAAAAGGAGATTACTGAATTTTGCAAAAATGAAGGTATTGGTCGACATAGAACTTGTGTTGGGAAACCACAACAGAACGGTGTTGCTGAAAGAATGAATCGCACTTTGTTAGAAAGGGCTCGGTGTTTGTTGTCACAAGCAGGTTTGGGTAAAGAATTTTGGGCAGAGGCGATTAGTATGACTGCTTACTTGGCTAATCGTTCTCCAAATTCTAGTATTGGGATGAAGACTCCGGTGGAGATGTGGTCTGGCTCTCCAAGAGATTACTCAAGGTTGCGTATCTTTGGGTGTCCCGCATATGCTTATGTCAACAATGGAAACAAATTGGAGCCAAGAGCCAAAAAGTGTGTCTTTGTTGGCTATACTACTGGAGTGAAGGGATTTCGGTTATGGGACCCGGTTGCATCTAAGTTCCTGACGAGTAGAGATGTCACATTTAATGAGTCTCTACTTCTCCATGAGAAAGATGGTTCTGCAGAACGGACGCGAAGGCAGGTGGAGCTAGATGGAGATGATAGGGTGGAACTTGACTTAGATGCGGATAACTTGTCTGATGAAGCACCTCCTACTGATGTTTCAGTTCAGGAGGAAGAGACTACTGCAGTGCGAGTGGAGACTACCAATGATCGTGGTAGGGGTAAGAGGGATAAAAGACCCCCTATTAGATATGGATTTGAGGAGATGGTGGCTTATGCACTGTCCGCTGCTGAAACTGTTGATGTGCATGAACCATTCTCCTACAAGGAAGCTATGTCTTGTGAAGATTACGCAAAGTGGTCGGTTGCTATGGAAGAAGAGATGGTATCTCTTGCGAAGAATCGTACATGGGAACTTGTGAGGCCTCCACCAAAGAAGAAGTTAGTCAGCTGCAAGTGGGTCTACAAGTTCAAGGAAGCTTCGGGGATTGAGGAAGCAAGGTATAAAGCAAGGTTAGTTGCTCGTGGCTTCACTCAAGTCGAAGGAATAGACTATAATGAGATATTTTCCCCGGTTGTTAGACACACATCTATTCGTACCTTGTTGAGCATTGTGGCAATGAAGGATCTTGAGCTTGAGCAGTTAGATGTAAAAATAGCGTTTTTACATGGGGAACTTGAGGAGGAGATCTACATGCGCCAACCTGAAGGGTTTGTGGTCGAAGGAAAGGAGGATCATGTCTGTCTGTTGAAAAGATCCTTGTATGGCTTGAAGCAGTCACCTCGACAATGGTATAAAAGGTTTGACACTTTTATGGTAACCCATGGTTTTGCTAGGAGTGATTTTGATAGTTGTGTCTACTTGAAGGGCTGTAGTGATGGCTCATTAATTTATCTTGTGTTATATGTCGATGATATGCTTGTAGCTGCAAAAGATATTAATGATGTCAACCAGGTGAAATTGATGTTGAAAGGGGAGTTTGAGATGAAAGATCTAGGTGTTGCGAGGAAGATTCTTGGCATGGAAATTGAACGAGATCGGAAAAAGGGACTACTTTACTTGTCGCAAGGAAAGTATGTACAGAGGGTCTTGGAGCGGTTCAACATGAAGGATGCCAAATCTGTGAGTACACCTCTAGCTTCTCACTTTCGGTTGTCTTCTTTAGATTGTCCCAAGTCTAAAGATGAGGAAGATTATATGTCACGTGTTCCGTATTCGAATGCTGTGGGGTGCATTATGTATGCTATGGTTTGCACTCGGCCTGATATTGCTCAAGCAGTGAGCGTAGTGAGTCGATACATGGGGAATCCAGGTAAAGAGCATTGGAATGTCATTAAATGGATTCTTAGATACTTGTGTGGTGCTCGGATTTATGCATTGTCTATGGTAGGAATCGTGATGGTTTTGTTGGGCATGTTGATTCAGATTGGGGTGGTAATCTTGATGCCAGAAAGTCTACAACTGGGTATGTGTTTTGTCTGGGTGGTTCCGCTATTAGTTGGAAATCCGGACTGCAGGAAGTCACAAATGCCGTTGTCTACCGCCGAGGCCGAGTATAATGGCTATAACCGTAGGCCGGCCAAGGAAGCCAAATGGCTTGGTGGCTTGGTTCGTGAACTTGGTATGGTTCAAGGTGCTCCTGAGG
The DNA here is from genome assembly GCA_022495995.1 of Adenophora triphylla var. japonica. Taxonomy (NCBI): domain Eukaryota; kingdom Viridiplantae; phylum Streptophyta; class Magnoliopsida; order Asterales; family Campanulaceae; genus Adenophora; species Adenophora triphylla. The sequence goes on along the minus strand of JAFEMH010000839.1, from coordinate 329,671 downwards.
TTTTCAGTGATAGCCAAAGCGCTATCTGTTTGGCAAAGAATCAAAATTCTTTTCATAGGAGAACGAAGCACATTGACATTAAGTATCACTTTGTGAGGACTTCAATTGCAAGTGGTGAGGTCGTTCTGAAGAAAGTTGATACAGTTGACAACCCGGCGGATATGTTGACAAAGCCTTTGCAGATTGCTAAGTTCAAGCATTGCTTGGACTTAGTGGGTGTTACTAGTCATTGATGCCCTTCGGGGCGTGGCGGCGGAGATAGAGATGTTCTCTTGGAGATAGCTTGTTTCGGAATTGATCGTCAAGGTGGAGAATTGTTGAGTGACTCTCAATTGTTGACCAAATGGCCTTGGGTTTTGGTTGCTGTTGCTGTGCTGCTGCTGCGTGTGTTGAGTGGCCGAGGCGGGCGCCCCATATGGCTGAGGCGGGCGTATGAATGGCCGAGAAGAGAGGCCTTGTTTGTCGCCTTGAGGCGGCCGCATCCCATGGAATCAGGCGGGCGCATCAAGGGCCGATTGTGGACATGGTTTTGGTTAAGCCTGTGCGGGCGCCCGGCCTTGCTGAGGCGGGCGCCTCGCGTCGTCATGCGTGGGCTGGGCCTGGTCATTCCTTGGTTGCAGCGTGGTTTGCCCTAGCCGTATATAATGTCTTTTGGTCATTGTTCCTCCTGTAAGCCTTGAATAGAGAGAGATAGAAACTTGCTAGGGATTCACCATTGAGAGATTGTGAGATTGTGTGATTGTTTTTCACCTTGATCATCTCCTTGTACTCTTGATTGATTTAGTGGATTGTTCTCCGTCGCCCGTGGTTTTTTACTCCTCTTGTTTTGAGGGGTTTTCCACGTAAATCTCTGTGTTCTTTGCTTGTTATTGTTTTCGTATTTCTATTTTATTTGTGTTCATCTTTGCATAGCAATTATAGGCCATTGTTTCCCAACAATTTATTTATATTCTTAATTAAAAATAAAAATGAATATTTATTTTGAGGCGAATATATTTGATTCATTTGCTATATAAATTTTTTAAATCTCATTGTTCATATAAAATTCATTCATGTTTGGGTTGAGGATGTGTGTTAAATTTAATACTCACCTTTGAAATTTGGTTATATATCAATGTTTATATCTCTACAAATATAATAAAAAATATAAACTATAAAAAAAATGGTGAATCAAGCATGCGGTTACCATATGGGGCGAGGCTCCAAACACACGATAACATATATAATGATGAGTTAAGCATGGAATTTCCATATGGAGCGAAGCCTGAAACACACGACTGCATATATTATGGGTGAAGACTTTTCATTAAGCGGATGAATTTTACATTAAAGTATTTATTGAGTCAAGAACATTTGATTGTTAATACCTTATTTTACATTAATTTTAAATATGCAATCTTTTTTTTTCTTTCTTAATGTAGATATCACACTAATCTTGCTGTCATTATATCTGATTCTGAACATACTTTAGTGCCAGGAATATTGTAGTCCTAGGCTAAATTATTGTCATTTGTCAACCATTTTTTCCTTAATTGATAATGTTATTCTTATAAATATTTTTCTTTAATTCTCTACTTATCTTTTAGTTAGGTTCGAATGGCGTGGAGCTAAATTGTTAGTGGGTCTTTTTGGTTCGTACCGATTTCTTATCAAAGCCGTCAACAAATGAGAGGAATAGATCAAAATCTTTATACTTGATGATGCCAAAATCGTCACGGTTTATACTGAATGTAAGTTTGTTAATTCATGATATGAAATAAATGCTTCAGTATATAAATTCACTAAAATTGTTCATCTAACCAATGGCTAAAATGTAATGCAACAAAAACTAGGTTAAGATGCTGAAGGCAATGTTAATAGGATGGTATATACTCTTTCCGTCCCACGATAATATGCAAAAAAAAAAACATCTTTTAACGTCCCACAATAATATGCAAAGTCCCAAAATGAAAAATGGGACCCATTTGTCTTTACTCACAACAATTATTCACTTACTCTCCACTTTATCTATGTCCTCCTCAACCATCTACACTCACAACACATTACCTTTTTCAGCTTTTACCTTAATTCTTGTGTCATCTCATTTTGTGTGCATTTCTCCGGAACGGAGGGAGTATGATTCTTCCAACCACTTTGTTTTCTTTAATATTCAAAGAATTGTCCGAATACCTTAAGATTCAATGAACACTCCTTTTCTCTTTCCTAATTAACACATATTCGCTTCTTATTTTTGGCTAATTAATCAGGAACAGTGTTGACTTCTTTCTTTATACTAATTACAATTAACTTGTTTATTCTTTAATTATTTTGGTCTTACCCTAAACAAACATTTTATCATCAAAAAGGGGTTGACAGAATTCATGATGTTTTAATCACTAGTCGTGGTTAACCACGATTAGTGTGATAATCAATATTTACATTAAAAAATGATTACTATAATGGCTTGGAATATTTCGTTTCTACTTTAAAATGTTATTAGGGTTTATAAAAATATGTTATTTAATTCTTGATTCTGATATTTAGGTTTGGAAGTTTTTGTCGGTGGGTACAATGACGCCGCGATTCTTTTTTATGAGTTTACAGTAGTATGGATGGTAATATTGATATTAAAATTATACATGAGTGAGTCTACTTAGTAAATAAAATACTTTTTTCGTTATAATTTAAGGTTTTTATTTATTCTTTTTAACTTGTTCCAATTTAATTATTTAAAGTGGACAATGAGACTCACTTATTATTCTCAAAATAAAAATTTTCCACCCATTTTTTATTTCTTACTTAATATTAATACTCACAATAGTTATTTATTTTTTAAAATTTTGTGACAAAATCAAATTAAAAACATTAAATTGAATCGTAGAGAGTAATTCTTAAGAAGTAAAGAATTATCACAATAAAAAATATACTCCCTCCGTCCCATTTCAAATTGGTCCACTTTTCTTTTTGGGATGTCCCACTTCAATTGATCCATTCCATAAATGGAAAGTTTTCCATATATTTATACCCTTATCTTCTCCACATATTTACCAAAAAACCAATCATTAACTTACTATTTCTCTCACTCATTCTCTCTCATATTAAATACTCCCCCCGTCCCAATAATTTATGGACTTTTGGGTTTTACACGGGAATTAAGGAGGAAATAATGTAAGAGAGAAAATGAGTGGAGGGAATAGTAAAGATTCCTTTCCATTTCAGGAAAGTACTCCCTCCGTCCCACCGAGCTTAGGAAAAATTGAAATGACACGGGGATTAAGGAATATTATAATAGTATTAGGAGAGAGAATGAGTGGAAGAAGTGTTGTGATTGTGAAAAATTAAATAGGAGAGAGAATGAGTGGGATGAATAGTTAGGAGAGAGAATGTTGTGAGTGTAAAAGTAAAGTAGGAGAGAGAATGAGTGGGGTAGAAAGAATATAAAAATAATAAAAACTTTCCATTTTTAGAATTCTTAAGATCGGCGGGACGCCCAAAATGGAAAGTTTTCTTAAGATCGGTGGGACGGAGGGAGTATATATTATTGTGGGACGCCAAAAAAGGAAAGTTTATATATTATCATGGGACTGAGGGAGTATTTTTAACTTTTACATTCTCTCTCCTATTCCCTATTCCCTATCACACATTTAACTTTTACATTCTTTTTCCTCTCATTTCTATCCACTTTATTTTTTTTTCTTAAAAACTGTGAAATTTATCCGGGACCAATTGAAGTGGGAAGGAGTGAGTATTTTTTATAGCTAAGGACAATGTTAAAATCTCCAATTCATTAGTACCCTTGTCCAATCACGTGTCGAAAGTTTAACTGGTAGACAGACAACTTTAACTCATAATTTGAAACCTCCAATTTATGACTAAAACTGATAATAAGCAGTATAGGTTTAACTTTAGAAAATTTAGTGAAAAAAAAAACAAAAGAATAAATAAATAAATAAATAATAATAATAATAATAGTAAAATTACACTTATTTTTTCATATTTTCTCCGAACAGCAACTTTATTTTTATTATTATTATTATTATTATTATTATTATTATTATTATTATTGTTGTTGTTGTTGTTGTTGTTGTTGTTGTTGTTGTTGTTGTTGTTGTTGTTGAAATTGTTGTTAAAATTAAGTAAAGATTCTTCAAGAAAAAATCAAGTATAGATGGAACGGTGATTATATTATCTGATCGAGCTACTCAACTATACTGTTCATTAGGGTAATTCTTATATCTATTAAAATAATAATTTAATGATCTGTTTAAGTATATCTTCTAAAGAAGTTGAAACATCTTAATTTCATTATATTCTTGACAAATGAGAGTTTTGGATTCTTGTCAATGTACGATCTGAAGTGGCAACATTTGGTCATTTTTTTTCCAGGAAATGTAGCATTTTAATTATTCTGGAAAAAAGTGTTGATAATTCTTCAAAATCAAATACTCCGTATTCCAATAGAATTAATATTATTTTAAATTAGGAGTTTACAGTATTTAGTAAGTTTACAACAAAAAGAAAAATCAAAGCCTTGAAATTACGGGGACAAAGAAACAGTACAGAAAAGGCAAAATGATTAAACTATATTAATAAGTCACACCTCCCATCCAAAAGTTTTCTGACTTTATATCCTAAAGGAATGAATAATACTAGAAAGTCTAGAATTTGACCCTCCTATTTCTTTGGAAATTAAACATTTTACAATTTAATACTACTATTTTCGTCTAAAAAATCCCACCTTTTCATGTTTCTTTGCTTCCCCTCCTTGTCCTTGAACTAAGTATAAATAAACTCCACCCCCTATCAGTCTTACTTTCATTCAAACAAATCCCAATTCTCTTTAGAAATCGATCAAAAATCAAAAGCAATGATCCTACCTGTCCTGTTTTTAATCGGCGCCGCTGCAGTTCTGATCACCATCATATCTGTTTGGTTCATGATCCAACGGTTCTGCAGCCTCAGAAAGCCCAATCAACCATTGCCGGAGACTCTCCCCCATGACACTTGTTCCTTTCATTGCCAGCAAATCAATTTCCACTGTACTAATAAAAAGAAAGCAAATTACTACGTTTTTCGACGTGGGATTTCTTCAAAGCCTCTTTTCAGTTGGTCGGATAACCCTTCTCTTGTAACCAGTGCTGTCGAGGATGGGTGGTCGCGATTCGCTTTCACCAACTATGCTACATCCCCATCCGTTCAATCAACGCGGTCGATTTTGGGTTCGCGTACTGTCAGTGATTCAGGGGACGATCTCGTGGAGGTTGATATTAGTTGGGAAGTCTGTCAAGGATCGGCCGATTTCATGCAAAAAATTCGATTTAATTCTGGATTACAGAAAATAAGTACGAATAATGCATCATTAATGGCTGCCGCCTCTGTGATCAAATCAGCTCTACCTTTGCCGGGGCCTCCTTTGGGAAACTCATCATCTTTCCCACAAGAAGCGTACTTTGAAATTACCATATTGTCCGGTGATGAAGATTTTAGTGACTTGGTGGACAAGGCAAAGGCAGCTGAAAGGATTGAAGGAGAAAAGATTAAGTTGATTCAAGAAAATCCCAGTGAGAAAACAAAGTCTGAATCTTTAATTCATGTTACACATGGGAATGATAATTTGGTAGAGGAATTGGGCCATGGGAGTGTTAAGCATCATGTTGACGGGAAAGGTGAAGTTGTTACATTGTCAATGGGGCTGACCGGAGGAGGATCACTTCCGTTGAAGCCGCCGGGGAGTTATCCGGGATCAATTGGTTTCAATTCCAATGGCTCACTGTTTCTTGATGGTAAGTTCTTCTGGTAATGAACTGTAGTTTTTCGTTAACAGATGTTAGTTTTTATCATAAATTCGTAGTATATGACAAGATTTTTTCACTACGTGGCGTCTGTTTGTTAAGTTACCGGATCATCTAAAAGTTTAAAGGGTTAGACAGAGAAATGAGAATCAACAATGTACATCATGTTTTTATCATTAGCATCACTGGTGACCAAAAATTTTCGAGACATGTAGTAAAAATTAATGTTATCTTGTAGCTAGGGTTAATTGAATTCTGTAACTAAGTTATTGCTCTAAAATTTTCTAATGTGACGCTAAAATATTTCAGGAACGAAACTGGTGTTTGAATCAGAAAAGGAAGAATGGGGAAGAGAGGATAAGGTGATTGGTTGCGGGTTTAATCCAGGCCAGAAAAGAGTGTTCTTCACAATTGATTCTCAGCTAGTCCATGAAATTCATTGCAAAACCGAGGATTTCGGGGCACCACTCTATCCAACATTGGCAGCAAACAGTGATATTATGGTGTTAGTTAATTTTGGGCAAAGTGAGTTCAAATATGGACCGGCAAATTTGCATAGAACTCAAAATCCTTGCTTTATAGCAAATGGATCTGCTCTGGGCTATGAAGACAGCAAAGAGCTTTTCTCGATGGAGAGAATTGACTCGCAATGGCTAAATAGATCCACAACGAGAAGTGTCAAGCTACAGGATCCGCGTGATAGCAAAAGTGGAGCAGATTATTTCGATGACGTGGATTTGTTCGAAATCGTGGTGGATGGCAATAGCACAGGAAGATCTCCACAAACACCCTTCTAATAATAACAAGTTACTGGACACCGTGGGGTTGGTAGCTAGTGGTCTGGCGACTAACTTGGCCTGTTCTAACCCAGGTATAAAAAAAAAAAAAAAAAAAGTTACTACAAGAAATCACTTTTTTTTTTTTTTTTTTTGTAAATTCATTTCTTGATGGATAGGGCATGAAGGAAAGAGGATGTTCCTTTTTTTTTTTTTTTTTCCTTCTTTAAAAGAAGGGGATCAACACATTTCACCGCTCCCCCCTTGATGCACTTCACAGAGGCGCCTAGCTATGCTAGGGAGGGCAATGTCATTCCCTCTAACCACTGGTGGGGGAATCGAACCCATGACCTCCAGGTTGAAAGACATGTGTTGGTTTAGGAGTCCTAAACTACAAGGAAAAAGGGGACTAAGTCGGAGGAGCTTGTTGAGATCAAAAGGAGTTCATAGCAGAGGAGAAGACTGTTCGTGGCTTGGAGTCATTGCCAGGCGGCCGCATCACCTGGCCGAGGCGGGCGCCTCAGTGGCCGAGACTTGGCCGAGGTTTTGTCAAGCGCCAGGCGGGCGCATGGATGGGCTTGGGGCGGGCGCCTCAATGCTGGCCGAGGTTCTGGGCTTCGATTTGTTTCCTTATTTGATTGTAACTCTTCTTAAATTAGATTTAGGGTTTCCTTGTAACTATATAAGCATAATTTCGGCCTAGAACACATTGTAGCAACATATTAGAGAGACTAATAACATATTGGCTTGGCAATTGCCCCCGGACGTAGTTCACGAGTTGGTGAATGAACCGGGTAAACAACTCTTGTGTTCTTGTGTGTGATTGTTTCTTTCTTGTACGTGTGGGTGTGTTAATTTCTTTGTGTTGATTGCAACGGGGGAGCACCAATTTCACGACAACCTGGTATCGAGCTTTGGTTCGGAGGATTCAAAATTCTTTCATTAGTTGATTAATTTTGAATCGCGTTCGGGGATTTTGGTGAAGCGATCAAGATGAAGAACCATATCGAGAAATTCGGCGGTGTGAATTTCACGTTTTGGAAGACAAGGATTGAAGACTACCTTTATTGTAAGGATCTTCATAAGCCCTTGAAGGAGAAGCCCGAAGACATGTCACAAGGGGATTGGGAGGTGTTGGATCGGAAGGCGTTAGGAGCGATAAGGAGTGCCCTAACCGACGACGTTGCACGGAACGCATGGAGGCCAAGACAACGGTGGAGTTGCTACAAACGCCGCTGTCGGACATGTATGAGAAGCCGTCGAATATCAATAAGGTGCATTTGATAAAGAGGTTTGCGAATGCGAAGATGTCGAGAGGGCGAACGGCGGCAAGTCATATCGGCAATTTCAAAGGTATGGTGGACCAATTGAAAAGTGTTGATATTACTTTCTCCGATGAAGTGCTAGCTTGTTTTCTTCTAAAATCATTGCACGATAGTTGGGAGGTTACGGTCACAACGATTAGTACGTAGAAAACAGCATTGGAGTATACGGAGGTTAGAGATCTCATCCTGCAAGAGGAGTTGCGAAGGAAGGAGAAAAGGGGAGAATCGTCCGTAGATGGGGCTGCACTTAGGGTGGAGAGAAAAAGGGGTGGACCTAAGGGAAAAAAGGTCAAGTGCTACAATTGTGGTGAATTGGGGCACATCAGTTATGATTGTCCGGGAAAAAGTGGTGGTGCGCGCGTGGTGGATGATGGTGGTGATGTATTAATCCTAGGGAGGAGCGTCGGGTGAAGATTGGGTGTTGGATTCTGGAGCTTCTTGTCATGCTAGTGGGGATGCAGGATCAATGAGGCGTTACAAAACCGGAGATTTTGGGGTTCTCTATCTTGGTGATGGTCAACCATTGAAGATCAAAGGTAAAGGGGATGTAATGATGAAGACACCTAACGGGGCTGTTTTACAACTACACAACGTGATGCATGTTCCGGATTTGAGGAGGAGGGTGATTTCTGTGGGACAACTTGACAGTGAAGGATACGGTGTTTCTTTCATTGGTGGGTCTTGGGAAGTCACAAAAGGGGCTAAGGTGTTGGCTCGTAGGGTTAAGGGAAGACGTTGTACTCTACCTACAATGTCGTTTTTCGTTCGGTGGGAGCAAGAGGCTTAAGAACCGGCCTGTTGGTGTAAAAAGGGGAGACATCAAGAAACGGTATGTTGGGGAGGACTCAAAGTTGATCAACGTGGTGTGGAAGTCCAAGGGCCCTAACAGAGAGCGGTTTCAGACCAAGAATAGTCGATGCAAGAAACAAGGTGTGTCCGAGTTTCAAGGGGAAGCATTGCGAGGAAGGTGGGTCTGGAGGGAGAAGGCGAAGTTAGACTTGCGGGGAGAAATCAAGGTAGAAGCTGATTTGGGGAGGCAAGAACGATCTAACACGGGGAGGTTGAAACGTCGCTTGGTTTCAACTCGCCTTAGTACTTGAGGAGAGGTGTGGTAGTGTCAAGCCAATATGGATGAGGGGGAAATGTGTTCGAAGGTCTTTACTCCGTGGTGGGAGTTGATGGGTGATTCTATGTTTGTTAGTTTAGTCTCCGGTGGGAGATTGTTGGTTTAGGAGTCCTAAACTACAAGGAAAAAGGGGACTAAGTCGGAGGAGCTTGTTGAGATCAAAAGGAGTTCATAGCAGAGGAGAAGACTGTTCGTGGCTTGGAGTCATTGCCAGGCGGCCGCATCACCTGGCCGAGGCGGGCGCCTCAGTGGCCGAGACTTGGCCGAGGTTTTGTCAAGCGCCAGGCGGGCGCATGGATGGGCTTGGGCGGGCGCCTCGAATGTCGGCCGAGGTCTCCGGGCTTCGATTTGTTTCCTTATTTGATTGTAACTCTTCTTAAATTAGATTTAGGGTTTCCTTGTAACTATATAAGCATAATTTCGGCCTAGAACACATTGTAGCAACATATTAGAGAGACTAATAACATATTGGCTTGGCAATTGCCCCCGGACGTAGTTCACGAGTTGGTGAATGAACCGGGTAAACAACTCTTGTGTTCTTGTGTGTGATTGTTTCTTTCTTGTACGTGTGGGTGTGTTAATTTCTTTGTGTTGATTGCAACGGGGGAGCACCAATTTCACAACAACATGAACTCTAACCATCAGGCTAAGACCCCGCGTGCAAAGAGAATGTTCCTGTACAGTGTGAAGTTGGCCATACCAAGGACTAGACATAGAAAGTGGAACTGGAACTGCTCCTGCGAAAGAATGTATGCAATGTGAAGTTAGACATGCGGAACTGCTCCTGCATGGATATTCTTGCACATCGTGAAGTTGGCTGCCATAATGAGGACTAGAGACATACTCCCTCCGTTCCATTACAATTCACTCACTTATTTCACTGTTCACGCATAGATTAAGGAAAAAAATAATGATATAAATGTTGTGAGTGTAAAAGTAAAATAAGAGAGAAAATGAGTGGAGGGAACAGTAAATTATAATGGTGTTGTGAGTATTAAAATAATGTAGGAGAGAGAATGAGCGGAGGGAATAGTAAAGATTCTTTGTCATTTTAGAAAGTGTGTGATTTATAGTGGGACGCCCAAAAAGGAAAGTGTGTGATTTGTAATGGGACGGAAGGAGTACATCATTTATTGATATAGCAGTCTTTCAAACAAAATTTTAATTCATTTGTTTTGTAAATTTAATTGAAGCAAACAAATTATTCAGTTCTTTAAAAAAAAAATTATAAGTTTCACTTATCTTACAAAAATCTTGTACTCCTTACAATGTTATATTGGTAGCACAATTTTGAATAGTTTGATAATTCAAAAACGCATGCCATTATAGTAAAGGCTATAATGCCATAATGGTAGGGACTTGAAACTCTTAGAGTCTGAGGTTCCATCTTAAAATCAATTGCATGATCTTTATATGTCATACTGACACGCCCCCTCACGTGTAGCCGGGCTTTGCTAAAGGCTTACAACGTGGACTTATTAATCGGGTGGCGCGGAGTAACATCGTGGGCCGTTGGGCCTGCACGTATAAGGACCTGCTCTGATACCATCTTAAAGTCTGAGGTTCCACCTTAAAATCAATTGGTATCAAGGGGAGTGGCCCAGAATCTTTATATGTTATAGGCAAGATTTGTCAATTTCCAATGTGAGATAATATCTCTAACCGAAACAATTAAAGTGGAGATTTCGTTACAGCAGTTTATACAATTTGATCACATCTTTCTATTTGATGAATTATGATAAAAAATAATTTGAAATTAAATAAGTTCACTTCAAATTAAATTAATCATAGCCATTAATACATTAACAAGAAAGATGTCTTATGATTTCATGCATAGACCGCACCGTAAATTTTCTATTGCAATAAGAGCAAGTTTTGGGAGAAACTAGTTTCTCCGTAAATTATAAAAAGTCCACTTTTTTTCTACTTGCAAGTAGTTAGCGAATATTTAGGAACAATTTATAAAACAGGACTTTCTATAACTTAAAGGAGAAACTAGTTTCCCCCAAAATATTGTGTTGCAATAATGCGTTATCCTCCATAAGGCTTGGAGTTTGTCCCATGGGCGGACATAGTAAGGTGCAAGGGGGGCCAGTTGGCCCTGCTTGGTTTTTTTTTTTTTTTTTTTTTTTTTTTAATTTTACACTAAACGATGTAGTATCGTACATAGTATAAATAAATCTTCGGCGAATAGTATTAGAATAGCAAAAAGAGAAAATTAAAGGATTGTATCTGAGACTCAAGACGGAACGACGAACGATGGAAATGTCACCACCGGTAATAGAGGTTGAACGGTTGCAGCATTTACAATATATAAATGTCATCTCCATTAGAAATCTTTTGAAGCCAAAAGGACTAGTGTGTTTGATCGTCTCATTCAGATGATTGGTTCAGCAATAGAGATAATTTTATGGCATTATGTAAAAAAAAAAAAGGTATGTAGTTAGTTTGTTGCTTAGATTATTTTAGTTGCACTAAAGTTGTATTGCATGTGGAAAAAATTGCCAAAAAAAAAAATTTCGGGGGCGCTGCCCCAGAACCCCCATCTTCAATCCTTTGCTCCAAAAAATCTTGGCCCCCCTTCCTTAATTTTCTGCGTCCGCCACTGGTTTGTCCCATGCATGTATTGTGAGATGGAGATGTTTTGACCTACACATAAAACAAAAGGAAGGAGTTGCTGGCTTATTACAAAAGTTGCGATGTTATAGCCAGCCGTCTCATGTGACATTCCATTCTATGAATAATTTAGTTTCCATTTAATTAATAAAAACTGGATGGGCAATTATAAATGGACAGTTGTCCATTGCTGTCTGCTGAAAATAGAAAATAAATAATAAAAGAGATTTGAGTGTGGTGTAATATCTTCAACATATGATTATACTAGCGCATGCCCGTGTCCAAGGCCACGTGAGATTTTTTTTTTTTTTCTATTTTCTTTTAATTTAAAATTTTTTTTTTTTTTTTTTTTAAATGGGCAAGTATGTCGCACGACATACTTGTTTTTTGAAAATTCAAATTTTAGGAGGATGAAGTTTTTTTGAAAATTGAGGTTAAGTATGTCGTACGACATATTTTTTTTTTTTTTTTTTTTTTTTTTTTTCTTAAGGGCAAACTGGGAAAGAGAGTGAATAGTGAGGGCAAAAGGGTCAATTCCGCGATTGGAACTGTAGATACAACTGTAGCAACACACCTTTGATTTATACTATAGATACTTCATGAAGAAAAAAAATTACTTCGTTCATCCCAGTTTAATGTTTCTAGTTTAATTTTATACGAAAATAAAAAAAATGTTGTAAATATGAAAAGTAAAAAGAGAGAAAGTTGATAAAAAATAATAAGTGGTTTGTTGTTGTGAGTGTAGCAACTAGCAAGTGGATCCATCTTGCATTTTAGAAAATAAAATAAGTTGAAATCTGAAACTGAGACAGAATTAAAAAAAAAGTAACAACCTTAAATTAAATTAAGACAGAGGAAATATATGATTGAATATCTAGTAAACTAGTGAAGAAGTTATGTGCAAACGGACCTAAATGCAAATTACAGTTAGATTAGTATATTATAAAATTTAGTTCATTTATTTTAATATAACTAGCCTATTATAACATACTACTCCCTCCGTCCCTGAAAGATTGTCCCATTTGTCATTTTTGACTTGTCCCAAAAAGTATATTCCATTTCTAAACTTAGGCATGAATGTTAATGAAAATCTACTAAGATACAAGATACAAGAAGGTGAAGCTCTTCGTTAATATAATTGCAAAATGTACAATATGACAATTTTTTAGGAACGGAGGGAGTATTATTTATATTAAAGTTATCTAAGATATTTTACTCGCTTACATTTTATCAATCGGTTTAACACTATATAATTAATCATATCCAACTGGTATGATATGAGGTCGGATCGACTTTGACAAAAAAAAAAAAAAAAATTAGTTTTAGTGGTATTCGATATTAGATTTAATATATATGAATGTCGAGAGTTTGAATCCGATATTTAAGACATACGATAACCTATTTATAGACGAATTGATACAATTCAAATGACATTTTATCAATCATCTATCACTAATAAAAAAAATGAGGCCAGATGATCCTCCTAATTTAAAACCTATTAGTAACCCCCTCAACTGATAATGGCTTATTCGTAAAATGGCACCAACTGCTTTTTTATTGTATTCTTATACAACGAATCAGAATATTTATGATCGCGTTTGCTTGTGCTAATCTGCAGAGGATTAGTAAAATAAACATAAAATGCCAATTTATAATAAGATAGTAGTGAGGACATAAGTCAACTTAAATTTGATATGCGGGTTCATCGAGTTTAGTCATATTTGCATCTAGTTTAGTCATATTTAAAATGCTTATTAATAACATCACCCCCAAACCCCACCAACACCCACCCACCCACTCCCAACCACCACCACCACCACGCCCACTACACCCCCACCTCCACCCCACCCCACCTCCTGCCCCCACCCCGTCACTTTTTTTTATCAACTCTCATGCCTCCACTCCACTCCCCACCCTCGTGTCAATTTTTTTTTTCACATATTAATTTTTTGGGATTTTTACCAATAAGACCCTGAGATAGGGTGGAATTTATCAATAAAAATAGTACATTTCAAATACTACCGTAGGGTCCTAAAGTTGAAATCAAAACGACCGTAGAGTCCTTGATCCTATTTATAATAATTTAAATGCCCAATCTGCCCTTGCTCATTCTATTTCTCTCTCTGATGCGCAATCTTCTCCTCTCTCTCTCTATCCGCAATCCGTGCGTAATCCGTGCATCTCCACCACCGGCGATCCGTTCAAGCTTCTCTACCACCAGCGAGCTACATGGCTAGACTGCCATAGCCATACCCGTAGCCATTACTGGCGAGCTTCATGTGGGACCGTCGTCAAATTTTTCTAATGTTCAACCTTCCTCCGATTCAAATTCCACTTCCGTCGTCAAGAACGTCGATTGATGATCGCTTTGATTCTGTAATTCACCCTTTTGAAGTTAATTGTTGTTAAATTCGAGAGCTGATCGTTTGTATCGAGAGCCAATTTCATCATCTTTCACTCAAAGGTACTTCTGAATCTCCATATTTTTCAATGTATACGAAATTTGTATGGCAATTTCAGTCTCTTCATATTGTTAATCGAGAACCCAATTTGTTTTTTTCTCTTTAGATACTTAAGATTTGAGTTTTCTGATGCTTATAAGTTTTGATGTTTCTGAACATGAGTGATATGATTTTGGCTCATTTGCCTTTGTTTTGTATAATTTATGGTCAATTTTAATGAGAAATTGGTTTGAAATTCTGGTGATGTGGTTATGTTCTTCTGTTTTACTTTTTGATTTGTGAATTTTGGTAATGGGTTGATCTCCGTTTCAGCTTCTGATCTGAATCATGTTTTCTTTTATTTTAGTGTCATTATCTTGTGACTTCTTTAGCTTAAAAGAGAGTTGAATCTAATCGATTTGCAAAGGGCTATGTGCTAATAGAAGACCATTAGTTGCTCCTTATGTTATCTGGATATTCAAAAGCTGAATTGGATAAAAATGGCTCAACTGTCAGCACAAGGTTTGGTAAATACATTTGATTATTTGCAATTGTGGGCTTTTAGTCTTGTATATATATCCGCTCTTCTACCTCAAACTGGTTAATGTTGTCTGCTTTCTGATTGAATATTTTGAAATATCGTTAATAAGCTTCTTCTTTCTACGGCAATATGGATTTGTTTGGCAGTCTGCTTAGAAATGCTTAAAGAGATAAACTGGTACGAAACTTCAACAAATTAGCTTATCTTTCATGCTATCATTCTATATGTCGAGACACGTTGGAAACATGTTTTTGAGCGAGGGTTAACCATAATGAGAGGGTCGTAGAGGCTGGTGGCTATAATGAACTCTGGATGATTAGTTGGAAAAGAAAACCATGTGATTTTTCACATGTTATTCTCACTTTCCTTTGTCCTAATGCCCCATCATGCATCAGTCATTCCAAATTGAAAGAATTGCATGTGTTAGAAACATCTATAAGTACCCACAAAGATTGATCTCATTAAAAACACAAATTCTTACAAAATAATCTAAAGAACAGTTCCAACTCAATTCCTTTCACATATTCTTTTCTTTATTGTTGAATCCTTGGAATTTATCACTAAAAAATCATGGGTATTCGCATGCCTCGAAGTCTTCTGATGATATTGTTGTTTTATTCCATAAGCAGTTGTGTGAAGGTGGAGAATTACTTGACGAGAATATTGTCCAGGTAATTGGATTCATATGAGACTTGTTCCTTTTATTCTTTTCTTTCTCAAGAAAAGAGTTATTATACTTGACAAGAATAAGCTTGATCTTCTGACATGCTCCTTAATCGTTGCAGAGGTGGAAGATACACAGAAGAAGATGCAAAACTAATTATCGAGGATATCTACTAGTTGAAAGTTACCTTTGAGTTTTTTGTGGGATAGTGTTATATTCTTAGTCCTCTATAAAAAGTGTTTTACAGAGGACTAAGCACGAGCAATGCACCTATATGCAACGGACATTGGATTGGTCGAATACTCTCCAGTTCGTGAGCTCTTCTCCTTCGTGCTTGGTAACACTGGAGAATTGTGAGCTTTCAAAAGCATTATGATGCTGCGTTGATGTTAAACTAGTGAGTGTTTTTTGTATATCTTTTGTCTTTACTGTTGTAAAATCTGGTTGTAGAATATCATTGGTTCTTCTGATAGTAATGAAATCAGATATCTGTTTGAGGTTATTGAGTTTGTACGCCATTTGTTTTTGTAAGGTCTACCAGATGCCTAACTGCCTTCTTTGTGTGATATATACATTCATGTAATGCAAGAATGCTTTTGATTTGTGTACTTTACTCCTTTGCTTCTAAAACTGTGAATAACTGTGAAATATTTTTCACACTTCTAAAACTGTGAGGTCAGTTTCACATTTATTTATGAATGTGAAATTGTTTGGTTTTTGACCTTTCTAAACTGAGAAATGTGAGGTCAATTTCACAATTAATTTGGTAGTTAGTATGTTTGGTTTACCCATTATTTATCTGTTATTCATGAATGTTTGTGCACAACTGTGAGGTCAATTTCTCAGTTATTATTATTGAGTTCACTTTCTCAGTTATTGTGCATAACCGTGTGATAGATTTCTCTGTTTTTATGTCATTTTTTTATAGAACAACAGTGAGGTCTATTTCACAGTTGTTGGTTGTGATGTGAATAACTGTGAAATATTTTTCACACTTCTAAAACTGTGAGGTCAGTTTCACATTTATTTATGAATGTGAAATGGTTTACCCGATTATTTATCGATTGTTGATGATTGTTTTTGCACAAGCTGTGAGGTCAATTTCTCGGTTATTATGATTGTTTGTGCACAACAGTGAGGTCTATTTCACAGTTGTTGGTTGAGATGTGAATAAGTGTGAAATGTTTTTCACACTTCTAAAACTGTGAGGTCAGTTTCACATTTATTTATGAATGTGAAATGGTTTACCCGTTATTTATCAGTTGTTGATGATTGTTTTTGCACAACTGTGAGGTCAATTTCTCAGTTATTATGATTGTTTGTGCACAACAGTGAGGTCTATTTCTCAGTTATGATTGTTGAGGTCACTTTCTCAGTTATTGTGCATAACTGTGTGATAGATTTCACTGTTTTTATGTCATTCTTTTATAGAACAACAGTGAGGTCTATTTCACAGTTGTTGAAAAATAATTTTATTTTATTTATAAAATTTGAAATATATGATGAGTAAACTTGTTTGATTCGTCTTGGCGATGTGATTAAAACAGTGATTTCGGATAATTTTTTCGACTTTTAGATTTTGAGATATTGCATTTTAAAAATTTAAGAGAAAAAAAAAGGAAGAGAGAGAAAAGGAGAGAGAAAGAAAGAAAGGAGAAGAAGAAAAACTTAAAGAGAGAGGGAGAAAGTGAGAGAAAGTAAGAGAAAGTAACGTAAAGAGAGAGAGAGACGTCACGCGTGCGTGTATGTGCAAGGGGCATTTTGGTCCAGCGAAATTTTAGGGACTTATTGGTATGTTTTGAAAATGTGTGATTTTATTGATCTTTTTCATTTATCTAAGGGGCTTATTGGTCAAAGCCTCTAATTTTTTTTTATCAACTCTCCTGCCGCCTCTTCAACCCCCTACCCCCAACTCCCTCCCCCCCCCTCAATTTTTTTGACGCAGCACGGAAGCAATAAATTTCGTGATTAGCGCACTAATCACAAGAATTCACAAGCAATGAATCCTTAAACACAGATCTGGAATCCACCGGGAAATTAAAGAGAAATCTCTTTGAATTGAAAAGCAATAGGTTTCGTGATTAGCGCACTAATCACAAGAATTCTTCAAGCGAAGAATCCTCAATCACAAAGAACTGGATTCCACCAGAAAAGAGAGAAAAACTCTTCAAAATTGATTAATCAAAAGCTAATTTTCGGATTACACCACTAGGCCTATTTTATAGTGCCCATAAAACTTGAAAAACAATCCTAAACCTTCTAGAATTACTCCTAACCTATATGGTAACTAAATAGGACTCAAAAACTAGTAAATCTTCTCAAAATCTACTCTAAAATCATCCATAGTCAACCTATTAAAATTAATGACGAAAATAAGCAATAAAATATAAACAAAAACAAATTAAGTCCTAAGATAGTAATTAAAATACAAAATTAATTGATATATTTGACTTCGTCAAATATCCTTTCTTGGTGCAGATTCCTTCCTCGGTTCCTCCTACATCAGTCACCCATTCTTCAAAAGAACTCGACCCCGAGTTCACATCCGATGTCTGAAAGGAGCCATTCCATCGAAATAAATACTTGGAATAAATTCGCCCCTTTTGCAAGATTTGATGTGAACCAATTTTGTCCGGATAAAAATTAAAACTATCAATCCCATCCATCCGTTGATCGTCCGTTCCATCTTCCTCAGAGTCAACAATGAATGAAAAATTAGCGTCCTCCGTGGACTCTCCCACAATCTCCCCATGATCAATAATAAAATTATCATCGTATTTAAATTCTTCTGTCCAATCAATAACACCCACAACAATATCAAAAATTGATGGTGCAGACCAAGTAATACCACCCGCATCTTCATTCATGGGCTCACCTAGGGCATGATCATGAACCATAATACTTGAAGGAGTAATTTCACCACATACCTGAATAATTTCGTATTTTGCACATACATCTTTCCCTTCCTCAACCTTCTCTTGATTCGGACAAGAGGCTAGCTGGAAGAATGGATTTGTCAACACCTGAAACCTCTTGCACATCAGGCCCCTTCGTCTCTTCAATTGTAGGCGCTTCACTTTCGTCTGCAACAAGACCTCGAACTGGCCCCGACGTTCTTCTTCAGCACGTTCATGGACTGCAGATCTACGCGCTTTCAGTTTCTGAATCTTGGCAGTGTAGTGATCGGCTTTGTCAGCATAAAATTTGGCTTCCATCCTATGTCGCTGCCTAAGCACTCGCTCCCTTGATGCCCGATTCAAATTTCTGATTGCTTTATATTTATGCACACGTCGATCATGCTTGTCCGCTTCGTTGAGTTCTTCGTCCTCTAACGCTAGAAAATATTGTTCCTGTTGTCGAGCACGATCCAATCGAAGATCTATTCTGTGAATAACCTCGTCATCAGATCTGGAGCTGGACTCCCCATTATTCCGATTTTCTGTCCCTTGAGGACGTCGTCTTGGATTAACCCTGTCTCTCTCACCATGACAGTTTTGATTGGTGTTTTGATCTTGTTGAGCGGCAACCAACGCTGCAATCTGTGTTGCCAAGGAAGTGATAGCGGTAGTTACACCACCGATATCAACCTTTGTTGTCTGATCTCCCATAATACTTCAGTATGATGTAAAAGACAGGATATGGCCTGCTCTGATACCAACTGACGCAGCACGGAAGCACGATAAATTTCGTGATTAGCGCACTAATCACAAGAATTCACAAGCAATGAATCCTTAAACACAGATCTGGAATCCACCAGGAAATTAAAGAGAAATCTCTTTGAATTGAAAAGCAATAGGTTTCGTGATTAGCGCACTAATCACAAGAATTCTTCAAGCGAAGAATCCTCAATCACAAAGAACTGGATTCCACCAGAAAAGAGAGAAAAACTCTTCAAAATTGATTAATCAAAAGCTAATTTTCGGATTACACCACTAGGCCTATTTTATAGTGCCCATAAAACTTGAAAAACAATTCTAAACCTTCTAGAATTACACCTAACCTATATGGTAACTAAATAGGACTCAAAAACTAGTAAATCTTCTCAAAATCTACTCTAAAATCATCCCTAATCAACCTATTAAAATTAATGACGAAAATAAGCAATAAAATATAAACAAAAACAAATTAAGTCCTAAGATAGTAATTAAAATACAAAATTAATTGATATATTTGACTTCGTCAAATATCCTTTCTTGGTGCAGATTCCTTCCTCGGTTCCTCCTACATCATTTTTGTTCTCATATTTTTTTTATCAACTCTATTGTCGCCTCTCTAACCCCCACCCATTAAAAAAATAATTTTACTCTTATTAAAATTATTTTTTGTCGACTCACATGCCACCTCTCCACCCCAAACCACCCACCACCCTAACCTCCCCTTAATCCCCCCCATCAAATTTTTTAAAACTCATATTATAATTATTTTTTAACAACTCTCCTGAACGCCCATGCTACCTCCCTACCTTCCCGTCAATTTTTTTACTCATATAAAAATTATTTTTTAACAACTTACCCAACCATCCCCACCCTATCCTACCCACCCCTTAATCACTCACCAAGCCACCCCAACCCCCTACCTTCACTCTACCTACCCACCCCATTTTCGCTACTCTACCTTATCCTAATCCTAATCCATACCTCACCCACCACCTGCCTACCTACTACATTTTGTGTTTTCATCAGAAATTGTTATTGGATCTTAGATTTATCAAACACATGAAAATGTTTTGAAAATGTTTTATGAAAAAAGTTTTTCTTAAATTTACCAAACAATCAAATGTCATTTTTTGAAAAACATTTTCATTTACCAGAAAATGTTTTTCAGAAACCATTTTTCGGAAAACATTTTTCCATAAACAAACGGGGCGTAAATATGTCAATATAAAATTTTTATATGGCATAGAGGAGGATAAGTGTGCTAAAGTAGATAAGAGTGACGGTGGGAATTCTAGGGATAAAGCGGACGTTCATGATATGGCTAGTAACAACAAGGCTGACAAATACTCTTTGAGTGACGGACCGTATCACCCCCTAGACCGACCCCATAAGGAGTCGGTGTCAAAATTAAAATCTTTTTTTCCTCTAAGAGTTGAAAGTAATAATTCATGTGCTCAAATTGAGGAATGCTATTGTCTTGATATATCTGATTCTTTTATGGCTAATATTGATGATCAAGATAGCTCCTCTCATAATGATGTTGAGAAAGATGAGGTGCTTGATGTCCGCGGGATCAAGGCACCAAATGAGTTTGGGGGAGAGGCCCCCATGAAGAAAAAGAAAAGGACGACCAAAAAGAAGGCCACTAAAATTCCTTGGGCTCCACCCGAGCTAATAAATAATGGTACATACATGTGGAAAGCGGTGGGCGTTTGTGCCTGCGAATATGCGAGGTGGGCCAAGGGAAGGAAAGCTAAGGCCAAAGAGAATGTGGCCACCTCACATCCCATGTAATTGGGAGCAATGGTCGGGCTAACGACCTTAACCAAATGCGCTTATTGGGAGGCACCCCAAGTAGGTACGTTTTTATTTGCTTTATGTATTTGTTTTGTTGTGTCATATCTCCTTTGAACCCGAGGCATGTTTTTGTTCTCTTTGCTATGAGGACATAGCATGTTTTGAGTTTGGGGGTAGATATCTCTCCGAGTTTGTGGATTTATAGGGGAGTGTATATAGTGTCACCCTCCAAAAAAATAGAAAAATTTAAAAAATTTTGTTCTTTTCATATTTTGGGAAGTTGGCAAGAGTCCATGATGATTTCAGAGTGATTTAATTTTAAAATATTGAGTATTATTATCAATATGGGGATATAATTGCATTGATACATGTAAAGTATGATTTCTTCACCTTTCACTTTCATATCATTTTTCTTGATCATTGTTATCAATTTAGGAGACCTTTATAAGATCACTTTGACATTCTCGGGATCCCTAGAACATGTTTGCATGACTGTCAATAACGGATCAATTAGGCTATTCGGGAAGTGATATGTGGCTATTTTCTTTGAACCCTATTTGTGAGCCTTTAACTTTCTCGTCACTTATATAAAAATTTCCGCTAGAACTCCTTTTGAGCTTGAAAAAGAATAGAACCTCTCACAAAGTGGGAGGTTATCTTAGACCACAATTCGCCTTCTTTTGTACCCTCATTATCCTAACCTTTTAACTTATACACTATTTTTCTCACATTTTCAAGAAAGTGAAACTAGGGAATGAATGGGGATTATGGGTGATGTTTGGAAAATCAAAGGTTGAGTGGAAAGTGGTCATGAAAAGAAAGAAAAGGGCCATGTTATGTGATAAAAAGATGGGCTTGAGCAAAAGTTTTGAATTCGTATTCTTCGTGATTTATATGTGCAAAGAAAAAAAAATGAATGAAAAGAAAAGAAAAGAAAAGTTGAAAAAAAAAAAGTCTTGCCCTCTCTAATGTTGAAGTGGAAAGTGATAAAAAAGAAAGAAAGGTGATCAACCCCGAGTGTGAAAGTATACAAAATTATAAGTTTGGGGGTTGAATCAATGGATTGGCATGGAGCGGAGTGATAAATTACAATGTGAGGATGTAGAATGAAGACTTCTTAGTTTCACTTGCTTGACTTCGTATGTCCTTACCTTCTTTTGTAACCGTGAACCTAGCATGCGTTTATCGCGATACATTACAAGCCATAAAGTCATATTTGATCCCTAAAGAATAGCCGGATTGACAGTTGTGTTTAAACATGTATATGAGTGTCCTTGTGAAATTTCATCTTATTATCATTGATTTAGAGCATGTGGTTAGTGACCCTATAAAATATCTTACTTTGGTGATAATGATCTCCCATATTTCATTCATCTTTCATTATGTGGTGGAGAATTGTAAGTTAGATGCATCCGTGTAATTATAGTCCCATGTTCATGATAATACTTGTAGATTATGTGTGTTGTAAGATCTGAGACTTGTTGTGCCAACGGCCTATTATATGAATTGAACAAAGCCCATAAATATTTTCTTTTGTTTTAATTAGTTAGTTTTTATTTTATTTTAGTTTTGTTTTACTCGAGAACGAGCAAAAGATAAGTTTGGGGGTATTTGATGGATGTGGTTTTACTCATTCAAAAGATATGTTTCCTAGCTTATTTGATGCTCGAAACCTTGAGAATTTAATGTATTTTGTAGTGTTTTGAAAGTACAGGGGTTGAATTGCAATTATTGAGAAAAAGGAGGATTTGAGCCTACTTTGGAAGTTTTGGGACCAAATTGCAATTCTGGAAAATGTGGAACAAAACTGAAATTATGAAGTTCAAGGGCCAAAATGTAAATCTTGGAAATTCAGAGACCAAACTGGAAATATGAAAAAATGGGAGGAATTTGATTTTATGAAAGTTCATGGGCCAAAGTGAAAATATAAAATTTCAAGGACCAAGGTGCAAAAGAAATTTTTATAGTGACTAAAGTGCGACTGTGCAATTGCGACGCGAACCGAATCAAAGCAGGCCAAAATCAAGGCATTGGCTGGCCAAAGGGAAACTGGGCCAAGGGCCAAAGGAGCTGGTCTAGGAAAGGCCTAGTGTGGCCGAGGAAGCAAGCAGCTGGGCCAAGGCAGATTGGGCTGTGGTCGAGGGATCGCGGGCGATCGCTGAAGCCTGGCATGGGCAGCCGCTGAAGACTAGCAGCTGGCCGAAAAAAGCTCTGTTCAAGTGGGCGGTCGCTGGGCCAACATGGGCGACCTGTGAGGACCCCAACCCGTAACCTAACCCGTGTCCCGAGCTAGAGCGTCCCCAAAAGTACTCAAACCACCTAAACTTTTTAAAACTTTGATTTAACTTACAACTTAAACATACTGAACATAACCATTTCAAAATAACTTCATTCCTCTCTACATGAAAGGAAGAGTTGAATAATTTTAAAAGTAACAACCTGTTTTAATTACAAAAGACTTTGGTTATAACGTAGAAACCAAGTTTTATACACACAAACTCCATAAAGGAATTATACAAAATACATCTTCTATGCCAACCTATACATACCCCGACAAATCCCAAAATACCACGTCCAAACTCCTTTCCGTCCTTACTTGGCCGGTCCGCCTGTCTCAGGATCTAAAAACATTAAAGGGAGAGGGGTGAGAATAAATCTCAACAAGCTATTATGAATGCAGCAATATGCTAGGTAAGATGCAACACATAACAAGGTACATCTCACATATTGGTAAAACAGTAAACACCTTCCGTTACCTTTGTTTACCTTTCCCATCTGAATCATAAGTCGTATCACTGTGGGCATAATACTCCACTATTTCTGTGAATGCATATCCACCACAACCAATATCATATAATCGAGACAGTTATGATTATAACTCATCTCGTGAATCGCTTAGGCATATTCACATCTTATAAGACCCGTTTTTCAGGGAACCAAATAAGATAAGTAGCAACTCGTAAGGCTTTCGGCTCAATACAGATGCTATAACCCCGCAGTGGCCGCAGAGGGGGAGAGGTCACAGGTATGATGGACCTTCAACCACTTAGAGAACAAATCAATAATTGATTGAATTCCATTATACCCCCCAATCACATAAAATATAAACACGTTCAAGCACTTAATAGATACTTGAAATATAATCCACAAAGGGGATAAGCAATGTAGCCACATGGTAAAATATACTCATGTTCAACCAATATCATAGTGTAACATTTATGTAATACACTAAGCATAGCACTAACAATGAATGTGTGTTCAAGTAGGGTAACAGTAAAATCAATAAATCCGCCATTGGAATAACAATACAACCATATGATAATCATATCCACACTTGGGATAACAAATTAACAACATAGCATATGAATCCACACTTGGATAATAATGAAACAATGTTGTAAATACACATTTCCAAACTAGCACAATATTGTACCATATAACTTCTACACTATTTAAACCAATCACCAAATATATGGGCAAGTAAGGCCACTATGTCTTATAACAATTCCTACAAAGTCATTATACAACCTCGAATAAACTTAATAAAGGTTCAAGATCTATTTCCCGAGTTGAACTACTTTACTCTAAGTTAAAAGGGATTAATTAATATCCGGTTTGGGTTAGGTTCTACTAATTTATAGTGGTTGGGGATCATGCCACGAGGTTGTTGGTAAAAATCAGCAAGAAAATTAATTGAGGGAGTCTGGTGACATGGGCGACCGCCCATATCACTTGGGCGACCGCCCAAGAGAGGTTACAAAAGGACACACATTCTTAACGGGGATGGGCGACCGCACAAGGTAGCTTGGGCGACCGCCCAAGAAGGCTTCTAAGGCACTCCAATTTCTGAGCACATGGGCGGCCACTCAAGCCCCCCATGGGCGACCGCCCAAGTCAGTTTCCAGCAATACTAAATTTTTAAACCCCTTTTTACCTAGTTTCTTTTCCCCTTTATAATTCTTTCCCATTTTTGATGCTCATGAAAGGCTTCCCAAATTTTTACTACTTCATTCTAAATCAATCAAACCCAAACAATATAAACCTCAATCCTACACCACTTGATTTCCTATACATTTCTTACCAAAATCCTAGTTCAATTATCTTCATTTAACTTAACCCATTTTCATCCACTTCTTAATCATCTTCTATGAACAACAACATCATTTCATAACTTTAACCCATTCCTCCATTCTAAGAAGGTTTCCAAAGCATCAAACCATCATTTAACAATAATAACAACATCCATAGTTTATGAACAT
The DNA here is from genome assembly GCA_022495995.1 of Adenophora triphylla var. japonica. Lineage (NCBI taxonomy): Eukaryota > Viridiplantae > Streptophyta > Magnoliopsida > Asterales > Campanulaceae > Adenophora > Adenophora triphylla. The sequence goes on along the minus strand of JAFEMH010000839.1, from coordinate 304,699 downwards.
TTAAAGAAGGGAAGTCATAATAACTCACCTTAGCAATTACAAGATGAAATGGTGATTTTCTTGGTTTGATGAACTCCCCTAGATGCACCAAGCACAAAAGGACAACTTGATTTGAAAATGGAGAAGAGATGAGCTTGCTAGAAGTCTTGGAAGGTAAGGCTTTCCAATGGAGCTTCCATGGAACTTGGGAAGGATGAAGGAGACAATGAAGAAGAAAGAATGAGGGAGATGTAGGAGTAAGGGGGGAAGTAAGGGGGTCATTGACTAAAGAGGGTAAGAGTGAGGGAATTAAGGGGGAAGCATGGCCCCCCATGCCCCTCAATTATTTGAGGCTTTCACCATTTTATAAACTAAACCCTTTATTCAATTTATTTATTGTACCCATTTTAACCTCCTCTTACTCTTTATCTATTTTCTATTTTTATTTTTTCCCTTAGAACATTATTTTATTTCCTTATCATTTTATCCTAATATAAGAAATCAAGTATATAAAAATGAACACATAATATTAACAATAATATTAAAAGCACACAATATGATGCTAAATTAGTGCCTAGGGTTAGGGTCGTTACACTCACTCTCCCTTAAAGAAAATTCGTCCCGAATTTTAAACTTGCTTACCTTACTGATCAATTAGAGATGGTGACCTCCCTATATAAGTCAAATCCGCTTAATCATCATTAGTCGAAGAACTCCATACACATGAGGAATCATGAAGATAATTTTTTCCATACAATGTTCCATACGTTACTAACTCAATACTGAACTGAAACCTACTAATATACGCAAACTCACTAAGGTTAAATAAACTTTTCAAGTTGAAAAGAAATCCATCACACAACACACAACTTATTCTCAAGAATCTGGATAGTCTTCTCTGTCTGCACATCTGCCTGAGAATGAAACGCATCACTGAAACTTGACTTGGAATTCAAAACCTTGTACCCAGCTTCCCAAAAGCACAAAGAATCCTCGATCCCGATCTGGTAAAATGTTGATTAGTACTCCATGAAATAATTCAATCTTCCGCATGCACCATGTTTTAATTTCTCCCTCGAATTTTTCGTTGGTATAGGTAGAAAGTATACCAACTTGATCTATTCATCCACTATTACTCCAACACACCCATCTTCATTGACGTTGAAGGTAGTCCAGTTACAAAATTCCATCGCAATGCTTTCCCATTCGAATCTTCTAACTCTTCTTCAAATCTTGATACCTCTTCGAACTTTCCTGATGAATCGCAATTCTAAATCTATTGTCTTCCTCTAAAACTGGTCTTCTAATCTCTTGCAGTCACGGTAAGCACATTCCGAGTTGAGGTTGAAATTTTCATCTTGACTCAATACAACATCCTGGGTCTTTCCACATGAAACTAACCGATAATCCTCTTAAATTCTGAATCATAGTTGAACTTCCTCTAAGGTCTCCATACTATAGGGGTAACTTGAATATTCGCAAAAATATCTAACCTTGCAATTCTAAGAATATACTTGTTGACACATAAGCCTTTCGGTTAATCGCATTTGCAATCACAATAACTTTCCCGGGTAACAAAATATAACACAATTTAAGTCTTTTAAGAATTTCAACCCTCGACTCTGCTTATTGTTAAATTCCTTCCGAGTTAACAAATACTTTAAACTTTTATACTCGGTAACGCATCTCGGATTTAGTTGCACATAATTAAAATTTCCACTTGTAAAACGCAAAATAATCTTAGTCACTTCCAAGTTGAAAATAAGAAAATTCTGCTCCGTTTGTTTCACTTCCTCTAAACATAGGTTATTACTTTCCCATTTTACATAATGTCACAAACTAACCTTCCCTTGATTCGTAATTAAAAATACCAAGTTCTCACATTCATTAGTCAGATAAGGATCAGATCTGTAGTCAACCTATTCTTCATCTCCACCTATATGATTCACCCTTATTGGTATCGTACATCATGGATACCTCTTCTAGGTTAACTAAATCAACAATAATACCATTCTCAAGAATCTATTGATACTCCCTTTGTAGCACCCCTTTCGACCCTGAAACTACGGACTCATTATAGTAATATTCCCAAGCCAACTCACAATTGTTTAAACTTCACACACAAATTCTTCTCTTGAAGAATAGATAACACAATTCACAATTAATTTTCATGATATTCTCAACTTCAAATAAGCAAGGATGTCACCACTAATAATTTCCACAAGTCATCAAGATAAAGATAAAACTCTGCTCATTATAACCACAACAAAATCGATACTATTCTATAGGGTGCTTTTGACATAGGCATTAAACCTGACGCTAAATCAATACGTAATTCCAGGGGCGGAGCCAGGGGGGGCAGGAGGGGGCACTCGCCCCCCCCAGCGGCGGAAATGCAGTGGAAATTTTTTTTTTTTGCCCCCCCATATTTTTATTATATATGTATATATATAATTAACTTCAAGATTAATACCAGTGAGTGGTATGGTTCAGCGGAAGAAGGGGTGAAGTTAAAGCCTTTGGTCCATGTTCGAACCCTGCTACCTACATTTTCAATTAATTTCATTTGTCTTCCATCTTTGCTATTCTTTCTCTTAACAGTTTTGTTTTTCTCTTTCTCCTAATTTCCTCACATTTTTTCAATCTTAATTAATTAGTTAGGCTTTTCCCATTTTTTTTGTTTTTGGTCTTTCTTCCTATTATCCCAAGTTTAATTAGCAAATTTGATTTTCTTTTTTGTACGAGTAATATATTTTAATAAATTGTTTGCGTTAAATACTTCAACATTATTTCAATCGTTCATTGAATTATTTACTTTTATCATTTTTGTTAACTAAAATACATTGTATTTCATGGATCCGACCCATTTTTTACTTGTCCGACCCGAAAAAAATTTTTCGGGGCGCTGCCCCCGAACCCCCGTGTAATCTTGCCCCCCCCCTCGGCCAATTCCTGGCTCCGCCCCTGCGTAATTCCACTTTCCAACCTGGAGTCATATAATACTTTGCTGAAAGCACATTTATCATTTCCCTAATTAGCACATAGCATTTTTCGAAGACTTCTTGCCTAAGTCTACCACATACCAATTAAGCTTCACACTTTTTAACAAAATGTTTCAATCTTTAATGCATATATAACAAGGATACCACATAAAGGCTTATCTGCATCTAATACCATATAGACCAATTAGGCATAGAAAGGAAGACTCGTCTCATACGATAGTCTATTAATGAACAACCACTACTTAACCAATCTAGGCCATGTATACATCAAAATCACAAATTGGTAATCATACCAAATCAACTGGCAATACATGCTCAGTTATGACCACATCACGCTAGTAGTAAACCAAAGAAGATTTGAGGTACTCTCTCATAAGAGCAGAAACCTCTAACACATAAAACACATCTTAGGCAATGCATGCCACATGAAAGCAAAATGCAATGTCAAACATGCATGAAATAAACCGGGATCTATAAAAGTATGACCCCTACTTCTGAGACAGGTGTTATACCTCTAAAGACTGCTGAGGAATCTATCCCTCCAAGACTCGAAACAAGGATTCAACTTTAAATATTCCCTTTTGAATTCCCTTCATTATCCCTTTTCATTCCACCTCTTTGCCCCCTTTTTCCGGCACCCGAAGCTAACCTCTGATGAAATACAGGACAATTTTTCTTGTAGTGTCCCATTTCTCCACAATTCAAGCATTTCCCTTGTTTACTCCAACACTTGTCTTCAGAATGACCCATCTTCTTGCAATAACCACATACAATCCTTACCTGATTTGAAGTCGGACGAGTTGTTGTAGTCGCCGCTTCTTCCTCTCTTGCTAATCCCGATGCTGATCCTCTCTGTTGCCTTCTACTATATTCCAAACCTTGGCCTTGAAATCTCTGTTTACTTCCACTTCCACCCTCAGATTTACCCCGGTGCTCGTCAATATCATTCTCTATCCGATAGGCTTTATTCACTGCTGTCTGGAAATCTGTGAAGTCATGAGTCAATAACTGTTTCCTGAACTCTAGTCTTAATCCCTTTACAAACCGATATACCCGTCTCTCTTCTTCCGACACCAAATGTGGACAATAGCGAGCTATCTCCGTAAACCTTGCTGAGTACTGGGCCACGGTCATTGATCCTTGCTCTAATCTCAAAAACTCAACTTCCTTCTTATCTCTTGTAACCATTGGAATAAAATGATCTCGGAACTTGCGTGTAAAGTTCTCCCAAGTCTACGGTGTAAGATCCTGATCCCAGCCATCCTTTACTACCTGCCACCAGTGCTCCGCGGGTCCTTCCAACTTAAAAACGGCGCACCTTACCTTTTCTGCATCCGAGCTCTCCATTGCCAAGAAAATCTTATTCATAGCTTCAAGCCATCTCTCTGCCGTCACCGGATCTGGGTCTCCACTAAAGCTTGGGGGTATCAATCTTGACAAACTTTTCCAAACCATGCCCTCGTCTGCCTTCTTGATGCTGCCGTACTTGCCCTTGTGTTGCCATATTTTGCAAAAATACTTGGAACATGTTCATCGTCTCAACATTCGGATTTCCATCACCCCCGACATTACCAACCTTGCCCGGAACCTGATGCTGATCATCCTCATTTCTAGCCATTGAATAAACTCCTGCATCAAACACTCGGCGTAAATTATCACACACTCTCACTCAGCTAGACTCTACCCGAGAACTCTAACCGAGCTCTGATACCAACTGTGAGGACCCCAACCCGGAACCTAACCCGTGTCCCGAGCTAGAGCGTCCCCAAAAGTACTCAAACCACCTAAACTTTTTAAAACTTTGATTTAACTTACAACTTAAACATACTGAACATAACCATTTCAAAATAACTCCATTCCTCTCTACATGAAAGGAAGAGTTGAATAATTTTAAAAGTAACAACCTGTTTTAATTACAAAAGACTTTGGTTATAACGTAGAAACCAAGTTTTATACACACAAACTCCATAAAGGAATTATACAAAATACATCTTCTATGCCAACCTATACATACCCCGACAAATCCCAAAATACCACGTCCAAACTTCTTTCCGTCCTCACTTGGCCGGTCCGCTGTCTCGGGATCTAAAAACATTAAAGGGAGAGGGGTGAGAATAAATCTCGGCAAGCTATTATGAATGCGGCAATATGCCGGGTAAGATGCAACACATAACAAGGTACATCTCACATATTGGTAAAACAGTAAACACCTTAGTTACCTTTGTTTACCTTTCCCGTCCGAATCATAAGTCGTATCACTTTGTGGGCATAATACTCCACTATTTACGCGAATGCATATCCACGAGAACCAATATCATATAATCGAGACAAAGTAATGATTATAACTCATCTCCCGTGCTGCTTAGGCATATTCACATCTTATAAGACCCGTTTTTCGGGAACCAAATAAGATAGTAGCAACTCTGTAAGGCTTTCGGCTCAATACATGCTATAACCCCGATCTGTGGCCGCAAAGGGGAGAGGTCACGGTATGATGGACCTTCAATCACTTAGAGAACAAATCAATAATTGATTGAATTCCATTATACCCCCCAATCACATAAAATATAAACACGTTCAAGCACTTAATAGATACTTGAAATATAATCCACAAAGGGGATAAGCAATGTAGCCACATGGTAAAATATACTCATGTTCAACCAATATCATAGTGTAACATTTATGTAATACACTAAGCATAGCACTAACAATGAATGTGTGTTCAAGTAGGGTAACAGTAAAATCAATAAATCCGCCATTGGAATAACAATACAACCATATGATAATCATATCCACACTTGGGATAATAAATTAACAACATAGCATATGAATCCACACTTGGATAATAATGAAACAATGTTGTAAATACACATTTCCAAACTAGCACAATATTGTACCATATAACTTCTACACTATTTAAACCAATCACCAAATATATGGGCAAGTAAGGCCACTATGTCTTATAACAATTCCTACAAAGTCATTATACAACCTCGAATAAACTTAATAAAGGTTCAAGATCTATTTCCCGAGTTGAACTACTTTACTCTAAGTTAAAAGGGATTAATTAATATCCGGTTTGGGTTAGGTTCTACTAATTTATAGTGGTTGGGGATCATGCCACGAGGTTGTTGGTAAAAATCAGCAAGAAAATTAATTGAGGGAGTCTGGTGACATGGGCGACCGCCCATATCACTTGGGCGACCGCCCAAGAGAGGTTACAAAAGGACACACATTCTTCTGCAGGGATGGGCGACCGCACAAGGTAGCTTGGGCGACCGCCCAAGAAGGCTTCTAAGGCACTCCAATTTCTGAGCACATGGGCGGCCACTCAAGCCCCCCATGGGCGACCGCCCAAGTCAGTTTCCAGCAATACTAAATTTCTAAACCCCTTTTTACCTAGTTTCTTTTCCCCTTTATAATTCTTTCCCATTTTTGATGCTCATGAAAGGCTTCCCAAATTTTTACTACTTCATTCTAAATCAATCAAACCCAAACAACATAAACCTCAATCCTACACCACTTGATTTCCTATACATTTCTTACCAAAATCCTAGTTCAATTATCTTCATTTAACTTAACCCATTTTCATCCACTTCTTAATCATCTTCTATGAACAACAACATCATTTCATAACTTTAACCCATTCCTCCATTCTAAGAAGGTTTCCAAAGCATCAAACCATCATTTAACAATAATAACAACATTCATAGTTTATGAACATTTAAAGAAGGGAAGTCATAATAACTCACCCTTAGCAATTACAAGATGAAATGGTGATTTTCTTGGTTTGATGAACTCCCCTAGATGCACCAAGCATAAAAGGACAACTTGATTTGAAAATGGAGAAGAGATGAGCTTGCTAGAAGTCTTGGAAGGTAAGGCTTTCCAATGGAGCTTCCATGGAACTTGGGAAGGATGAAGGAGACAATGAAGAAGAAATAATGAGGGAGATGTAGGAGTAAGGGGGGAAGTAAGGGGGTCATTGACTAAAGAGGGTAAGAGTGAGGGAATTAAGGGGGAAGCATGGCCCCCCATGGCCCTCAATTATTTGATGCTTTCACCATTTTATAAACTAAACCCTTTATTCAATTTATTTATTGTACCCATTTTAACCTCCTCTTACTCTTTATCTATTTTTTATTTTTATTTTTTCCCTTAGAACATTATTTTATTTCCTTATCATTTTATCCTAATATAAGAAATCAAGTATATAAAAATGAACACATAATATTAACAATAATATTAAAAGCACACAATATGATGCTAAATTAGTGCCTAGGGTTAGGGTTGTTACACGACCGCCGGCCAAGGCATAGTGACGGAATTCAGTCCGTCACAAATTAATAAAAATGAGATTTTCAACAGATTTGCACAGAATCAGTGACGGATTTCGACAGATTTCTAAATTTGACTAGGATTTTGACCAGAATTTGTTTTCAAAAAGGATTTTCACCTCCCTCCTTCGATAAAAAGAACCCTATACTAGTTTTTGAAGGGATCTGATTTATCTCTCATTCTCTCTCTATATTTTCTTCCCCTTTTATCATAGTTTAGGTTTTTATTTATTTTTGAAGATTAAAGAACAAGGTTTTGATTTATTTATTTTAATGGCCATTCAAGGCTAAATTATTTGATTCGTGGATTGAGGTGAGTAACAATTTGATCTTTATAATAGGATTTTAATTCTTCCTATCTCTCTTTCATTCTTGTTCTTCTCAACGGTTTTAATTATTGTTCTTGAGATCAATTGTATTGACCTAGCGGAATATACTTTTGATATCTTGAATTTATTTGGATAGAAACCATTGCACTAGCGTGGATGATTTGTAATTTGACCATTGTTGAGAATAATAGATTTAATTGAGGACCTAGCGGAAATCAAACGAATTTAGAATAATAGATTTAATTGAGGACCTAGCGAAAATCAAACGAATTTAGGTTCCATTGTTCTTAAGCTTTTAATTGAAATTCTTGAATGTTTATATTGACCTAGCGGAATATATAAACGAGATAGAGTTGTTAGGGTTCTAATGTTCTTATTGACCTAGCGGAATATATGAACATCTTAACCCTATAATTTTGTGAACGAACCCAAGAATAAGATTGAATTCGTTTTACATGAAATAAAAAGCATAAAGTGATAATTGTTATGATCCCCAATCCATGAATCCCTTGTCTCTTGATATCTTTAATTAATTTATTTATTTTGCTTTAGTAGTTAATTAATCAATCAAATCAAAACCCCTTTTCCTTTGTTACTTTTTACACTAATTAAATCAATTTTTCAACACACAAATATCTGTGGTTCGACCCTTACTTGTGCATACTACTACAACGGTAACTTGTACACTTGCAAGGTTTTTATTATAAGAGGATTTTTATCCATTATAAATTCCAGAAGTGAATGTATATGAATATTGTAATACCATAAACAGTACATGGCCTATGTGACTTATTGATGTTTTAGCATTTATTTAAACAATAATCAGCAATTCAGTTTAAGTGAGATAACAAATTTTAAAAAGACTATAGGTACTTGTAGTCTGATATTTATGTCAATCTAACTAAATTTTTTGCATTGTTGGTTATAATGATAAGCATAGTTAAGTACCTTAAAACTAAACTTGGCATTTCTCTAACATCTTCCTTCTTTGTAAATCATGGCAGATTATAAGAATCAATGAAAGGTACAATGAGATTAAGAACTACAGAAAATGAGAAAGAACAAAGCAACAATATGGTAATACTACACAACACTAATTCATTTTAGTTTTATTAAGAGAAACAATAAATGAAGAATGTATTATAGAACAAATTTTGAGTAAATTCAAAATAAATTAAGAATGTGTAAAAAATGTACATACATTTGGGATCATTTTCAGACTTTCTCTTTTTGCATATTATCATTGACTTTGTGATCTTCATGCCTGTTGTAGTGAATTCTGCAGTTTTTTTTTTTTTTTTTTTTTTTTTTTTTTTTTTTTTTTTTGTAAGATGATAGAATTTGATGATTGATGGAGTAAAGAAATCAAATCTGCTAGAAGTTGCTAGACACTTATATACAGCCTGATCTTTAAGTCACAGTAATTATGTGAGTGAATTCAAAGAGTCAAGTAAACCTAGATATCAGGATTTTACTTTCTGTATTTTTTTAAATATAATATTAAGTATAGATCATTATGTGTACTTGAATATCCTCATTCTAAAATATATTTTCGATAACTTATTTAAATTTGCAGAAAGAATATAGAAGATGTTATTGTGTACTGTATGAATTTGAAAAAAAAAGTTTAATATTAACATACTATTGCTTTTATATATGATGAACAATGAAAAGGTTTAACCAACATTCATAATCCCTCATGTCCAAAATAACTGTCACTATTGTTCAAATCACATGTAAGTTTGACAAATATTTTAAATAAAAAATAATGATCCTAATAATTTCAATAACAATATTTTATTAAGATCATTACTTGTCAATTAAATTATTACTCAAAGTTACATTTGGATTACACAAAGTGATTGTTATTATGGACCGGAGGTAGTAATTGTTGTGGACAATTATCATTGAAGGGAGGGAGCATGTTTTTTGCTATAATATTTAAAATAAGAGTGGTTTTCATGAAATTCTCTGGTAAAAGTTAGGCTTAAATCTTTTATACAAAGTAACTCAAGTTTCATTTTGAAATGCGACAACTATAATCAAGAGTAGTAACCTGTTGGATACACTCATACTCAGTTAATTGTGACAATGAAATAAGAAATTATTTTTGATACTTATTTTATCTTCAATGTTAGCTTCTGTGATTACATAAACTTTTTTAATAACCAATATTTTCTTTGTAAGATGCTTGGAGTATTGACTTTCCTTTTCATACAGGACACAATGTCATTGCCAAACATTGATGCTGAAGAGAAGAAAGATGTCGAGAGTTACTATTTTTAAGAATGGCGTACTTGTAAAGAAGGTACTTTAATAGCCTCATTCTAAAATACATTTTCGACAATTTATTTTCATTTACAGAAAGAATATAGATGATGTTATTATGTATTGTATGAATTTGAAAAGAAGCTTAATATTAACATACTATTGCTTTTATATATGATGAACCAATAATATAATCTTTAAAAACTCAACAATAAGTTAAATTTTTATTAATACGTTTACATTTAACAAGATATAACAGTCTCAAAATATTTTGGCACTTCGTAGTTAAGTAAATAATAATTATAACATTATAATAAAGGATTTGCATTTCTTAATACCAAAAAACCAAAGGGTAGATAAAAAACCATAGTGTAGAAATACTTTGCCATAGACTCACAAGAAATAAGTTTCACCAAAAGACATAACAGTTTAGGTAGAACAACAAAAACCCAAAAAAAAAAAGAAATTCAACATCCAAAAAAGTAGACCAATATTTTCTTTGTAAGATACTTGAAGTATTGACTTCCCTTTTCATACAGAACACACTGCCATCGCCAAGCATTGATGCTGAAGAGAAGAAAGATGTCGAGACTCGAGAGTTTCTGTTTTTTAAGAATGGCGTGCTTGTAAAGAAGGTACGTTAATATCCTCATTCTAAAATACATTTTCGATAACTTATTTTAATTTACAGAAAGAATATAGATGATGTTATTGTGTACTGTATGAATTTGAAAATAAGTTTAATATTAACATAATATTGCTTTTATATATGATGGACCTATAATATAATCTTAAAAAACTAAACAATAAGTTAAATTTTTATTAATACTTTTACATTTAGCAACTGTCTCAAAATATTTTGGTACTTCATAGTTAAGTAAATAATAAGAGTGCGTCTGCTGAGAAACGCGTTTCTCCATAACTATGGAGAAACGTGTTTTTCATAGCCAGAAGCTTTACATTTGATAACCAGAAAAAAAAAACCCAAGGCCAAGACCAAAAGCACGGATATCCGGAAGCTTTGCATTTGATAGCCGAAGCTTTGCGGTTGATATCCGAAGCTTTGTATTTGATAGCGAGAAGGATGTGAAATGTATATCCGAAGCCGTTAGGTGCATATCGAAAACCGTTAGGTGCATATCCGAGAAATGTGTTAGGGCATATCGAAATTGCTATTGAAGGTTTCTGAATATCCAGAAACCTTCAAATGTATATCCAGAAACATTTTGAAGGTTTCTGGATATTCATTTGAAGGTTTCTGGATATCACTTTCATAGGTTTCTGGCTATCTAGCTCATTGTCGCGCGACATGTCGGGACCCGTTTCTCCATAACTTATGGAGAAACGCGTTTCTCCCTAGATTTTGTGAAATAATAATTATAACATTATAATAAAGGGTGTGCATTTCTTAATACCAAAAAACCAAAGTGTAGATAAAAAACCATAGTGCAGAAATACTTTGCCATAGAATGACAAGAAATCAGTTTAACCAAAAGACATAACAGTTTAGGTTGAACAACAGACCGAAAAAAAACCCCAAAAAAATTCAACATCCAAAAATTAGACCAAAATCAAACAATTGTTCAAAAAAAATGTTCCCAGCAAATTGTAAAGAAATACTTCAGTTATTCACAACTTCATTCCTTCTCAATCTTTATCTCCTTTGGCAAAATGAATTTCATCCTTGGAGCTTGATCCACCATCTACTGTTAATGAGCATGTAGTAGTGTCTTCAAATGACAAAAATCTTCTCTTCAAACCAACAGTTTCTGGAGTCTTCTCCCCATTATCACCACAAGAGTCATCTATCTGTATTACAAAATTGATAAAAGTAAGAAATAAGGAAATTTTGTTAATTAAAAAAAAAAGATGAACTCCAAGTAGAGTACCATACCTCAATAACTTCTTCACCAGCCTCCTTTATAGCAGCCAAAATATCAGTCCTCTACAAAAAGAGTTTCATAAAATTAATACAGTAACTATTTTCAAGTTCATTTTAAAGGGTGTTGTAAGACATATTACAAACCTTTTTTACTTTAATTTTTTCATCCATATATTTCTCAATCAAAGATTTTCCTTGATAGCAACTACCAGCAGAGAAATGCTTATCTTTACCACTCAAATTTACATTCCTCAAATGAACTTTGAAAATAGCCATTTTCTCTACTATGGCAATGATTTCATCTGGACAATGTGGTAAACTATATTGTTTTTTTCTACTATCTGTAATCTGAAAAAAAGAAAAAGAAGTAAAGATCACATTAGATAAAAGATTCAATAAATAACTTTAATTATGAAAAAAAATTATTTATTTAAACTACCTTGATATAGTGGTCTTTTAGTTTCAAGGCTGATTGACCAACCAATGTTTCACAACAACTATCACAAAGCATGAATTTGGTTGTCTCATCACCAGAGTGAACATTCACCTTAACTTTATATCTTGGAATTGCCCTGGTTATAGTTTTGTTACAACCCTTGCAAAAATAACCACTTTCTACACACTCCAACTTGTGCATACACATCTTACAACTAATAAAGTTCCAGCAACCATCAACAAATACTTCAGAAATTTGCCCTATCAGCCAATAATATCCCTCCTTCAAAAAATGAAAGGAAATGAAAAAAATATTATTTGCTTTTCATATGTAACTGTAAACAGAAAAATGTAAAGAAAATACATGCTTGCATTCCAAAAGATCTGCAACAGTCATCACATTAGCTGAACCACTTTCAAGTTCATCATAACTGGAATAAGCATTAGATGACTCAATTTGATTTATCTTATGAGAAGTTCCAGATTCAAGCACAAACAACCTATCAAATTTGAAAGAGAAAATATGTTAACATATGAATAGTTAAATTATAACGGAAAAATTGGAAAATCATCAATTATAATATTTACTACCTTTTAAGTTTATCTATCTCTGGTACAATAGAGTCCGCATGTAGTTTAATTGCAAAAAATGCATTTGAGATTGTAATTTTACCTAAAATAATTGTATGCTAGTTAGTAATCTTTAAATGGACATGTATGATGAGGAAATATATACTCCCTCCGTCCCACCTTATTACAAATCATTTTTTCGGGCACAATAATTAAAAAATATTATTAAGATAATGAAAATGTGTGGTAGGAAATGAAGAGAGAGAATGAGTGGAGTTGGTTGAATAAATTGTGTGGTAGGAAATGAAGAGAGAGAATGAGTGGGTGGGGTAGGGTGAATATAAAATAATAAATTTATTTTCATTTTGGACAGTTTGTATTCACGTGGGACGGACCAAAAAGGAAATAAGTTTGTATTCACGTGGGACGGAGGGAGTATAGAACAATATGTTATAACATATATTACCATCATAATTTTTAGGTTTGCACAACTGAATCAAAATAACCAAAAGAGAATCACCACATGTCTCAATGAGTCTAAACATTTCATCAACATATTCACCCCAAAGAGTACAGCTTAAAGTGTTATTACTGAAAAAAAAAATTGTGAATAAACCAACAAATAAAATAGAAAAAGTAATTCAAATATGTGAAATATAAATACTGCAAATGAAAAAAGTAATTACCCAATGTCCTCCAGTTCAACTTCTATTAACTTTTCACCTGAACTTATACGTTGTTTGTGAATATGTTTCACTTTACTTTTTCTTACCAACCTCCCCACAACATCTAAAATATTCAAGGATTCATTAAAATCTTTGTTGAAAAAAAATAGCAAATTTTATGAAGAATAATACAATTGAGTAATATGAATACCTATCAAGCCACATTCATCAACATCAGTTAAAGCTAGTACATCTGAAAAAGACATTAGGGTAAAAATCTTTTTAGGAAAACTTAAGTCCGTGACTGAGTAAATATCAGTGCTGTTAAAGAAGATAATTTTCATTGGATGTTCAGTTATACGATACTTTTCCCTATTTTCAACTACACTGAAATTTAAAATAAAATAGACTGCAGATTCATTAAGTTTAGGACCAAATTTAAGCATAAACATTTTGTAAATGGATGCTTGAATCCTTGCACCCTGAAACATAGAAGAAAATGGTCCATAAGATGTTGTAGAGTGTATGTTTTCTGAATTTATGAAAAACGATCTTTTGAAATAAAATATGAGTTGCTTACCTCTGAATCCATAAGTACTAACTCATAATTAATTTTCAGGAATTTTTACACCTTCTCTCACCTCCACTTTGTATTTTCTAGCAACACGAATATTAATAACCCAGTCAGATCTTTCCCTTCGAAGATCTCTTAATAGTGATGCATCAATAGACATTGTGGAATGAAGGAAGAAGTAAATTCAGAAGAAAGAACAATGGAGCAGCGGAGACAGAAGAAAAAGGAGAAGAAAAAAGAATGTATTCCCTATTATATTGTAAATCTGTATATATTTACTAAAGAAAAACGTTTGAAATTTCATCAGATTTTCCATGGTTTATTCGTATGCCGTGTATGTAATTAATGTCTACATTTATTTAAATTTGTAAAATTTAAATCTTTTGGGGGAAAGTACTTGGAAAACATTTCACTTTTTAAAACGAACACATTATTTTATATACGTTTTGATTGATATGGATGAGGGTTGGTTTCTTCGACCAACCTTTTAGAATCCTCGAATATGATGTTTTTATCCTTTCAACGGTTACCCGTTTTCCAGGTAACACCTTTTCCCAATTCTCTTTTACTTTTATCTCGTGCATCTCTTCATCCAAAAAAGATATTGCTTTCATTAATAATCAATTTTTCCTTATGTTATTTACTCCCTCCGTTCCAATAAAAGCTTCACCAATTATCCAAAAGGGCGTCCCGTTAGAAGCTTCACCTTTCCTTTTTTGGACATAAAATATTATTATTTCCTCCACTCATTCTCTCTCCTACATTATTTTAATACTCACAACACCATTATAATTTATTATTCCCTCCACTAATTCTCTCTCCTATTTTCAAATTACACTCACAACATTTTTTTTCCCTCCCATTACCATAATTTCCGTGCCCAAGGAAAATGGTGAAGCAATTGGTGGGACGGAGGGAGTATGTTTAATTATCATTTTCTTTTCAAGCAAAAAAAAAGAAAACAGAAGAATCAAAGTCATTTTAATTAAAATAAACAATCAATAGTAGTAACACAAATCATAAGAGATAATGCTTTGATAAATTAATCAAATTTAATCCTTTTTTCTATTTTTAAAATCATTAATATAAAATTAAATTATTTTGAATTACCGAAGTTAAAATAAACAATCAATTTTCATAGTAACACAAATCAATGTCAACTTTGTCTAGAAGAGTTATGTTTTTCCCGGTCTATTCTTTTTTATCTCATGACAACAGGCGTTATTACTTATCATATCGTAAGTTGAAACTAGTGGTTGTTTATAGTCACTTTTTACTTTTTAATTGTGTGGTAAATAATTATCAAATAATATAGGAGCTTACTAGACATTTATTCAATTTTAATCACACAACTCAAAAAAAAAAAAAAAAAAAAAAATTGAGGTTGGACCATAATTTCTCACAATAGCGCTGCAAGCAACGAGACGATTGCAATATGATCTTTTATTCACTTTGCATGATCTCTGAACATACCAAAAGTGTCAAGTTGGGCTAAGCAAGTAAAGCCCAATCACAGATAGCATTGGCACCCACATTCTCAATGAGACTGATCCAATTAGAACAAGGCCCAAGACCCATCTCAAACATCAGTCGACTAAGCCCATGGTCCGACCTACCAGGTCCCGACCTAACTTAGTCCGACCTCATGATCCATACTACAATTCGGGTACGAACCATGCTCTATCCGACAGTCATGTCGACCATTCCACGAGTGGCGACCTCGACCTAAATTAACAAATGACGACCTGACACTTGCCGGCATATTTGGTTAAACAATTCTCATAACCACATCCCTACAAATCAGGGGACCGTTATAGACACGTTCCCATTACCAATAACCGCCGCTACAATCACGGAGCACATGTCGCCTCCCCAAAAATACATCACTCTTGTCTATAAATACTTCATCACTACCAAACGGTGAAAGGTAACTGCCATTTTGCTATTGTAATTCATTCAGTCAATACATCTTGGGCAATATTCAACTGTGATCTTACTCTCACGCCCGAGCGTCTTCGCCAGAGACACATCCGGCTAGTCGTGGGTTCTGATTTTAGGTCAAGGAGCCAGGTGATTCATCCTGCCACGTGGAGGAAGATTGATAAGCACAATTCTGCGGCATCGGTTTGGTTCCATTGCGGGAATCGTGCTTTAAACTTGACCTCGAAAACTCTATCAACCTGCAACCATGGTGGCTTCAGAGGGACACGTATCCGAGGCTTCACTTGGGCATGAAGAAGTGAACAACAACAACACGAATACAAACGCAAATGCCGAAAACTTGAACTTGCCTCCTCCCCCACCGAATCGTCCCTACGGGTAGAGCCACACGCTCTACCGGTGTCGTTGATGGCGGAGGATTGCACGACACAAGGAGAGGGAAAAGGCATATGGATGGGCAAGGAGTTCCACCTCCTCCAAAACGTCCAGTTGCTCGAGGTGAATGTTGGAAACGGGGCGAGCCCTCCACCAACCCCGTGAGCAAGAAGGAGATGATGTTGGAGCGAGCCCGCATTCCGGCCGACTTGATAGCCATGGAGGAGCGAAACGGTGACATACGCTACGAGAGAGTGGCCCCGCTCCCGGGTTTCTAATGGGCGACGTGCCGGGAGTTTGAGGCCAAATGAAGGTGTGGGGGCGAGAATGGTGAAAAACGGGATAGTTCAACGAGCTCCTACGGTCGTTCGTGTGCCCGATAACGACCTAAGGGCTAGCCTCAGCGAAACTTGAGGAGCAAGAGGCTCGGTCGACTTAAGGACGCGCTAACGGCCCG
Source organism: Adenophora triphylla var. japonica (assembly GCA_022495995.1). Taxonomy (NCBI): domain Eukaryota; kingdom Viridiplantae; phylum Streptophyta; class Magnoliopsida; order Asterales; family Campanulaceae; genus Adenophora; species Adenophora triphylla. Next base: position 287,885 of record JAFEMH010000839.1, on the reverse strand, counting down.
TAGAAAGCAGACGGGTTTCGCCGGCCCGGGACGCGAGGTCGGGGTCTCATAGAGACGAGGGAATGGGCGCAGTCGCCCGTAAGAGAAGGAGAGGCGCAGTGTCGCCATTCGGAGATTATAGGCGCAGGTCGCCACAAGGAGGTGACAGGCGCGAATCTCCGGTTCGATCGAGAGAGGGCTCATTCTCGCGGGGACGAAGGAGTAGGCGGTGACTCCCCCTAGAAGTGAAGGCCGGAAGTCAAATGCGCCCCCTCGAGATGAAAGACCCGATGCTAGGGAATGGTTGTTGATGAAAAAGAAGTTTGAGCAATGGGAGGAGGAGAAGAAAAGGATGCTTTGGAAAGGTCGAACGAATTGATTTTGCTCTTCGACCTTTATCCAAAGAAATCGAGAGATAGTCGGCCTCCTCCTACTTTCGGGTTGCCTCTTACGGAGAAGTATTCGGGGTCGACCAATGCAAGGAGTCATATAGCACATCCGGAAGCCACCATGTGTTTTGTCGCCAATGAGGACGACAATATGTGCAAAGCCCTCCTAAGCACACGCTCATTGGGCGGCCTTAACTTGGTTCAACGGTGCGGCCGCGAGTAGCATCACTACTTGGACATGCTTCAGGACAAAGTTCTTGGATCGCTTCTCGGCTGCGGGAGCTCGGAAGATAACCGTCACCGATCTGAATAACTTGGTGCGGGCGAAGAATGAAAGCTCGATGAGTTACTTCACCAAGTTTAAGGAAATGGTTGATAAGATAGAGGAAGACCTCACCGATAGGGAAGTCATTAATTGCTTAGAAACGGTATTTCCTCGCAGGCATGGATTATGAACTCACGGTTCGTACGGTAACAACTCGACGGGAGTTATTTGAGAAGGTGTATAATGTCGCTCTTCTTGAGGAAAGGAAAGAGAAAAAGAATGGTAAAAGCCCCAAGGTGGAGGTCGCCGATGATAAGAAAGACTCCAACAAGAATGGAGGAAATAATAAAAATGGAAAAGAACAGGACAAGGGCTACGTAGAAGGTACCCGAGGCTTTCACTCCCCTTACAGTGAGCCGAACAGAAATTATGAATGCCGTCGAGGCGGCTCCTCGATCCCGATGAACCCGGGCAACAAGTTTAGGAGGGACAGCAGCAAGTCTTGCGACTACCACAAAGACACCGGTCATCTCAGAAGATTGTTTGGGTTTGAAGCGCATTATACAAAGAATGGTCGACCAGGGGAGGCTCGACGCTTATGTGAAAAGGCCTCAAGCCGGTGGAGGCGAGCAGCCAGCAGGTGGACAGCAAGGACCGAGGCAGCCTAGATTGAACCTGGGGGTCATTACAGAACAAGCAAGCAACACGGCCATCAAGCACAAGATCTTCCAACTCAATAAAGCCCCACATGTGCCTCCAAGAAGAGAAGTCAGAGATGAGGCGATCAGCTTTTTCCCCCATGAATTGGCTACTAACATGGCGGCTAGAGAGCAAGTTCTCGTCATCCCAGGTCTCATAGACGGATGTACGACGAGCAGACTCTTAGTCGACACGGGGGCCTGCAAGGATATTTTGTTCTACAAAACTTTTAAAGAAATGGGTCTTAATGATGAGCAGTTGGAGAGATATGATGGCAGGTTGGAGGGCTTCACCAACCATCGAGTTGATGCAAAAGGCAAGATAGAGCTCGACCTAGGCCAACACCCCCTCAGGATCGTATCGAAGGTACAATTTATAGTGATTGATGTGAATAGTGACTATGCCGCTATACTTGGTATTCCAGTCGTCGCTCTTGGAATGGTGGCATCGATCCCTCATCAGCGAGTCAAGTTCCCCACACCCGCTGGAGTAGGATGTGTACAAGGCACAGCTCGAGCCTACCTGGACCATGTTCTTCGGGAAAGAAAGAAGAGAGAACTAGAGATCGAGACAGCAGACGGTTATTTAAAGTTGTCTCAATCAGTCACCAAAACTACTGTATCGTCAACAATCACCGACGTGGAAGAGTCGACCTATCGCTCAAATGACGAGGTCATGCTTGAGTCGACATGTCACTCCAACACCACTGAGGTCGATTCAGATGTAGTTATGGTCGACCAAGTCATCATAGGCAACCTATGCCTCCAGCTCGGCAATAACTCGGGGGCCACCACCACCACCGGCGAGGTTGCGGACAAGTTAGATGATATGATAGCGTAAGAAGCTCCACACCCGAGGGCCGAGGAGAGACAAAGGGTTAAGGAGATAATCATTGAGACTCTACAATTCGGGGATGGACCAGAGCTAGAAGGCTTGTGGATGAGTTAGAGTCGGTAATCACCAACTTTTCCTACCCCGACCAAAAATTCAGATTGGGAAGCGGCTATCGGTTGAGGAGCGAGCGTAAATCATCGAGCTACTCAAGCAAAGTAATGATGTCTTCGCATGGAGGGTAGAAGACATGAGGGAATCAAGGAAGAGGTCGGCTGTTCACGTACTTGAAGTCAACCCGACCATAAAGCCTAGACCCCAAAAGTTGAGAAGTTTTGCTCGTGACAAGGAAGAGGCTATCAAAGGCGAGGTATAAAAACTTTTGAGTGCGGGGATAATCAAAGAGGCCACTCATACAACGTGGTTGGCCAACGTGGTCATGGTGAAGAAATCGAATGGCAAATGGCGGATGTGTGTCGACTTCACTACTCTCAATCTAGCTTGCCCAAAGGACGGTTATCCCTTCCTAGAATCGACAAGCTAGTCGATTCCATTCTTGGCCACTCAACCCTCGGCTTCCTCGACGCTTATTCGGGGTACCACCAGTTAAGATGCATGAGGACGACATAATCAAGACGGCATTTCAAGCGGTGGAGGCATCTACTTGCTACAACATGATGCCATTTGGATTGAAGAATGCGGGGGCAACTTATCAAAGGATGGTGAACAAAGTCTTTGCTTCTCAAATTGGCCGAAACATGGAGGCCTACGTCGATGATATGGTCATCAAAACAAAGATCGGACGTCACGTGGTCGACCTAAAGGAAACGTTCGCCAATTTGAGAGCAAACGACATGAAGCTCAACCCCGGCAAGTGTGTATTTGGTGTAGGCTACTGGAAAGTTCCTTGGATTTATGGTATCTCAACGAGGCATAGAAGCTAATCCGAAAAAATCAAGGCCCCGGTCGACATGAAAGCTCCCACGGTATCAAAGAAATGCGGCGACTTAACGGTAGAGTAGCGGCTCTTGGTCGCTTCATATCTAAGTCGGCAGAGAGATCTCTCCCCTTCTTCAAAGCTACGAGGGGACGAAAAGCTTTGAATGGACGACCGAATGTCATTCGTCGTTTCAACAATTGAAGGATTACCTCGCTACTCCACCTCCTCGCTAAGTAGCCCGACCACCGGAGAGACCTTGTTTGTATATCTCTGCGGGAGACAAGTCGGTTGGGCAAGAGTTGTTGATTAGAGAGGATGAGGGGCTTCAAAAACCGTTATACTACATCGGCAAGGCCTTATCGGATGTGGAGAGCAGATACTACAATGCTTTGAGAAGGTCGCTTATGCTAGTCGTGGCTTCAAGGAAGGCTGCAAGCTTATTTTACGGCTCATCCAATTGTGGTTCTTACAAATGCCCCCTAATAAAAATTCTTCACAAGCCGGAGAGTTCGGGTCGACTTCTCAATTGGTCAATTGCCCTTACCGAATTTGACATTGAGTATCGACCTCGAAAGGTGTTGAAGGCTCAAGCTCTAGGCGACTTCTTTGTCGAGCTTACGTTCACCAAGGAAGACGTCGAGCGGCGAGCTCCAAAAGAAAAGGCTAAAGGGAAGGAGTCTGGAGTCCCAGTGTCGCCGTGATCTACCCGACGATTGTTGGAAGGTCTATTCGGACGGATCGGCGACCAAGAATAGCGGTGGAGCTGGGATAGTGCTAATTGAACCGAGAATCCGGGGCGGTGTACGAGGAGTCATTAAGGTTCAAGTTCGATGCTTCCAATAACTGTGCCGAATACGAAGCCTTGATAGCGGTATAGAGTACGCCAAGTGTTTTGGAGCAACTAAGATCATGGCTTACCGTGATTCACAATTGATAGTTAACCAGGTCGAGGCGAGTACGAGGTGCTTAGTGCCACGGCGATCAAATACTGTGACCTGGTGAAGGAGCTGATAAAAGATTTGGAATTCTGGGATATTCAGAGAATTGGACGAGAAGACAATGAGCTAGCTGACCTCCTCTCGAAATTAGCCACTTCGGATGAACCACATGATGAACCTATCTCCTTCCTCGAAAGTCCAAATTTACGAAAGAGTAAAAATTCAATGCATAGAGGATCCCTCAAGAAATTGGACTCGGGAGAAGTGTTGGATCGAGGAAATGAAGGCATACTTAGAAAGTGGTGAACTGCCAGATGACGAGAAGAAGGCTCGAGCTATCAAAAAGAAAGCTCCAAGGTATGTCATTCAAGGAGGCGACCTGTTCAGAAGATCTTATACTCGACCATTACTAAAGTGCATCCACCCTCAAGAGGTCGCCCTATTGATACACGAAGTGCATAGTGGAATTTGTGGTGGACACCGGGGGCGGGACTCTTCTTGACAAGTTAATCACTTTGGGGTACTACGGCCACACATGAGAGGCAGACACTCACAACTTTGTTCAGCAATGTGATCAATGTCAAAGATTTGCCAACTTACCTCATGTGCCAACAACCGAGCGAGACTCCCGGTAATTGCGGCTTGGCCATTCGACATGTGGGCGTCGACACGATTGGACCCTTCCCTCCCGCCCGAGGAAACTGCAAGTATGTGATAGTTGCCATAGACTACTTCACCAAATGGGTTGAGGCCAAACCACTAGCTCGCATCACAGAGGAGAATGCTATCAACTTCATCCACGACTTCATTTGGTGTCGATTTGGTTTTCCTCGTGCTATAGTATCCGAACGATGGTTTACGGTTCTCCCAAACCTTCGAAACAGAAATGAATCGAGTAGGGATCAAACATTGGAAATCGTCTGTCGCCTATCCTCAAGGAAATGGACAAGCTGAAGCAGCAAATAAACTTGTTCTATCTTCGCTAAAGACAGGGCTCGTAGGTCGACGAAACAATTGGTTGGACGAACTTCCCCTTGCTCTTTGGGCAGTTCGTACAACCACTCGGGGGCCTACGGGGGAAACCCCTTTCGCTCTCACTTACGGATCAGAGGCCATGGCACCCGCTGAGCTCGAGATTCCCATGCTTGCTAGAGTGACCTTCTTTGATCAAGAGCAGAATGATACCAACAGATTGATCGACTTGGACCTGATCGACGAGAAGCGAGAAACAGCCTACCTCCGAATGGTCAACTACAAGCAGCGAACTAAAAGTTATCACGACAAGAAGGTCAAGGCAAGGTCGTTCCAAGTTGGAGATTATGTGTTGAGAAAAATTGAGGCAACGGGTAGAAGGACCCAGCAGAACAAGCTATCTCCTAACTGGGAAGGTCCATATGTAGTCACTCGAGTCGTCAAGGAAGGAACCTACATGATAGCTCATCCCGGAGGTGACGAGTTGAAACATCCTTGGCACGCCACTCACCTCATCAAATACTACTTTTAGTTTTCAGTTTCCAAGTTCAAGTTTGTGGTAGTTCTAGTATCAAATTGATGTAAGCATGTTCCATACTTCAATGAAAAGCGCAGTTCATTCCATCAAGCATAGTGTTACAATAACCCCAACAAGCTCGACTCTTAGTCAGCTTCGTTTTAACAAGCTCGATTCTTAATCAGCTTTGTTCAGTTAACAAGTCCGACTCTTAGTCGACTTCGTTCTAACAAACTCGACTCTTAGTCAGTTTGTTCTAATTAGCTCGATTCTTAATCAGCTTTGTTCAGTTAACAGGTCCGACTCTTAGTCGACTTCGTTCTAACAAACCCGACTCTTAGTCAGTTTGTTCTAATTAGCTCGATTCTTAATCAGCTTTATCCATTTAACGAGTCCGACTCTTAGTCGACTTCATTCTAACAAACCCAACTCTTAGTCGGGCTTTGTTCTAATTAGCTAGACCCCAGGTCGCCTTCAATAGTGTGAGCAGGTTCGACTCATAGTCAATCTCATTCACAAAAAAGTTAAGCAAGTTTGAGGTCGACTAAATAAATAAAGATCAAGTCACCTCTAGACTCAAGTTTACTCATTCATCCTATCTATATCTAGCTTGACGTTTACTTTAAAAAGCATACAACATGCAATAAATAAGGTCAGCTATGATAGAGGTAAGTCTCCCAAAACGGGCTAAGACTTAGACAAAGTAAACTTACAAAAGTATCTTGCCTCCCAAAAAATAGGGCCAAGGCATCCAAATATTCAAGAAATCAAAAGAGCAAAAATGTTGGTTTGGGACTGTTTCATTACAATCAGTTAAGAAATTCAAGAGTTTTGGCTGACGCCAGTTGGGTCGTCAGTAGCATTTCGACCCTCCCCATCTCCTTGTTCTTTGAGGACGATGGGGTTACCCGACTCTGTGTAAACTAGCTCAGTTTCTTCTTCCATAGTGGCGGCATCTTCAAGCTCTTGCAAAACCACATCAAAATTCCTCTCGTCAACAGGGGGAGCTTCCCACTTCTCACAGCCATCCTCTTGGTCTTCCTGGGCTATGAAGGCCAAGTCGTTCTCAAGATAAGGAACAAGGGAGTGTCCACCACGAGCGGGCATGTCATACTGGGCTTCAGAGAACCAACGAGCTAATTGCTCGAGGTGACCTCGGCAGTTGGATCCACCATAGCCCGCCGCGCCATGTGACGTTTACCCACCTCCAGGAAGTCCTGAGCTTGGGTGACTATGGCCTTATAGAACTCATCTCCCTCCTTGAACCTCTCCACAGCATCAGGGTCAGCCTTCTCCAGAGGCTCCTTCGACTTAGCTCGAGCTGAGTTATGCTCCTCGTTAAGCTCTTTCAAAAAGAATCTTTATCGGCAAGAAGTTTGGAGACAGTGGCAAGCTCAACCTTCGTCCTCTCATGAGCAAGGCGCTCAGCATCCCTTTCTGAAGTTACTTCCTTGAGCTTGGATTCTGTAGCTTCGAGGTCGGACAGGGCCTTTGTCTTCACCATCTCATTAGCTTCATATGAGTTGTCCAGATCGTTGTACTTCTCCTTCAAATCCGCAAGCTCTTTAGCCTTTTTGGAATAATCTTGAAGGGCTTGCCTCTCCCTCTCGATGGAAGCTCTCCAAGAGCTTTTCACCTGCTCGACCATAGTAAGATTCTACATTTCAAAGAAACAGAAGAAGTGTTAGCTCGTAATTTAAGTGGATCGAGTAAAGGGATAAGCAACTACAATGAAAGAGAAAATGACAAATTACCTCACTATGAGCCATCCCAGAACGAGCAGAAAATTCCTCGGGGGTGATCCCCTTATCAGCGAAATGAGCTAGGAGGTCGACATCTATTGCCCTCCTAACAATCACTTGGCCCAGGCTCATGTCGGGATAGCGGCGGCTCAAGCCGTTAAACCACTTCTAGCGGAGGAACATCACTCAACCTCTTCATTTTTTCATCTAGAGACTCCTTACTGGGAGGAAAGAAGGCTGGTGGAGGCAATTGACTCGAGGACAAAGACTTTCCCTTCTCAGATCGGGACCTCTTCTTCGAACTTATAGGACGATCGTTTTCATCTTCTTCCATATCATCGTCATCAACATTGACAACCTGTAAAGGGCTAGCCCCCGCCATCCCAGCTCCAGAGGTCTCCACATTGGCCTCTTGATTTGGGTCGGAGCTCGAACTTGCCCCCGACCCGACTGTGGAAATCGTCACCTCCTTCATTAGCATCATTGGATTGGGTGCCGCTTTGCAAAGGGTCTTCCAGCTCGACCTCTTCCATTGGGATCATTCCAGCGACATCCTTCGGGAGCAAATTGTTCCTAGTAGCAGCTTCTCTCTCTCTGCTCGCCTTAGCATTGGCAGCCCCATGAGCCCTCTTGGCTTTCCTCTTATCAGAAACCCCAACAATACGCACCATATTCGCTTCTTGTTCGGGAGTTAAAACTACACGACATCAAAGAAATCAAGTGTTAGCTCGGCAATTCAAAACAGTTCTACGAGTAAACAATTAAAGAGGTAATTGATACAATTCAAAGCAGTTCTATGTACGAATTGAATAACTCTACATACGAGCAGGCAATTTGATAAAGAGTTGCAATTCGAAATAGTTCTATGTATGAGCTAACTAAGTTCTACATACGAGCAGGCAACGGACGATCTAAAAGTTGTGTATGCAGCTAAAAATAACGCTATGTGTCAATGATAAGTTACTTATGCAAGTTAACAATGGACGAGCTAATGAATGCAGGTCAAGTAAATCCTTACCACCAACATGCTCTCCGTGATCTTTGCAGTAATTTTCATTCTTCTGACAAAATTGACAGTTCTCCTTCAACCTACCCAAGGAATGAGTAACCCAGTCCGGATATACCTGGCCTCTCAATACAGGAACAAGGGGTTCTACCACTCCATCCCCAGGCATCATCCCAGCCTGGATATAGTTATACTTGGTCGTCCCTAGCACCTCCCAACTAATGGGCCCTTTCTTGACCAACGCGCACAACTTCCTATACAAGGTTTGTTGCCATGGAGGCTCCCAGTAGTTTTCCTCGTCAATAGTGTCAGACTCACTATTTGGCAAGGGGAACTCCCATCCCAGCCTACTCTCTACAACTACCACATGGGAATTCCAGCTGCTATGCTTGTTGGGAAGGTTGGCAAACAATTTTGGAGAATTGGGTTTGGAAGGAGTACTAATCCCCCAATCTGCCTTGTCGAGCTTTGGAGCGAAAAATTCCTTGAAGACTCTCATGCAAGGTTCATGGCCTAGAAACCTACATACCATGGCAAAGCACACTAGTACTCTGCAAGTGTTGGCCCCCAAGTGGAGGGGAAGAGCATCCACGCACTCCGAAACTCGTTGATAAAGGGATCTAAGGGCAACCTCAACCCCGCCTCAAACTGTCCATAAAAGAAGGCCACCCTAGTGGCATCAGTAGTGAAGCTGGTACGGAACTTGGCCATAAAGTCCGCCTTACTAAGGATGGTTATCCTATAATCCACTCTACTTACTCCACAGAAATCATAAACCATGTCATATCGGGACTCCATATTTTTCTTTCCTCGAAGAGGCCTACTGGGTATATATCCTCTCTCGTTCTTCCCCGGTACAACAGAGGAGCCAAATGCATCCACAATTCGGGGGCCTGAAGAGGTCGAAGCAGCATTCCCTTCTTGAGTTGTCATATCTGTACAAGAAGAAGGAGAAACAGGGGAGTCAGTCCTATGATCACATTCAGTCGACCTACCTAAGGGCGACCTAAACTCCCCTGGAAAATCTATTTTGTTCCTAAGGAAAGAGGGTTTGTGGACATCCCTAACATAAAACAAAGTGATATGATCAAGCAATTCATGAAATAGATGAAAAGCGACAACATTTGAGTCGTCAATCACCACATTTTCAATTTCTCCTGCAACTGGCAACCCTATTTCACTAAAGTTCAACTCCCACCTGGTCAAGATAGAGGCACACTCGCTCAATGACATCTCTCTCCACCCACCGTTTATGTGTTTACATACTCTACAGTTAACAGTGCAATACCCGTACCAAGCTCCTGGTTCACTACTAAAGGTCCTAGCCATGGCGGAATTAAACACAAAGCAGAAATCAAAGCCCTAAAGCAAATATACAAGGGAAATACCTTAATTGATTACAAGAAAGGGAGTTCGTTCTTTGAAGCCGAGAACCGAGTTTTAAATCTTGCCGCAATTCCGTGATTATCGCCGGAGAAGGAGAGTTTGGAAACGGTAAGAATTCGAATTTGGGAAGAAGGCGAGTATTTCTATTTTCCTAAATTTGGAAGGGGAAAAGAAAATAGGAATTAATTTTCCAAAATTAAAAGCTAAAGCGGTTTTCGAGAAGGAGTTCCAAGCGTCAGAATTGCAATCATTACTAAAATCGGCGCTCCTTCATCTCCTACCGTTCATCGCCAACGACTGAGGATGGTGCCACGTCATCAAAGGTCGACTATACCTCGTAATGAGTAGCGACCTGCGAGTAAAGCAATTCTCGTCAAAGATTTCCTTAACTTCCAAGTCGACAAAGTCCACTCGAAAGTTGGGGGCCACTGAACATACCAAAAGTGTCAAGTTGGGCTAAGCAAGTAAAGCCCAATCACAGATAGCATTGGCACCCACATTCTCAATGAGACTGATCCAATTAGAACAAGGCCCAAGGCCCATCTCAAACATCAGTCGACTAAGCCCATGGTCCGACCTACCAGGTCCCGACCTAACTTAGTCCGACCTCATGATCCATACTACAATTCGGGTACGAACCATGCTCTACTCCGATCGGGTCGACCATTCCACGAGTGGCGACCTCGACCTAAATTAACAAATGACGACCTGACACTTGCCGGCATATTTGGTTAAACAATTCTCATAACAACATCCCTACAAATCAGGGGACCGTTATAGACACGTTCCCATTACCAATAACCGCCGCTACAATCACGGAGCACATGTCGCCTCCTCAAAAATACATCACTCTTGTCTATAAATACTTCATCACTACCAAACGGTGAAAGGTAACTGCCATTTTGCTATTGTAATTCATTCAGTCAATACATCTTGGGCAATATTCAACTATGATCTTACTCTCACGCCCGAGCGTCTTCGCCGGAGACACATCCGGCTAGTCGTGGATTCTGATTTCAGGTTAAGGAGTCAGGTGATTCATCTTGCCACGTGGAGGAAGATTGATAAGCACAATTCATGCGGCATCAATCTCTATCTTAAAATAATCACGTGCAATCGCACTATACAAACTTGCGATTTCTCGAACAACGATACCTTTTTTCATTTTCCCACCCTTTTTCTCTTCTTTGCGTCCTTTTCTTGAACCTCCTTCAGCGTCTCTTCAGTTTCATTTAAACAAACCCCCACTCTATTGAATTGAACTATAATAATAAAAGGAATGCGCGGATGGATCATACCTGTCCTGGTGGTAATCACCGCCGGAATTCTTATCTTCCTCTCAATCTGGCTCATCCGACGGTTCTGCTGCCTCAAAAACCCCAATAAACCACCGCCGGAGACTCTCCAAAATGGGATCGCCCGTCTTCACCATATCACTACTTCCTTTCATCCACAGCAAATCGATTTCAACGGTAATAATAAAAAGAGAACGAATTACTACATTTTCCGACGTGGGATTTCCTCGAAACCCCTTTTCAGTTGGTCCGACAACCCCTCGCTTGTAACCGACGCCGTCGAGAACGGGTGGTCTCGATTTGCGTTTACCAACTACGCTTCTTCTCCGTCAGTTCGATCAACTTCCCGGTCGATTTTAGGATTGTGTGCAGCCGGAGATGCTGGGGATGATCACTCGGAAGTTGAAATTAGTTGGGAAGTGTGTCAAGGATCGGCCGATTTCATGCAGAAAATTCGGTTAAATTCCGGGTTAAAGAAAATAAATACGAATAATTCATCATCAATGGCTGCTGCCTCTGTGATCAAATCAGCTATGCCTTTGCCGGGACCTCCGTTGGGCAACTCATCATCTTTCCCACAAGAAGCGTACTTTGAAATTACCATATTGTCCAATTACAATTCCGGCGATGACAGTTCCGGCGACTTGGTAATGGTGGAGAAGGTAAAGGTGGCTGGAAAGATTGAAGGAGAAAAGATGAAGTTGATTCAAGAAAGTCCCAATGAGAAAGCAAAGTCTGAATCTTTAATTCATATTAGTAATGAGAACAGTCATTTAGTAGAGGAATTGAGAGATGGGAGTGTTAAGGATCATCATGTTGACCGGGAAGGTGGAGCTGTTTTCTTTTCAATGGGTCTCACCGGAGGAGGATTGACTCCATTGAAGCTTCCGGGGAGTTATCCGGGATCAATTGGTTTCAATTCCAATGGCTCTGTATTCCTTGATGGTAAGTTTTTCTCTTCTCTTTTTGATTTCTTGATGTTAATTATATTAACGCGATGTAAATATTTCAGGAACGAAACTTGTGATCGAATCTGAAAAGGAAGAGTGGGGAAGAGGGGATAAGGTGATTGGTTGCGGGTATAATCCAAGCCAGAAAAGAGTATTCTTCACACTTGATTCTCAGCTAATCCACGAAATTCATTGCAAAACCGAAGATTTCGGGACACCACTCTATCCAACATTGGCAGCAAACAGTGACATTATGGTGTTAGTAAATTTTGGGCAGAGTGTGTTCACATATGCACCAGCAAATTTACAGAGAACTCCAAACCCTTGTTTTATTGGACCATTAGGAAATTCCCCAGCTCTGGGCTATGAAGATAGCAAAGAGCTTTTCTCAATGGGGAGAATCGACTCGCATTGGCTGGATCGAAGAAGTCTGATGCTACAAAATCCCATTAATAACAAAAGTGGAGCGGATTATGATGACGTTTCTGATGCGGATTTGTTTGAGATCGTGTTGGATAGTAATAGTACAGGAAGATCACCACACGCACCCTTGTAATATAAAAAGAAATTATCACACATTATTTGCTTCTTTTTAATTTCGTAACTTGGTTCCTTGATGGATAGGGCATATAGAAGAGAGGATGTTCATGTGCATGCAGTGTGTGAAGTTGGCTTTACTGAGGACTAGACATGCATCATTTTCTTCCTTTCTTCTTTTAATTACTTTTTACCACTTTTTTTCACATATTTTATTTTACGATAACATATACTCCCTACGTCCCCGCTGAGTGGATACCAAAAATTTGGGCAAACAGATTAAGGAAAAGTAAAAGAGATAAAAAATGGAAGAAAATGTTGTGAGTATGAAAAATTAAATAGGAGAGAGAATGAGGGGGAGAAATAGTGATTTGATTGGTGTTGTGAGTGTAAAAGTAAAATAGGAGAGAGAATGAGTGGGGAAAATAGTAAAGATTTCCTTCCATTTTGGATAGTCTCCATTGGGCTGGGATGGACCAAAAAGGAAATAAGTATCCACTCGACAGGAACGGATGAAGTATATGACGATTTATATTACTACTCCTAATTATTTTGATATTAACGCTTTGTTGTTGTTATTGTTTTAATCAAGTGGAGCCATTAGCGGTAATGCGCCATATAATATACTCCATCCGTTCCATCCAAGCTTGCAAAACTATCCCGATGTCTAACTTGAACTTGCATAATTTATTTTTAAGTAAATTTTTATTACTTAATAAATAATGGGATTCACGTGTCTTACTAACAATAATTATTTACCAATTATTTCTTCCTTCACTTTCTTTCTCCTTGTTCAACTATTTATATTCCCAACAAATCAACCTTTTCAATTTTTTCTTAATATCTACTCCCTCCGTCCCACTATACTTAACACTTCTTTCCATTTTGGGCCGTCCCACTATACTTGACACCTTCTAAAAATAACCAAGTTTTTATATTTTTATATTCACTCTACCCCACCACTCATTCTCTCTCTTCATTTTCCACCACTCAATTTATTCAACCAACACTACTATTTACCCCACTCATTCTCTCTCTTCATTTTCTACCACACATTTTTTTTATTTTATTCTTTTTTCTTAGTTTTTGAACCCACCCCTTGGGTGTCAACTATAGTGGGACGGAGGGAGTATAATTTGATTTTTTTTTTTAAAATATAGCTTTTTAAAATTTTATATATCAAAATAACATTTTCAAAAACTTAAGTACCAAAGTAGAACGTTTGACTTGAAATCCGGAATTGGTAATTCCGGATTATGAAAATCCGAATTACCAATTCGGATTTGATTTTTTTTTTTTTTTTTTGTTTTTCAAAATTGAATTTTGGAAAATAATAATTCCGTAAATAGGGGCGATCGCGCCCTAAAATAGAGCGATCGCTCAATTGTACTCCGGAGGTACCAATTCGGATTCTATTTTAATTTTTTTTTTTTTTTTTTTCAAAATTGAATTTTGGAAAATAATAATTCCGTAAATAGGGGGCGATCGCGCCCTATAATAGAGCGATCGCTCAAGTGTACTCCGGAGGTACCAATTCCAGATTCTATTTTAATTTTTTTTTTTTTCAAAAAAGAAATAAAGCAAATAAAAAAATATATTCTGAAAACAGGAGAGGGCGATCGCTCTACATAAGGGGCGATCGCCCCCTAGACGCGTCTCTTCAAAATCCGGACTTGTCAATTCCGGATTTGCTTTAATTTGAATCCGGCCGCCATTTCCGGATTCAAATTTTGAATTACACTGCTGATTGTTCATGGAATGGAAGAAAGGAAGAAGAAGAAGGAGGGAGTGCAGAGAGTGAGATAGAGAAAGAAAGAATTAAGGAGAAGAGAAGAAATTTAAAGAGTTGTGAGAGAAAGTGTTAGCTTGGTACTTAAAAATGGTTAGTTATATTTCTTATTTTAATTTGTTTTCAGTTGTTAATTTTAGCTATATAAATTTTTTTAAGAATTTTTATTTGTGCATTTTTTATATTTTGTTGTTAAAATGATTTATGTACTTAATTTTTGATTGTCAATGAATTAAACATTAAGTCCCATTTAAATTTAATTACTATTAAATTTTTTTATTTGAGATGAATGAACATGTACAACAACAATTTATTGATCCTGGCCAATCGATCCTCATGTATTGACTTCTCGGGATACACATAGATCTAAATATATTTGGGAGGGACAAGAGTTACCCAATTTAAGACCTAGGCGTGGTCCAAGTACTTCCACCTAGAGTTGATTGGAGGATAGAAGAGAAGCTTATAAATCTTGGATTTTATGGAGTGTATTTATTAGGTCATATACAATATGATTGGCATTTGATTGAGGCTTTGATTGAAAGATGGCGTCCGAGAGACCCACACTTTTCACTTACCTGTAGGGAGATGACCATCACCTTAGAGGATATTGGCATGTTGTGTGGTCTTCCTGTAGACGGAATGGCGGTGACTAGTTCGAAACTAGTAGGAGTGCTTTGGCATGGGTTGAGATTGTTGAGGATTTATTTGGGGTTGCACCCTCAACCGAGACATCAAAAGAGGTGGAATGATATCAATGAGATGGGTTCTAGGACACTTCCCTCATTTTGAACAGCTTCCCAATAATGCGTCCGAGCATATGATTGAGACATATACTCGAGCATACATTTTCTTATTATTGGGGTCATACATTATGCCCGTCTCGTCGATAACCTAGTTAAGTTGATGTACCTCGCACTTCTTAGGGATATAAATAATATTGGTCTGTACAGTTGGGGTAGTGGAGCGTTGGCCTTCTTGTATAGGGAGATGTGTGTAGCATCTCAACACGATTCGAAAGGGTGTGGTGGCTTCTTAACCATTTTACAGTGTATGTCTATTATATATGATTACATTATGCTAGTGGACTTAACCTTTGTTTTGTACGTAATGATAATTTTTTTATAGCTTTGGGCATGGGAGAGGTTGTTGTGTACACAACCTAGGAGACATGAAGAAATAACACTTCTTGGATTGCAACCGGTGGGTTACGGTATATTTCAATTACTTCATTTTGTAAACGATCTGTTTTGTAATATATCGCTTTTTTACTCATTATTTTTTATGTCAATTGTTTCATATGTAGGTGGAAGGGTCCATTATCGTATACTTCTGTGAAAAGAGCAACTCCACGTCTTGTAGTACGAGGCAAGGCTGTAAAAAGGATGAATATAACTCATACCATCGACACTTTGCGATTTGAAACACGCAAGCACATGCGAACAAGGGTAATGATATTGCATCCATTTGCCACAAGTGCATGTTCGATCACGCAATCTCACAACTTGAATGTGTCCACCTTTGTCACCACGTGCCACAGGTCGTCACACTATAAACACCCACAGACGTAGTGTTAAACCTTGTGACGTGATGAAACCCAGCCTTATCCAAGTTGTATAGGTATCTTCGATGGATTCTCTCACTGAATTGTAGCGTGGCATTTGGTGGTGGGATGCCATTAGGATCTCCCCCTAAAGCACTAATTGCTTTAGTGAGTCTATCTTGAAAGTATGCCACACACCTATAGAATGAGGTCTCAACAACCGCCGAAATTGGCATTCCCGAGCTCCTTTCATAACGCCATTAAAAACTTCCGACAAATTAGTAGTCTTAATGCCGTACCTATATCCACCATCGTGAGCCATTGTCCACTTTCTAGCATACAAGTTCTCAAACCATTTATATGCCTCGGGGTTGATGATACGAATTTGCCTCGAGATAGCATTTAAGCTTTCTATCTTGGGTGGTGCTAACAAAGACGCCAAAAAAGATCTTTCAATCCAACGCCCTTGTGAGCTTTAAGAAAATTAGCTCGCAAGTGCAACATGCACCATCTGTGGATAACATTTCGTGGCCGGTGGCAATGTCTCCAACCGTGCAAAGGATGCCATTATGCCGATCGGATATCAAGCAAACTTCACGACCCTTAACAATATGTTTGCATAGAAGATGCGAGAAACCAACACCGGTTTCGATAGTCCTCTTTTTCAACAATAGCGAATGCGAGAGGAAGTAGACTATCATTTGCGTCGACACCCATGGCAATAAGAATAACCCCTCTATATCTTCCATGCAGAATGTGCCATCAACGAAATAACGGGACGACAATGAGTGAATGCTTCCACACAAGTGCCAAATGCCCAGAACACACGATCAAACATACCTAAAGCAGGGAGGAGGAGGATCGAGAATGCTCCACAATGGTTCCGGGGTTCCACTTTTGGATGGCGGCTAACAAACGTGGCGATCTTATGTAAGATTCTTCCCGGTCTCCGTATGCCTCTGCAATAGCTTTTTGTTTGCCACACCATGCCTTTCTATATGAAACTTCCTTCCCATGGGCTTTTTTTATTTCCGCCTTCACTAGTACAATCTTCAACTCGGGATCAGCCTTAACCAGTTCCAAAACTTCCTGCCCTATGAACTTAGCATCCATGTTTCGATGATTTTGGCTAATTTCAGTTGCCAAACAAGAATGAGGACCCTTGTATTTGGTAATTTCCCAATACCCGGCATTCTTCAAACTCACATTCACATAAAAATTGCACGGAAAATCTTTCATCAAACACTCAATAGTCCACTTTCGGGTTGTGCTTCGTTTTACCTTGAAGCGCAAATTTTTCTTAATATGAAACAACTTCATTTTATATTGCACATCTGTCTTCTTTGAAAAGCGAATACCTTTGGCAATGTCACGATGTTCTACATTCCATTCAAAGAAAGTCATATTGGTTATCATCATATATCTCCGATCCTTCTCCAATATCACGATAAAATTGATACCCGACTCTGTCATGCACATGATGTTGTGGTTCTTCGTAAGCAACCAAATGTAACGCCAAATCTTCTCCCTCATTCTCGCTAACATCGGTAGGACTACTGCAATCATCATATCCATCGTCACGATCTGCATTTAGAAGCAACTCAATATTTTCTTCATAATCTGAATCATTATCATCATCATTATACAATTCCTCACCCTCACCCCCTCCCTCTTCCTCGCTCTCTTCCTCCCCCTCTTCCTCTTCCTCTTCCTCTTGTTGGGGTGCAAACCCAATCCCACATCGACAATTGAACAAAGTATTGTCAGGTTTATAAGAGCACACACCCACTTCATTAGAATGAGGCCTTTTGGGAAGTTCCCAAGAGCAAATCCGTGCGGGCTGGGCCCAAAGCGGACAATATCATACTAATGTGGAGTGGTGGGGTGGTCGCGGTCCCAACAAATGGTATCAGAGCCATGGTTCGGATGGGCCCGACATGGGGGGACACGCGTGTGTGCAATTATGTGTGGGATTCCCCTTGTGTGACATTGCGAATGGAGTCTTGCAATCGAAAGGCGTACCGATGGTAGTAATCAGGTGAAGCGATCTGCGGGCCATAGCGGCGGTTGGTACAAGCTTTCGCGGGATATGGGCCAGAGGAAACACTGCGGGTCATAGCGGTGTGGTCCTTGGTTTGAGGGGAGGATTGTTGGGGTGCAAACCCAATCCCACATCGACAATTGAACAAAGTATTGTCAGGTTTATAAGAGCACACACCCACTTCATTAGTATGAGGCCTTTTGGGAAGTTCCCAAGAGCAAATCCGTGCGGGCTGGGCCCAAAGCGGACAATATCATACTAATGTGGAGTGGTGGGGTGGTCGCGGTCCCAACACCTCTTCCTCTTCCTCTTCCTCTCCCTCTTCCTCTTCCACATATGTTTGTGTACTTGTTCCAGCATCCCTCTGACTATAGCAGCTTAAAGAACCCATCTGGAAGGTATCCATGTCATTAACATACTGATTTTGTAATGGCTCCTCATAGGTTTCAAAGTCCTCAACATTCACATTATCAACTAAATTTATCTTAACATACAATTGTAAGCTACTCAACCCACCAAACCGAGCGTAAACATCAAACATGACTTCCATACCCGTATCATTGTCGATTCTGAATGGAATGTAGTTTGCAATCCCGGGAGCAACAAGATGAGGATATCTACATATAACTTGCAGGCGAACAATGGCTCGATCTACCCCAATTTTCTTAGCTAACTTTTTAATCAACTTCTTGTAACTCCACCGAGTTTTAGCCCTAAGTGCACATTTTGGTCCCCTTTCAAAATGTTCACCTTCAAACGGGTGTTCATCATTTCCTCCCCAATAACACATGAAAACAATTGGAACTCCAGCCATATTTATTCCTAGAAATTGAAAAATAAATTATAAAAAATCTAATTTAACAATATCACTACATTCACAAAAAAATTTAAATAAATACTAAATTTAAATTTCGAACAAAAATAAGAGGATTAAATGTACCTTCTTAATCACCTCTTCTTCTTGAACTTCTTAATCAACTTCTTGAATTTTCAATATTTTTTGAAAAAAAATCACCTACTATTCTTCTTCTTTCTTCTTTTCTCCTTCTTCTTCACTGGATTTTTTGTTTTTCAGATTTCTTTACAGATTTGCCGAGGAAGATGGGTTTTGTAAAGCAAATCCGGAATTAGCATTTCCGGATTTGAATTTTTCAAAAAAAAACATTACTTATTCAATTCAGATATATTTCTTTTTTGAAAAAAAAAAAAATTAAAATAGAATCCGGAATTGGTACCTCCGGAGTACACTTGAGCGATCGCTCTATTTTAGGGCGCGATCGCCCTTTATTCTGGAATTATTATTTTCCAAAATTCAATTTTGTAAAACAAAAAAAAAAAATCAAATCCGGAATTGGTAATTCCGGATTTCATAATCCGGAATTACCAATTCCGGATTTCAAGTCAAAAGTGCTACTTTGGTACTTAAGTTTTTGAAAATGTTATTTTGATATATAAAATTTTAAAAAGCTATATTTTAAAAAAAAAAATCGTATAATTTGACAATTATTTTGCGGGATCGGTTGAAGTACATTGGGTAGGAGTTTGTCCCTTGTATTGCAGAATAGCGATGTCTATGAGCTATAGATGGGACAAAAGGATGGAGATGCTTGCTTACAAGGCCTATAAGTATAATGGGAACCTATATAAAACAAAATCTTAATTGCATTAGGTTTAGGATAAAACAAAAGTTTGAATATTATAGCTGTCTTATTATGTTTCATTTCATTCTATTAATAATTAATTTGATTTCCATTAAAAAAAATGGATGGGGAATATTAAAATGGACAGTTGTCCACACTGAGAATAGAAAAATAAAATAAAAAGATATGGGTGAGGTGTAATATCAATAGTAATGACATACTTTATTTAACAAATGGAATGGCACCTACTGCTTTGATTTCTAATGTACAACACTATTCAATGAATGAGAATATTTATGATCACGTTTGCAAATGCTAAGCTGGAAGATTTATGAAATAAAATATTTAATGTGAGGTCATATGTCAACATACTCCCTCCGTCCAGAACAATCTTCACACTTTTCCTTTTGGGCGTCCCAAAACTTACTTCACACATTTAAAACTTACCTAAAAAGGAAAGGAATCTTTACTATTCCCTCCACTCATTCTCTCTTCTACATTATTTTAATACTCACAACACCATTATAATTTACTATTCTCTCCACTCATTCTCTCTCCTATTTTATTTTTACACTCACAACACTTTCAATATAATACTCCCTCCTTAAAACATGTGCAAACAGTGTATGTGAACATTGTTCTGGGACGGAGGGAGTATAAGATAATATATCGCTGCTTGTGCAGATGATGTTCAATTACTTATATTGGCATGACCATTTGACTACTTTCTCTCTCATTTTCGAAATGATTTTCCTATTTTTTTTGTTTGTTGATGCGAAAGTAATTTGAATAATAAATTATGTTGATTTAGATATTCTAATAAAAATCTAAAACTTATTATTAATATACCAATATAATTATTATTAATAATAATTTTTAGATGTTCAGTAGAATAGTTAAATTAACCTAAATTTATTGTTCAATATACATTCATATCAATAACAAAAAAAATAGATCGACAATTAAAAAAAAAGTAGAAAGACCGCTTCGTTTCATGGCAGAGGAGGGAGTACTTGTGTAGATAATGTTAAAATTAAACCGATGTGCTTACCATACTCGCAGGTCGCAGTGTGACATAATGATGTAACTCTCAAGTTTATTTCCTTTTATTCATATCCATCCATTATATAAAAAAGGAAAGAAGTCAAGGGTTATGGGTAAATAGAAGCTTCCAACAAAAATATACTTCCTCAGTCTATTTTTTTTTAATGAATTAAGAATAAATTTAGATATTTATTTTAGGATGGAGATAGATAGTAATGCATTTGCAACGAGGTCATAACTCAAATTGCCTTGACTCACCTTCTTTTATTTATCTTCCTTACTTTGTAAAAGTTGTGTGTTAAGAGTGTTAGAATGCACTTAAGTAGCGGTAACCCATCAATGAATAAAAAGAATAATAATAGATGTATAAAATAATCACAAAAATTTGCTTATAAAAATTTTAGTGTAATAATTTTATTGGTGTTTTTATTTAGAGTTTAGCGAATCTACTATCGATTCAACCAATAAAACATCGCTAACTCATTTTGTAATCAAGATTTTGTAACTTTGCACGCGAGTCTTGGCGATGGTTAGAGTTCGTAACCCTGACGCACTTGGAGGTCGTGGGTTCGATTCCCCACCAGGTGGTTAGAGGAATGACATTGCCCTCCCTAGCATTAGGCGCCTCTGTGAAGTGCATCAAGGGGAGCGGTGAAATGTGTTGATCCCCTTCTTTTTAAAAGAAAAAAAAAAAAAAAAAAAAAAAAAAAAAAAAAAAAGATTTTGTAACTTTCTTTTATATTTCTAAGCTCGAACAAAAAATATAGTATTGCCTTGGTGAAAATCTTTACTCTGATTTATTGTGGCTTTACCAAAATACAAAATCTCCTTCCATTTAAAATAACGTGTCATTTTGACGCTCAACGAACACAGGACCGTTCCTAGCGTTTCGTAGGTCCAGGGCGAAACTAAACGATGGGCCCTAATGACTTTATATAGGTACACACATATATCTATATATCATTAAAAATAGTATTATAGTATAATACGATAATGAATAGATAATGAATATATGTTCATTAGTTGTTCAAATTTTTATAACTTTATTCTATTTAATTATTCGTAATATTTTTCTCGCTTTAATCAATAAGAAAAAAGATTAAACTAACATTTACAAATTGAGAATATGTGTGTAAATTAAATATGAAAATATTTATAATTGATATGGTAATGTTATAGATAAAAAAATTACAATGTAATTTTACAGAAAATACTTTATTTCTTCAAATTTGAAAGATATTTACCAATTACGCAAGATGAAATTAAAAAAAAAAAATACTATAAACAAATGAAAACAATAAATATGAAACAGAGATTATGTATGCCAAATTTATTTATTTTATTTGATCCAGTGAAAGGGAAATCAAGAGAGATGTTATGTAGAACTAAAATTTAAACTTATAATTAATAAATTTATTGATAAATATAAATATAAATGCATTGGATTGGATTGGATTGGATTGTAGATAACAACAAATGCAAGGTTATAAAACCATAATCAATAATCTATAAATAGAAGAAAAAATATATAAATCGATTTAAAAAAAATTATGATTTCTGCGAGTTATATATAAATAAAATTATGATTCAAATTAAATATATTAGATCTTAAGATTTTGAACCTTATAAACATACTCCCCGTTTCATAATAAATGTTACTTCTTTCTCTTTTGGATTTCTCATAACAATTGTTATAATTTAAAAATGAAAGCTTGATAGTAATTATTTATTCAATGAGACTTGTCACACTCACAACAACAATTCAATTAGTATTTACTACCCAACTTTTCTTTACTACTTTACTTTTCATACTTACAACACATACTCTACTATTTACTCTATATTATATAGTATGTTATGAGATAGAGCGAGTAAATATTATACATAGAATAACACGAATACTTAAAATTTAATCTTATAGTTTAGAGATAAAATACAAATAAAAATAAGTTTATAAGACTTGTAAAGAACTTAAAATTGGGGCCTCAATTATTCGAGCTCAAACTTATTTCCTATTTAGCTATTTAGTTATTGCTCACTTACAATCAAATCAACACATTTATCATCAAATTCATGTTAGTAAAAAATTCAAGTGTTATACAATACATGACATAAAATTTGTGCCCCTAGCTGGCGTGAGCCCTGGACGATCGCTCATTCTGACCCACCCCTTGGATCGGCCCTGAACTGAACGAACAAATTGTTTCATCAGTATCATAATAATTGTGAGGCCGACTTGTTAATCTTTATGAAAATGTATATTTTACGTGTGCTTGCATGTTTATATTGTGATAAAATTGAATTACAAATATTTATTATTTAAAAATAAAAATTTTATTTTAGGATAGAATCAAAAATAGGAACACTGACATTTAGTATATGATAGATAGGGTAGTGTATAGAAACTTGTTCCCTATTTTATTTTAGGATGAATGAATATACCTTAAAATACTGACACTTTAGGATGGATCAAAAATAGAACTACTGATTTAGTATACTCTTTCTTTCTGTCATACGTCACTTTATAACTTTATACCAGTTTTTATTTTGAGTCTTCTTATTTCACTTGATACTAGAGCTGTTAATACGGACTGACGAAGCTGATCCAATCCACCAAAGCCCACCATGAAACGAGGCGACATGTTGGTCTGAATTCCTGACGGGCTGGAACTACGTCATACCAACCTAACCAACCCTGGGTTGATGGCCAGACAGACCATACGAGCCAACCCAAGAAATAAATTTCGAGCCTGAATTGGTGCATAAACTGATACCAAAAAATCAAAAATCATAATAGTCAAACACAATAATATCTCAAAAATACCAAAAATGCTCAAGCAGACAACAAAAGTAAAATTTGCACAAATTGCTATAAACAGCGACAGGTAGATCAGGATCGCACAAATAAAGATTCATATCAATAAGAATGAAAAGAGAGAGAGATACTTATGCGTGGATCAAAGACAAATCGGGGGAACGAATTAGTGGTGGTGGAGTGCCCCAAAGAGGGCGGCGACGTCTCTATAGGGTTTCTCTGTTTTTGTTATCTACTTCTCTCGAGTCTCTCACACTTCACAATTCACGAATTTAATACACAAGGTCGATATAGCCCTATAATTTTCAATTAAAAATGACATCATTTTGTGGTAAAAAAATAAAATATAGTGGGATGTCCAACTACGAATCCGTTTTGGCCCGCAATCGTATGGAGCAATCCGAATTGACCCACTCTTATTTGGGTTAGTACTTTTAAAGTCCAACTCACTCCTATTATATGGCGGGGCGAGCTGGCCCGACGAACCCAACCCAAATTGACGGCTCTATTTGATACTGCCAAAATTATAATTTTTTATACTCATAACACCAATCAACTTACTATTACTCCCAATCATTTTGTTTTCTACTTTATTTTTCATATTCAAAACATTTTCTCTCACTAATCTATCTCCTATTTTTTCTTAATTCTTATACCCAAATAGAGCCGTCAATAAGGGAATACGGGACGGGACGGGACGAAATTACGTTGTCCCACGACGGGAACGGGACGAAACGGGACGGGACAAAACGAGACGGGACGAAAATACTCCGTCCCATCCCGTCCCATTTGCGGGACGCGGGATCCCGCGGGACCCAAACGGGACGAAAATACTTCGTCATCAATTCAGTATTCCGATCTAAATATTGTGCATTCACTTTGTGTTTATAATGTGTTCTTACCAAATCTGATTGTTCATACGGTCTAAGTAAAGGGTTGAACTTGGAAGATGGAGAACCATCTAGCCATGCATCAGTAGACTCCTTGTTCCCTAATATAACTGGCATCCTGTCTGCAACAAGCAAAACTAGGTTAACGACTTTAATTGAATGTCATGTATATCAAGAGAATTTATATATCAACAGGTGAGTCAGGCGACAAACAACAATTCCAAGGGTTATCAATGTAGCGAAGTTGCAGTAATATGATAACAATATTTTTTGTTAAAAAAGAAGGAAGATGTTCTGAGCAAGATCAATTACAGATCTTCATAAGTGAGACCTAATACTTGTACGGGTTAATACGGGAAAACGGGACGGGACGGGATAAAAATAAGTTGTCCCGCGACGGGAACGGGACGATACGGGACGGGACGAAAACGGGACGGGACTAAAATATTCCGTCCCATCCCGTCCCATTTGTATGGCGGGACGGGACGTCCCGACGGGACGGTCCCAACTTGACGGCTCTATACCAAAAGGTTTTTGGCGAACAGCCTCTTGGCAATTGTCAGGAGAAGGCTCTAGCAAATGGTTCCCTCTCCTAACCCCCGCTTGGCGGGGAGCGCTTGACGCACCGGGGTTTGCCCTTTGCCCTTATACCCAAAGCTTTGGTATCAATACTAGGGATGTAAATGGTTCGGTTTAGTCCAATTTACTTCCCGAACCATTAGTTATCGATTTGAAAAAATTTCAAATCGAACCAAACCATGAAAATTTTCAAATCGAACCGAACCCGAACCGAATCAAACTACTTTGGTTTGATTCGATTTGGTTCGAACCGCGGTTTAAACCACAGTTCAAACAACGGTTCAAACCATGAAATAGAACACGGCTTAAACCATTAATTAGAATATGGTTTCAGACTAAACAATTCATTATCATGTTTGTTTGAATTTTTCAGACATAGCATACATAATAGATTCAAAATAAAAATAAAATTGTGATTCAATTTTTATGATAACAACAGGCCATTTGAGTACTTTTAATGGTATGTGCTAAAAAGTGAATTAACATTATTAAAAGAAGATTAACCAAAAGAAAAAAGGGTTATGAGCTAAAACCCGTTAATAGAATTAGGGGTTTTCAATTCTAAATGTGAAGTGAATATGAAAGATATGAATATCCACGGTTAATATTGAATGGTTTGGTGATTTGATTTATCGGTTCAGTTTGGTGGTTTGGTCTCGCGATCTCGAACCGTGGTTTGGAGGTCCTGACCGCATATCAAACCGAACCACACGGTTTACAAGTTTTGGAACCGAACCAAACCAATATTGCTTGAAAACTGAACTAAACCGCGTGGTTTGATTTGATTCGTTTTCGAACCGTGGTTTGAACCGAACCACTTACACCTCTAATCAAGACGGAGGGCGTGTTTATTTCAGGAGTATTTCACCGGTTTGCATTCGGAACTAAAAGACATTCGTGTTTGGTCAATGGCCCGGTCAAAGCCCAAAGCCCGTCGGACGAACCAAGCACATTTCAACCACGATGCCTGAAACTGGTGACACCCGCCTTAAACGGGGCGGGCTTACATCTTCTTTACCTGTTGATGAACAATGGGCCAGCCCGACTCGGTCAATCAAGAGCCTGCCCGATTCGCGGATTGGTCCGGCCCGTGCATTTCGAGCCCGCGGGCCAAGCCCGGCCCAACTGTTGTGTCATGATCCGGCCGGCCCACCCCGTTTGCCCGTGATCCTATTAAAACGGGTTGGATGGATTTTTTTTTTCTATCTAAATTTCAGAAATTTAAAAAGAGAAATGAGGATAGTGGTAATCGAACTTGGATCATCAACAAGTGAATGCAAGAACTTAACCACTCTAACCATGACTTACATGTTCCATGCTTCATAATACTCCCTCCGTCTCGCTCGAAATGTCCCAACTTTTTTTTTTGGTGTCCCATTTAAAATGTCTCAACCCAAAAAAGAAATTTTTTTTATTTGTGGGACCCACTTGTTATACTCACAATAAATATCCACTAACTATTATTTACCCCACTTTCTCTTTCCTACATCACATTTCATACTCACAACATTTATTTCACTATACCTAATGGGCCTTGGCCCAGTGGTATAATGGTGGCCTTCCGAAAGGGAGGTCACCGGTTCGATTCCCCTCAAGGGGAATCTTTGTGGTTTAATTCCTACCTTGGGTTTCAGGGTCCTTAGGAGTCCCCCGGGGTATATCCGTACAGTTAAGGAAGCAGCACTGCTGGGCTTGCAACCTCAGTGTGGGGAGTTCAAATCTTGGCAGGAGCACTGGAGCAGCCATTTGGTGTTGAAAAAGTGATGTAATTGCCTCGGTAGGAAATGAGCGGCCGTTTGGTGTTGTAAGAGTGTAAATGCCTTGTAGGAGGGCTCCCTTGGGGCAAGGAGGAGTATAAGGGGTGCTTGCCACCCAGGCTGCATGGGGCACATCCCGCGATTTACCTCCGCCAAAGCATACCGAGGCCGGTACGCAGTGGTCCAGGGATTAATCCAAGCCGGGAACCTGGGTAATCAAAAAAAAAAAATTTATTTCACTATACACTTTTTACATTATATATATTTATTTCTTAATTCTCGTGCATCACCCATTTTGGGACATTTCGACTGGAACGAAAGAAGTAGTTAATATTAAAAAAAAAAATGAAAACTTACATATGAGCGGGCTAGGCGGTGGCGGGCTGGGCGGGCCCAAAAGGCCCACAGGCTTGGCCCGGCCCGTGACCTATATTTCAGATTCGACCTGGCTCTTACACATGGGTTGGGCTTGGCGGGTTAAGCGGGCGGCGGGCAAACGGGGCGGCCCACGAATTCAGGCTCGAATTGTTCATCTTCCCCCTAACCTGTTTAAAATTATTTTAGATAAAATAAACGGAAATTAACGAAAGCAAAGTCAATAGTAATTACAAAGCAGGTCAAAATTCAAGTTAGCCGAGCCAAAGGAGTTGATCTTGAACCGGATTAAGGTGGTCCGCTACAATGCAAAGCTTCCCGCTTTCAGCTCCAAGCCTCCAAGGAAATAGAAGCTGCAAAAGCATATGCACCATATATTCAATGACTGAAGGAGACTTCATTGCGGAATTACATCGAAACCACAACATTCGTCTTCTGTTGGAAAAGAAAAACAAAAATGATTATTTTCCAACTCTGCCCCACAATCGGCATGCATGTAACCCTGTTTCTACCCCACAAATCAAAATCAATAAAATCACCTCTCTAATTACAGGGAAGCATCAACCAACCATGTCCGAATTCCTCCATGCCCTTTTTCTTCCCTACATGGCACCAGGCCACATGATGCCATTAGTAGACATTGCCCGCCTCTTCGCCGCCCAAGACAACATCAAAGTCACCATAATCACCACCCCTGTAAATGCCCTCCGCTTCCAAACCGCCCTAGAGCGAGAAACAAAAGCCGGCCATCCAATCTCCCTCGAGATCCTCCCTCTTCCATCCGCCGAAGCCGGACTTCCCGACGGATGGGAGAATTTAATGGACGCCCCTACTCCCGCCACGACAATGAAGCTATTCGATGCGATAGAAATGCTCAATCCGAAGCTCGAGAAGCTTATACGCAACCTGAAGCCCAGTTGCATTGTATCCGACGTTCTATTCCATTGGACATCAGATCTCGCACTCGAGCTAGGTGTGCCGAGGCTGGCTTTTAGTGGAAGCGGATTTTTCAACCTCTCAGTCGCATATTGCGTAGAGCATTATCAGCCTCACAAGGGTATAGAGTCTGAAACTGAACCGTTTGCCGTGCCTAGCTTGCCAGACAAGGTGGTTCTAACCAAATCGCAGTTGCCTGACATTGTAAAGACAAGAAATAAGTTCTCGGAGCTCTTTGATAAACTCAAGGAGGCTGACAGGAAGTGCTTTGGCATGCTTGTCAATAGCTACTACGAATTAGAAAGCGCTTATGCGGATTATTACAGGGACGTGATAAGAATCAGAGCGTGGCATGTGGGTCCCGTGTCTTTCTTCTGGAAAGACGAGGCTGACAAAGCTGAGAGAGGCGAGAAAGCGTCTATAAGCAAACACAGTTGCCTCGCCTGGATGGATTCAAAGAAGCCCAACTCGGTTTTGTACATATGTTTCGGAAGCCTTACTCGTTTCAGCAAGGCTCAGCTGAACGAAATAGCGACTGCAGTAGAGAGCACAGGGGTTGACTTTATTTGGGTCGTGGGGAAGTTACTAGAGACGGAGAAAAGTGACCCGAATGAAAACTGGTGGTTGCCAGAAAGATTTGAGGAGAGAATGAGTAAAACCGGGAAAGGAATGATAATTAGGGGTTGGGCTCCACAACTTTTGATACTTGAACATCAAGCAATCGGGGCGTTCATGACACATTGTGGATGGAACTCTGTTCTTGAAGGCTCGACTGCAGGGGTGCCTATGATAACTTGGCCTATGTTTGCAGAACAGTTCTACAACGAGAAACTTGTGACACAAGTTTTGAAGTTTGGGGTTCCGGTGGGGAATATGTTCTGGAAAGCGTGGGCAACGGAGGACAGGGAGTTGGTGGGGAGAGAGAAGATAGAGAAGGCCGTGAAGAAGGTATTGGGAGATGATAAAGATGGGGAGGAGTTGAGGAAGATCGCTAAGGGACTGAGTAAGCTGGCGATGAAGGCTGTTGGAGAAGGAGGATCATCGGCTAAAGATTTGAAGGTTTTGATTGAAGAAATTAGGCAGTACGGGAAGAAGTAGGAGTAAAAAAGGAAAAATATGACCATTAATGATTTGCATAGGTAGAAAAAACAAGTGTTTAATGGTACATAAATGTATAAGTGATTTTGAAATTTTGTTAGCACAAAACAAAATAGGTGATTTTGTTCACTAATATGAAAGTTTGTAGTTTATGTTGTTACCAATTGTTGATCTAAGTATGCACTTGACTGAACAAATCTGTCTTTGGATCCCATATTGCCTCCTATATAATTTTTGTCCATCACCGTGAATGTAAAATCTATCCACACCAACCGCTCCATTAATTTCAAATAACTATAAAATCTATTCCTAACAAAATAACAGAGCATCAAAGTACAGCAAAATAGATTTTCATGTGCATGCACGCCCCCATACTCATACTATTACCCCAAGGCCCAACCCGATGTTATAAAATATCCTATCTTGACACGGTAGTTAATTGAAGAGCAATGCTAGAGGCACACAAAACAAGTCACAAAATTTTGCTAACAAAATGAGTTGGCGATATTTTATTGGTTGCATCGATAATGGATCCGCTATACTCTAATTTAAAACACGAATAAAATCATTACACCTAGAATTTTGTGAGCAAATTTTTGTGACTATATTGTGTATCTAGTATTATTCTTAATTGAATTGACAAACTGGGTAAATAATTTCTTGTGTTATTTTGTCGTTCTTGCTTGACATCAATTATCTTGTTTTTTATCGTAGAATATCCACAATAGGGTCCCCACATGAAAATCATCAATTGATTTTTCTTCCGCCGTGTTGATGCTGATGCAGAGAGAAATAAATATAGGGACCGATCCCCTAAAAAAGTGTGCAGTTGTGGAAGCCCAAGAGATCTGATCTTAAATCCTATGTATTTATTACCAGTGGCAGTTGGCCGGATACTGTTACCCGTTCTATAAATGTGCAATCCCTAAGTTCAGCAACGCGTGAGGTAATCCAGGTTCAGCTACTCCTGAGGGACGTGTTTGATCTTTTATATTACTTTTTTTAAGTAAAAATAAAAATTATTTATCATTTTAACCTACAAACAAATATTACACATTCTTCAAATTTAAAATGTTTTGTTATGCGACAGAGCATATATGTATGTTACACACTGCAACAATCGCCACAACAAGTGTCTCAAAACTCAGTATTCATGCTTAATGTAATCCTCTGTCTCAAAATAGGAGTAGCATTCAAAAGTTAAGTCAACCCTCCTTGGAAAACTAAGGGGTCTAAAACTCTAAATATCATTATACCTACTCATCTACTTAATTCTTCATCTACATAAACTCATAGCTCTCTCTTTCTCTCTCTTTTTTTTTCCCCACTACTCACACACACACGCGCGCACACATGCATGCACAGAAGCGCCTAGGAGATAAATCCTAGGGAGATAAATCCTTGGGAGAGAAAGTCATCCCTCTAACTTCTGGGGGGATCGAACTCATGACCTCCAGGTTGGAAGCCATGAGCTCTAGCCAGCAGGCCAAATCCCCATGTGCTTCTCTCTTTCTCTCTCTCTACATTACCATGGGTGATATGCAGCTGCACGTGGTGTTCCTACCCGCCATGGACTCGGGCCACCAGATTCCATTAGTGGACATAGGCAGGCTATTTGAAGCTCATGATAACAACATCAAAGTCACCATCATCACCACCCCTATCAATGCCCTCCACTTGAAAACCACCATCGACGGAGATGTACAAGTCTACGGAAACCACATTACCCTTGAAGTCATGCCCTTCTCATGGTCAAAGTCGGTCTCCCTCGAGGCGTCGAGAATTTCTCCGACACCCCAATCAAAATGACCATAAAGCTCTTCTATGCCTACAGTTTACTCCGTCAGAAAATCGAAACTCTTATCCTTCAACTTTGCCCCGATTGCATTGCCTCCGACGTTTTCTTCCCTTGGACTGCACATCTAGCACCAGAACTTGGCATACCAAGGCTTGGATTCGTTCCCACTTTCTTCTTTAGTTTGTCTGTAGGACATTGTATCAAACAATATCTAACACAAGACAATGTGGCATCCGATACTGTGCCCTTTGACGTTCCTGGCCTGCCAGACAAAGTGGTTTAAACCAAATCACAACTTCCCAACGTTGCTATTACAACCAGGGGGCAAGTTATCAGAGTTTTTTGAACAATTTATAGAGGCGGAACGAATTACTATTGGGATGCTCATAAAAACGAGTTTTATCGAGGTTTTAGATTGAGCAGAAGCAATACTGAATATTTGGAGTGTAAGTTTAGCAGAGTTGAAAGTAGGGAGGCAGGGGTGATCACATTCAATGGAAAGATTGTACAAGCTTCTAAGTTTTTTCTCTATCTTGGATCTATTATCCAAAAGGATGGACAATTAGATGGAGTTTTGGCTCATAGGATTAAAGCAGGTTGGTTGAAGTTTAGGAGTGCCACAAAGTTTCTATTTAATCCCGACATGCCCCATATATTAAAGGGAAAATTCAACCGCATGGCAATTAGGCCGACACTGCTTTATGGCAGAATGTTGGGTCGTGAAACAGTGTCACGTTCAAAAGATGAATATAGCGCATATGCGTATGATACGATGGATGTGTGGGCATAAAAGGAATGATCGATTGAGGAATGAGGTGGTTAGGGGTAAAGTAGAAGTTGCACCAATTGATTGAGGATAAAATGAGGGAGAATCGTCTAAGGTGGTTTGGTCATTTGAGTCGGAGACGGATATCGAGTGATGCACCAGTTAGGAGGCCTGAGAATGGAGAAGTGATAAAATGGCTAGGGGTAAGGGAAGACCAAGCAAACTTGGATTAGGGTGATTGAAAACGATATGAGTTTACTTGGATTTGATGAAAATATAGCGTTGAACAGGCCGGAGTGGAAGGATAAAATTCATGTGGGTGATGGGGGTTGATGTTTTTTTTTGTTTTTTTTTATTATTACTATTTTCATTTTTCCTATCTATTACTTCTTTTAACTTATTTTTTTTTACAATTTTTTCTTTCACTATTACATATGAGGATTAATGTTAGCCGACCCCAAATTATTTTGAGACTAAGGCTTTGTTTTTGTTGTTGTTGTAGAAGGTGGTTACGCAGATTATTATATGAATGTTATGGGCATCAAGGCATGGCATATTGGCATGTAGGTCCTGCCTCCCTCTTTTGTAAAAACAAGATTGGAAAATCAGAAAGAGGGGAGAAAGCCAAGCCTCTGTTATGAAAGACAGCTACTTGTCCTGGCTTAATTCTAAGGAGCCTAAATCAGTTTTGTACGTCTGTTTTGGAAGCCTAGTCCGATTCAGCAAAGCTCAATTGACAGAAATTGCATGTGCACTTGAGAAAGCAGGCCATTTCTTCGTTTGGGTGGTCGGGAGAGTTTCAAGGAACAAGGGAGATGGAGATGACGAAGAAGAATGGTGGTTGCCGGAGAGCTTTGAGGAGAAAGCAAATGAATCAAGCAAAAGGATGGTCATACAAGGTTGGGGCCCACAATTGTTGATACCAGGAACAAATTCAATACTTAAAAGTGTCACAGCTGGTGTGCCAATGGTAACTTGGCGTCTATTTGCTGATCAATTTCAAAATGAGAAACTTGTGACTCAGGTGCTCAAATGTGGCTTCCCGGTAGGCAATCTGATATAGAAGGGTCATCACAGACAAAAGACAGCTTTAATTACGAGACAGAATATAGAAAAAGGCAGTAAGGAAGGTGATGGCCAGTGATGATGAAGATGCACAGCAGATGAGGAAGACTGCAAGGCAATTAATTGAGCTAGCAAGAAATGCAGTCAAAGATGGTGGCTCTTCGGAAAACGACTTAAAGGCGTTGATTCAAGAAACCAGAGCATATGTTAAAAATAGGGGTATGATAATGACACAAGCCAAGGAAATAAACCAAAACTTGCAATTCAAACAAATCAAGAATTACACCAATAAAAGTAGAAATCCTAGAAAACAAAATTGGCGAAACCAAAAGCCTATAATCAAACAAGTCAGTCAAACATCAAACATAAACAAATATGATTATTATCAGTATGAAATAGAAGAGACATTAAACAACATAAGACAGAACAGAACAGTCAAATTAGAGAATTATTGGCCTGAAAAAGAAGACGACATACCCCTATACAGGGTATGATGCCATGCAGCACCATCAAATTGACGATCCATCTGCACCCGTCTCCGGCTTCCCAACAAAACCCTAATTAACCAAATAATTCATGAAAAGAATGATATTTGATTGACAATTTTAAAATTAAATTAAATCGTAAGAAAAGGGGAGATACTTGAAGAGGAGATAAGTGCATTTGAATGATTCTTTCGTCAAGATTTTCTCCCTTCCGAGAGATGGCCTTGTGAATTCCGGCTGACATGTTTTCCCCGTACAACTATATACTGTAAGTTCACTTGTCTACTCCTTAAAATTTAGGATTATGCTAGTAATAATCCTTAAAATTTTGGATTATGCTAGTAATTCTACTTTTGAAGGTTCTTTTGTGTGTGTAATTTTTTAAAACCAACAACTTTCATATAATACATTGTTTGACCCAAAATAATGTTATATTTTGATTTTTAGGGTTAAATTGATTATATTTTGATTATTTTTTATACAAAATTGTAATATTTTTCATAAGTTTTTAAACACTTAAATTGATATACACCCTCTATCCCGAAATGATCTCCCCGCTTAATTTGTTGTTAATATAAAGATAATTTAAGCAATAAATTTAGGTTAATTTAATTAATCTAATGAAAATTAAAAAAATTTTACTAATACACCATTATAAATATGACAAATTACAAAATAGGGTCTAAAGTTAGTCCACGGAGAGATATCAATTTGGGGCATGTCTTTTCAATTTTGGCAATTTAGGGCCTAACGTGATATTTTTGGCCACTGGGGCAAAAGTCTCAAAATAGTCCAAGCCCTCTGTTTGTGTGAAACCTTTGGCCACAAGTCTTGCTTTGTGTCTGTCCAAAGTGCCATCAGGTTTATACTTCAACTTATATATCCATTTGCATCCTACTACCTTTTTATCATTAGGTAGAGGTTGTATTCTCCGAGTATTATTCTGTTCTAAAGCCTGTATCTCAGTGTCCATTGCCTTACACCAATTGGGATCCTTGATAGCTTGAGTAAATGTGTGAGGCTTAGAAAGAACAGAAATATTGCAAATGTATGAATAATAAGAGGGAGATATGTGATTGTAGGAAAGAATAGAAGAACTTACCAAAGCACAGAAGTTGTTAGGAGTAGTAAAAGAAGGAGGAAGGCCACCATAATCTCTGTATTTGACAGGCACTTGTCTAACTCTAGTAGTTCTGGGAACAATAGTAGTATAAGCAGGAGAATTAGTAGACAGAGAGGATGGAGTAGTATGAATAGGGGATATATGAGTAGAAGAAGAAGGAGAATCCTGAGATTGAAAGGTGTTAGGAGAAGGAGGAGTAGGATTCTGAATTTGAGAAGGTGAGATAGAGTTTTGGAGTTGAGGTATAGCATCATCAATAGAGAAGAAGGAAGATGAACACTCCTTGAAAGGAAATAGATGTTCATAAAAGTGGACATTTCTGGAATAAGAGATTTTGTGGGTTTCAAGATCATAGACCTTATAGGCTTTCTTTCCATAAGGATATGTTCTGGAAAGCGTGGGCAACGGAGAACAGGGAGTTGGTGGGGAGAGAGAAGATAGAGAAGGCCGTGAAGAAGGTATTGGGAGATGATAAAGATGGGGAGGAGTTGAGGAAGATCGCTAAGGGACTGAGTAAGCTGGCGATGAAGGCTGTTGGAGAAGGAGGATCATCGGCTAAAGATTTGAAGGTTTTGATTGAAGAAATTAGGCAGTACGGGAAGAAGTAGGAGTAAAAAAGGAAAAATATGACCATTAATGATTTGCATAGGTAGAAAACAAGTGTTTAATGGTACATAAATGTATAAGTGATTTTGAATTTTTGTTAGCACAAAACAAAATAGGTGATTTTGTTCACTAATATGAAAGTTTGTAGTTTATGTCTATGTATGCACTTGACTGAACAAATCTGTCTTTGGATCCCATATTGCCGCCTATATAATTTTTGTCCATCATCGTGAATGTAAAATCTATCTACACCAACCGCTCCATTAATTTCAAATAACTATAAAATCTATTCCTAATAAAATAACAGAGCATCAAAATACAGCAAAATAGATTTTCATGTGCATGCACGCCCCCATAATCATACTATCATCCCAAGGCCAACCCGATGTTATAAAATATCCTATCTTGATGGTAGTTAATTGAAGAGCAATGCTAGAGGCACAAAACAAAAGAAAGTCACAAAATTTTGCTTACAAAATGAGTTGACAATATTTTATTGGTTGTATCGATAGTGAACCCGCTACACTCTAATTAAAAACACCAATAAAATCATTACACTTAGAATTTTGTAAGCAGATTTTTGTGACTATTTTATGTCTCTAGTATTATTCTAAATTGAATTGACAAACTGGGTAAATAATTTCTTGTGTTATTTTGTCGTTCTTGTTTGACATCGATTATCTTGTTTTTTATCGTAGCTAATATCCACAATAGGGTCCCCACATGAAAATCATCAACTGATTTTTCTTCCGCCGTGTTGATGCTGATGCAGAAAGAAATAAATATAGGGACCGATCCCCTAAAAAAGTGTGCAGTTGTGGAAGCCCAAGAGATCTGATCTTAAATCCTAGGTATTTATTACCAGTGGCAGTTGGCCGGATACTGTTACCCGTTCTATAAATGTGCAATCCCTAAGTTCAGCAACGCGTGAGGTAATCCAGGTTCAGCTACTCCTGAGGGACGTGTTTGATCTTTTATATTACTTTTTTTAAGTAAAAATAAAAATTATTTATCATTTTAACCTACAAACAAATATTACACATTCTTCAAATTTAAAATGTTTTGTTATGCGACAGAGCATATATGTATGTTACACACTGCAACAATCGCCACAACAAGTGTCTCAAAACTCAGTATAAGTATTCATGCTTAATGTAATCCTCTGTCTCAAAATAGGAGTAGCATTCAAAAGTTAAGTCAGCCCTCCTTGGAAAACTAAGCGGTCTAAAACTCTAAATATCATTATCCCTTCTCATCTACTTAATTCTTCATCTACATAAACTCATATCTCTCTCTCTCTCTCTCTCTCTCTCTCTCTCTCTCTCTCTTTTCACTACTCACACACACACTCACACACAGAAGCGCCTAGAAAATCCTATGGAGAGAAAGTCTTCCCTCTAACTTTTGGGGGGGGGGGGGGATCGAACCCATGACCTCCAGGTTGGAAGCCATGAGCTCTGGCCACCAGGCTAAAGCCTGATGTTACATTACCATGGGTGATATTCTAAGAAATGTAAATGTAAAGGTTGGGTATATTGATCAATACTTCTTCCTTATATGCAAGAAGAATAAAGGAGAGCTAACACACAGTTGTAATAAACTCTAACAAGCTCTAACAAACTAACAGCCTTAACTGGCTAACAAACTATTTTACAACTTTACCTATCTGCTTTTCTCTTTGTACACTTAACACCCTGAAGATGTGTCTGCTGACTCACTGTCTTCAACATCCCCCCTCAAGCTTAGTGGGAAATAAATTCAGAACATTAAGCTTGGAAAGAAGATATTTCAATTGAAGAGATGAAATAGCTTTAGTAAAAATATCTGCAGGTTGACAATTAGAAGCCACATGTGCAGTATGAATAAGACCAGCTGCAATCTTTTCTCTAATCAAATGACAGTCAATTTCTATGTGTTTAGTCTTTTCATGGTAGACAGGATTAGAAGCAATGTGTAATGTTGCTTTATTATCACAAAAATGTGCTGTTGAAGAGACTTTAAACAGATTGAGTTCAGACAATAAAGAAACAACCCAAGTGAGTTCACAAGAGTGGATGTCATACACCTATATTCAGCCTAGCTTCTGGACATTGTTGTTTGTTTCTTTGCTTTCCATGAGATCAAAGAAGAGCCAATAAAGATACAAAATCCTGACAAGGACCTTCTTGTTGTGGGACAAGAAGCCCAATCTGAATCAAAAAGCTCTTAACTGAAAAGAATTAGAAGCAGGATAAAATAAACCTTGACCTGTTGTTCCTTTGACATATTTCACCAATTTAACAGCTGCATCCAGTGGGAAACTCTAGGAGACCCCATAAACTGACTCAGAATATGCACTGAGTATGCCAAGTCAGGTCTAGTTATGGTAAGATAGATTAACCTTCCAACTAGCCTTCTATATTGCTCAGGATTAGAATGTAACTCACTCTGGTCTGCTGCTAGAGTGTGATTTTGTTCCATTGGAACTTTAGAAGATTTAGCCAATGTCAAGCCAGTATCATTGACAATGTCTAAAGAATGTTTCCTCTGATGTAGACACACACCCTTGGAAGATCTTGCTATTTCAATACCCAGAAAGTACTTTAGCTTTCCCATGTCCTTAATATTAAACTTAGACTTCAAATAAGTCTTGATGGAAGCCAAAGTTTTAGGACAGGAACCAGTTACTATAATATCATCCACATATATTAATAAGATGCTCACAGCAGAAGATGTCTTATGAAAGGACAAGGTGTGATCATTTTTGGACTGAAGAAAGCCAAAGGAGAGAAGAGCAGTAGACAATTTTGAAAACCATTGTCTAGGAGCCTGCTTTAGACCATATAAAGACTTGTTAAGTCTACACACAAGCTGGTGATTAGGATAGGTTTGAAGAATATTGGTAGGAATTGAATAGCCTTGAGGAATAGCCATGAAAACTTCCTCCGGAAGATCACCATGCAGAAATGCATTGGTGACATCCATTTGATCCAAAGTCCAATGCAAAGAAGTAGCAATAGCAATCAAAATTCTGACAGTATTCATTTTGGCCACTGGGGCAAAAGTCTCAAAATATTCCAAGCCCTCTGTTTGTGTGAAACCTTTGGTCACAAGTCTTGCTTTGTGTCTGTCCAAAGTGCCATCAGGTTTATACTTCAACTTATATATCCATTTGCATCCTACTACCTTTTTATCATTAGGTAGAGGTTGTATTCTCCGAGTATTATTCTGTTCTAAAGCCTGTATCTCAGTGTCCATTGCCTTACACCAATTGGGATCCTTGATAGCTTGAGTAAATGTGTGAGGCTTAGAAAGAACAGAAATATTGCAAATGTATGAATAATAAGAGGGAGATATGTGATTGTAGGAAAGAATAGAAGAACTTACCAAAGCACAGGAGTTGTTAGGAGTAGTAAAAGGAGGAAGGCCACCATAATCTCTGTATTTGACAGGCACTTGTCTAACTCAAGTAGTTCTGGGAACAATAGTAGTATAAGCAGGAGAATTAGTAGACAAAGAATATGGAGTAGTATGAACAGGGGATATATGAGTAGAAGAAGAAGGAGAATCCTGAGATTGAAAGGTGTTAGGAGAAGGAGGAGTAGGATTCTGAATTTGAGAAGGTGAGATAGAGTTTTGGAGTTGAGGTATAGCATCATCAATAGAGAAGAAGGAAGATGAACACTCCTTGAAAGGAAATAGATGTTCATAAAAGTGGACATTTCTGGAATAAGAGATTTTGTGGGTTTCAAGATCATAGACCTTATAGGCTTTCTTTCCATAAGGATATCCTAGGAAAACACATTTGGAAGCCCTTGGAGAGATTTATTCCTATGAGATAGAAGTGTAGAAGAGAAACATAGACACCCAAAAGTTTTCAAGTGAGTGTATGATGGAATTTTGCCAAGAAGAACCTCATAGGGACTTTTATGATTGAGCAAAGCTATAGGAAGTCTATTGATTAAGTATGTGGCAGTCAAAACACAGTCTCCCTAGAAATGAAAAGGAAGATGAGACTGAAATTTTGAGACTGAAATTTTAAGGCTCTGGCCATTTCAAGAAGGTGTTTGTGCTTCCTTTCCACCCTACCATTTTGTTGAGGGGTTTCCACACAAGAACTTTGTTGTTCAACACCAAGAGAGATAAGATAAGAAGTAGTGGCTTGATTAAAGAACTCAGATCCATTGTCTGATCTTATTTGTTTAACAGAACAACTGAATTGAGTTTGAACCATGGCAATGAAAATTTTAAGATATGATAAAACTTGAGCTTTGGATGAAATGAGATAAACCCAAGTTGTTCTAGAAAAATCATCTACTATTGTCAAGAAAGAGTGATGATTATTATAAGTATGATGTTGAAATGGTCCCCACACATCACAATGTATGAGACCAAAAGGAATGGAACAATGAGATGTGCTCAAAGGATAATGAATTCTGGACTGTTTAGCAAAATGACAAATGTCACAAACATGAGTTTTATTCATATGTCCAGAATCAACAGTGGATACATGCTTCATGGAATTGAAAGGATAATGCCCTAGTCTCCTATGCCACAATTCACAAGTATTATGAAAAATACATATCATAGAAACAAGAGAATTTGAGCTTCTATTATTCTAAGATAGGACAAGTTTATAGAGGCCTCCTTCTTGTTTACCAATCCCCTTCAACTTCCTGTGGTGTAAGTCCTGAATAATGCAAAAAGAAGAGAAGAAAGACAGTGAGTAATTGTTGTCCAGTAAGAGTTTACTTGCAGAGATAAGATTGACATGGAATGAAGGTATGTAAAGGACATTAAGCAAGACAATGTCCTTTGAAAGAGTAATGGTACCTTTATGAGTCACATTGGACCTCTGACCATTAGGAAGATTTATGAAAGAATTAATAAGAATAGGATTTTCAAGTAAGGAGAAAGTGTAAGTAATATGATAAGAAACTCCAGTTTCAACAATCCATTCAGGTGTAGCATGTGGACTACTAGGAGATAAGCATACAGAACTAGAAAGGCATAAAGTATAAGCATTACCTGCAGCCTGACTAGTGATAGAATTGTCCTGAGCCTGTAAGAACTCCAGGAACTGAATGTACCTTGAATCAATTGTACTGGCAGTAGACATACCTTCTCCAACAACATTGCTAGCAAACTTAACTGGAGTAGTAGTCTTAGGCTTCTAAAACTTAGGCATTTTAGCAGGATCTGGTTTAATTCCATGTAATTTGTGCCACTCAGGGAAGCCATTGAGGAAGAAACAACTATCTCTCACATGTCCTGTACCACCACAGTAATCACAAAGCAGATTTGCTTTGTTCACATTTCTCTCCATCTTCTTAGAATTGAAATTGCCTTTGGATTGATGGTTGCTATGATTTTTGACCATTACAGCAGCTGCAGAGTCAGTAATGCTTATAGAAGCACCAATTGAACAAGCTCTCTGCCTTTCATCTTGAGCAAGTAGGGCCAGAGATTGACTCATGTTAGGAAGAGGTGTCATAGTGAGAATAGTGCCTCTGATGAAAGTAAATCCATCATTAAGCCCTATAAGAAATTGAGTAACCTTACTAATTTCATCAAGTTCCTGCAACTGGCATTTGGCACCACAAACACACAAGCATACACATACAGGCGCATTGCTCACATTCGCTAACTCATCCCATAATCCTCTGAATTTAGTAAAAAAGGTTGTTACAGTCATGTTACCTCGAGAAAGCGAGGCTAATTCCTTACGAATTTGATAGATTTGAGGAGCATTCCCTTGCATGAACCGATTAGCTAGGTCATTCCAGATCGCATGAGCTGTTGGAAGATACACCACACTCAAGCGAATTTCGGTTCTAATTGAGTTCAAAATCCAGCTGATGACCATATCATTGCAGCGTTTTCAGGCCATGAAATACTTCGATTAGGATTCGGTTGTTGATGAGTGTCATCAACAATTCCAATTTTGCACTTCGAGGACAGCACGACACACATACTTCACTTCCAGTTACTGTAATTGAAGTCATTTAGAGCTTCGGCAACAAGCATCATTCCAAGATGATCATTCGGATGGAGATATAGTGGATGAGCCGGTGAGAGTTGCAGAGCTGCATCGGCAAGATCATACACATCAGATTGAGAAGAATGATCACTTTGATCATTTGGAGGTATTGATAGGATCTGTCGTCGCCATTGTTAGGTCGATGAAGAAATTAGGGCTAGATTATTGATTGGAAAGGTAGAGAGAGAAAATGAGGTTGCGGAAATTCACTGATACCATCTAAGAAATGTAAATGCAAAGGTTGAGTATATTGATCAATACTTCTTCCTTATATACAAGAAGAATAAAGGAGAGCTAACACACAGTAATAACAAACTCTAACAAGCTCTAACAAACTAACAGCCTTAACTGGCTAACAAACTATTTTACAACTTTACCTATCTACTTTTCTCTTTGTACACTTAACACCCTGAAGATGTGTCTGCTGACTCACTGTCTTCAACAGATATACAACTGCACGTGGTGTTCCTACCCGCCATGGACTCGGGCCACCTGATTCCATTAGTGGACATAGGCAAGCTATTTGAAGCTCGTGATAACATCAAAGTCACCATCATCACCACCCCTATCAATGACCTCCACTTGAAAACCACCATCGACGGAGATGTACAAGTCTACGGAAATCACATCACCCTTGAAGTCATGCCCTTCCCATGGTCAAAGTCGGTCTCCTTTGAGGCGTCGAGAATTTCTCCGACACCCCAATCAAAATGACCATAAAGCTCTTCTATGCCTACAGTTTACTCCGTCAGAAAATCGAAACTCTTATCCGTCAACTTTGCCTCGATTGCATTGCCTCTGACGTTTTCTTCCCTTGGACTGCAAAACTAGCACCAGAACTTGGCATACCAAGGCTTGGATTCGTTCCCACTTTCATCTTTAGTTTGTCTGTAGGACATTGTATCAAACAATATCTAACACAAGACAATGTGGCATCCGATACTGAGCCCTTTGACATTCCTGGCCTGCCAGACAAAGTGGTTTAAACCAAATCACAACTTGCCAATGTTGCTATTACAACCAGGGGGCAAGTTATCAGAGTTTTTTAAACAATTTATAGAGGCGGAACGAATGACTATTGGGATGCTCATAAAAACGAGTTTTATCGAGGTTTTAGACCGAGTAAAAGCAATACTGAATATTTGGAGTGTAAGTTTAGCAGAGTTGGAAGTAAGGAGGCAGGGGTGATCACATTCGATGGAAAGATTGTACAAGCTTCTAAGTTTTTTCTCTATCTTGAATCTATTATCCAAAATGGTGGAAAATTAGGAGTTGTGGCTCATAGGATTAAAGTAGGTTGGTTGAAGTTTAGGAGTGCCACAAAGTTTCTATTTAATCCCGACATGCCCCATATATTAAAGGGAAAATTCAACCGCATGGCAATTAGACCGGCACTGCTTTATGGCAGAATGTTGGGTCGTGAAACAGTGTCACGTTCAAAAGATGAATGTAGCGCATATGCATATGATACGATGGATGTGTGGGCATAAAAGGAATGATCGATTGAGGAATGAGGTGGTTAGGGGTAAAGTAGAAGTTGCACCAATTGAGGATAAAATGAGGGAGAATCTTCTAAGGTGGTTTGGTCATTTGAGTCGGAGACGGATACCGAGTGATGCACCAGTTAGGAGGCCTGAGAATGGAGAAGTGATAAAATGGCGAGGGGTAAGGGTCCAAGCAAACTTGGATTAGGGTGATTGAAAATGATATGAGTTTACTTGGATTGGATGAAAATATAGCGTTGAACAGGCCGGAGTGGAAGGATAAAATTCATGTGGGTGATGGGGGTTGATGTTTTTTTTGTTTTTGTTTTTTTTTATTATTACTATTTTCATTTTTCCTATCTATTCTATATTTATTCTTTTATTATCACTATTTTTATTTTTTTTCTTCTCTTCGTTTCATTTTCTAAACTTTTTTACCCATCTATTACTTCTTTTAACTTATTTTTTTCTTACAAAAAATTTTTCTTTCACTATTACATATGAGGATTATTTTGAGACTAAGGCTTTGTTTTTATTGTTGTTGTAGAAGGTGGTTACGCATATTATTATATGAATGTTATGGGCATCAAGGCATGGCATGTAGGTCCTGCCTCCCTCTTTTGTAAAAACAAGATTGGAAAATCAGAAAGAGGGGAGAAAGCCAAGCCTCTGTTATGAAAGACAGCTACTTGTCTAGGCTTAATTCTAAGGAGCCTAAATCAGTTTTGTACGTCTGTTTTGGAAGCCTAGTCCGATTCAGCAAAGCTCAATTGACAGAAATTGCATGTGCACTTGAGAAAGCAGGCCATTTCTTCGTTTGGGTGGTCGGGAGAGTTTCAAGGAACAAGGGAGATGGAGATGACGAAGAAGAATGGTGGTTGCCGGAGAGGTTTGAGGAGAAAGCAAATGAATCAAGCAAAGGGATGGTCATACAAGGTTGGGGCCCACAATTGTTGATACCAGGAACAAATTCAATACTTAAAAGTGTCACAGATCGTGTGTCAATGGTAACTTGGCCTCTATTTGCTGATCAATTTCAAAATGAGAAACTTGTGACTCAGGTGCTGAAATGTGGCTTCCCGGTAGGCAATCTGATATAGAAGGGTCATCTCAGACAAAAGACAGCTTTAATTACGAGACAGAATGTAGAAAAAGGCAGTAAGGAAGGTGATGGCCAGTGATGATGAAGATGCACAGCAGATGAGGAAGACTGCAAGGCAATTAATTGAGCTAGCAAGAAATGCAGTCAAAGATGGTGGCTCTTCGGAAAACGACTTAAAGGCGTTGATTCAAGAAACCAGAGCATATGTTAAAAATAGGGGTATGATAATGACACAAGCCAAGGAAATAAACCAAAACTTGCAATTCAAACAAGTCAAGAATTACACCAATAAAAGTAGAAATCCTAGAAAACAAAATTGGCGAAACCAAAAGCCTATAATCAAACAAGTCAGTCAAACATCAAACATAAACAAATATGATTATTATCAGTATGAAATAGAAGAGACATTAAACAACATAAGACAGAACAGAACAGTCAAATTAGAGAATTATTGGCCTGAAAAAGAAGACGACATACCCCTATACAGGGTATGATGCCATGCAGCACCATCAAATTGACGATCCATCTGCACCCGTCTCCGGCTTCCCAACAAAACCCTAATTAACCAAATAATTCATGAAAAGAATGATATTTTGATTGACAATTTTAAAATTAAATTAAATCGTAAGAAAAGGGGAGATACTTGAAGAGGAGATAAGTGCATTTGAATGATTCTTTCGTCAAGATTTTCTCCCTTCCGAGAGATGGCCTTGTGAATTCCGGCTGACATGTTTTCCCCCTACAACTATATACTGTAAGTTCACGT
Organism: Adenophora triphylla var. japonica; assembly: GCA_022495995.1. NCBI lineage: Eukaryota > Viridiplantae > Streptophyta > Magnoliopsida > Asterales > Campanulaceae > Adenophora > Adenophora triphylla. Next base: position 243,718 of record JAFEMH010000839.1, on the reverse strand, counting down.
GTCTACTCCTTAAAATTTAGGATTATGCTAGTAATAATCCTTAAAATTTTGGATTATGCTAGTAATTCTACTTTTGAAGGTTCTTTTGTGTGTGTAATTTTTTAAAACCAACAACTTTCATATAATACATTGTTTGTCCCAAAATAATGTTATATTTTGATTTTTAGGGTTAAATTGATTATATTTTGATTATTTTTTATACAAAATTGTAATATTTTTCATAAATTTTTAAACACTTAAATTGATATACACCCTCTATCCCGAAATGATCTCCCCGCTTAATTTGTTGTTAATATAAAGATAATTTAAGCAATAAATTTAGGTTAATTTAATTAATCTAATGAAAATTAAAAAAAAATTACTAATACACCATTATAAATATGACAAATTACAAAATAGGGTCTAAAGTTAGTCCACGGAGAGATATCAATTTGGGGCATGTCTTTTCAATTTTGGCAATTTAGGGCCTAACGTGATATTTTTTGCTCAGTTAATGACGGAATTCGTTAAAAAAGTCAGTTAAACTACACGTGATTTGCATGTGATGACCAAATTGGATTGCATTGCCTCGGGCGTTTTCTTCCCTTGGACTGTACATCTTGCACAAGAACTATGCAACCACGGCTCGGATTTGTTCCCACTTTCTTCTTTAGTTTGTCTGTAGAACATTGTATCCAACATTATCTACCTCAAAACATTGTGGACTCCGATACTGGGCCCTTTGTCGTCCCTGGCCCGCCAGACCAAGTGGTATTAACCAAATCACAACTTGCCAACATTGAAAGTACAACCAAGGAGGGGGAGTTATCTGAGTTTTTTGAACAATTTGTTGAGGCGGAACAGATGACATTTGAGGTGCTACTGAATATCTTTTATGAGTTAGAAGGTGATTACGCAGATTATTACAGGAACGTTATGGGCATCAAGGATGGCATGTAGGTCTTGTCTCCCTCTTTTGTAAAAACAAGACTAGTAAAGCTGAAAGAGGGGAGCAATCATTTGTTCGCAAAGACAGCTGCCTATCCTGACTAGATTCTAAGAAGCCAAAATCAGTTTTGTACGTATGTTTTGGAAGCCTAAACCGATTCAGCAAAGCTCAATTAACGGAAATTGCATGTGCGCTGGAGAAGACTGGTCATTTCTTTATCTGGGTGGTCGGGAAAGTTTCAAGGAAAGAGGGAGATGAAGAATGGCAGTTGCCTGAAGGGTTTAAGGAGAAAGCAAATGAATCAGGAAAAGGAATGGTCATAAAAGGTTGGGCCCCACAATTGTTGATACTTGAACACGAAGCAATAAAGGGATTCATGGCACACGCAGGAACAAATTCAATACTTGAAAGTGTCACAGCTGGTGTACCCATGGTAATTTGGCCTCTATTTGCTGATCAATTTCAGAATGAGAAACTTGTAACTCAGGTGATGAAATGTGGCTTCCCGATAGGCAATCTGATATGGAAGGACTATCACACACAAGAAACAACTTTGATTGCAAGATAGGATATTGAAAAGGCAGTAAGAAAGGTGATGGCCAATGATGATGAAGATACACAACAGATGAGGAAAACTGCAAGGCATTTATGTGAGCTTGCAAGGAAGGCAGTTGAAGATGGTGGCTCTTCGGCCAACGACTTAAAGGCTTTGATTCAAGAAAGCATAGCACATGTTAAAAATATGGGTCTCATGAAGATGCATACCAAGAAAATAAAGCACAACTTGTGATTCAAATAAAATGATGGTCAGTTATCATTTTCCTTGAAGTTTACCAGTTCTTAATGCCCATGAGATTTAGCACAATGATCCATCTTTTCTTTTCCTTTACTTTCTTTTTTCGTAATGGTAGATGTTCCATCTTCATTTTTCTTTACCTTTTTTTTTCTGTCACGATGTTTCTTTTTTAGAAGAGTTGATGTTTTGCTTTTGCCATGGCTATTTCAATTTCACGAAAAATCAACACTTTAGGCATATGTTCACAGAAATGCTAAGAGAACTTGACCATATGAGCATCCAAAGAAAAACAATGACTCTAAAATTTGTTTAATTGATTTGAAAATGGATAGCATTTATATAATAAATGAATCATGTGCAAGTTCAGTAATACCTGGCTGTGCTCTAGCAAGTTAATCTAATAGGCCAACATCAACCCGAATCTCCCCGCAAACAAGCTAGCACATACCCAAGACAGCACCGACGAGATCTCTACTTGAATTCTCCATATAACAATAAAAATCGTTTAGCAATCATCAATTGGCATGCATAATTAAGCAAATGTGGGAATTACACAAGTAATTCAAACCAAATGCATATAATCAAATAGATAATTCAAACATCAAACTTAAACAAATACCATCATTATCAGTATGAACAAGCAGAAGCATTAAACAATGTAAGACTGAACAGTCAAATTAGATAATTATCAGCCTGAAAAACAAGAGTCATACCCCAGCCATAGAGGGGATGGTGAAATGCCAAACCATCAAATTGATGATCCATCTGCACCTGTCTCCGGCTTCGCAACAAAACCCTAATTAACCAAATAATTCATGAAAATAATGGTAAGTAGTTCGTACATTTGAGTGATTTTTTCGTCAAGATTTGCTCTCGGCCTGCGCAAATCCAGCCGACATATTTTCCCCCTTTCTCTCATGCAGCTAGATTTTGTAAGTTTACTACTCCAAATTTACTGTAGAATTATGCTAATGGGATCCGGTACCGCGCCGGTAAGGAGTTGCCCCTCCCCAATCACTAAGACCACTCCCAGCAGTGACTTTTTCATGAGGGTCAGAGTCACTAAAAAAAAAAAAAAATTAAAGAAAGTCATGAAATCTCATGACTCCGGGCAATCAGTCAACCGTCGGTTGACCCCGGTTGTGCAATTTTTTTTTTTTTTTTTGATCTAATTATTTTGATTTTGTATTTATATAAATATATTTTTAAAATTAATATATTTTATATATTAATTTTATTTTAAGGTTGGGTTGGGTTGGGTTGGGTCGAATTCGGCGATGGGAGTATAAATTATATAAAGGTTGGGTTGGATTGGGTTGGGTGAGAGAAATTAATATTTTATTTGAGGTTGGGTTGGGTCAGGGTCACTGATGGGGATGGTCTAAAGTTGTGTAATGTACTCCTACTAGTAAAAGCTCGTGTTTGAGGATACGTGTTTTTTTTTTAATTAAAAAAAAAAAATTTAAGGGCAAAATGGGAAAGGGACAACTTAGTGAGGACAAAATGAGAAATTTGACATTTGAAACTATTCATAGTACTCCCATGGTGCCATTTATACTATAGATTTTTTCTATTAATGAATAACCTTTTCCTCCCCAAATTTTTTCTCCAATGTTAAAATCTTATTTGAACACTTAAAAATGTATAGTAAATATTTTATAAATTAACAATGTCGATATCGGTAAAATTTATTTATTTATAAAGTTATTAATTTATCGATAAATTGATAATTATTAATGTAAAGAGTTTTTAGCAAATTCGATGAAATTCAAATTTTCATAAAAACTATATTCATTGTATTGTATGTATATAATAAGTTGAAAGATATTGAAATTTGACGATAATTTTGAATTCGTACCCAAGTTTTGACTTTAAAAGAAAACAAACAACTATAGATTTATATTTTCACTAAATTATAATAATTATTTTTTCAAATTCTAAAAATTATTAATTCATGATTTTCGTGCAACCATAAATTATAAAGGAGTCTCTTGAAAAATTATTATCTTATTATTTTATCGATTTTTGTAATTCTTTCAACTGTTTCAATCAGGATCAGACAAATTTATTATTTTAGAGAGTTTATTAATTTATTGAGTATTTATTTATTGAGTTTCTAAGTATATTTTTTTATACATTTTAACAACAAAAATTCATAAATACTTTTTATCCAGTTTCTAAATATTTAATTTTACGATAATCAAATGATACCAAAAAGTTTGCCAAAAACTTGTAAAAAACGCGTTTTTTTAAGCTTAACAAAAAACGTGTTTTCTTCCCGTCGCGCTCGGCCCCCCTCTCATTCTCTCTCTAAACTAAACGGCTTGCTCTCTCTCTAAACGGAGAGAGAGGAAGCCTTTTGTACATACGGAAGAGAAGGAGACCACCGACGGCACCGGAGAAGGTAGAGTAAACGAATCGGCGAACACCCAAATCGAGACATGCGTCATACTTGGCATTCAGATCGTATTGCGATGGAATTTGTTTGTTTTCCCCCATTTTTGCAAGAAAATCCGATTGATAATCAGCTCTTCTATTGTCGTAATCGAATCTATTTTCCTAGCTTTCTGAATTGTGTTTGCTTGTTCTTCCGTTCTTTCCCAACCAACGAGGGTTTCTTCGTCCAATTTAGACTAGACTACGAGAAAATGGAAGAGGGAAGGAAATTGGAGGAGGAAGAAGACTACCGTCCTCAGCAACGATCTCCTTCTCCGGATTAGACACAAACCCAGCAAATCCCTCTCTCTATTTGAATCGGTCCTCACCTGGTTTTTGAATGCCAGCGCTCTAGTTTTCAAATGCCAGTTTATATATTGTGCAATGCCAGTACAATCTGTGGTGCAGAACAAATCAGTGTTTTTGCGTTTTGTGAATTTGAAAATGCCAGTATACGTAATTTTGAATGCCAGTACATGTTTTTTGGAATGCCAGTTCATGTTTTTTTAATGTCAGCAAAAATGATTACCAGTGTTTTTTGAGTGCCAGTGTATGTGTATTTGAGTGCCAGTGTACGTGATTTTGAATGTCAGTCCATGTTTTTTTGAATGTCAGTGCTTGTGTTTTTGAGAGCCAGCAAAAATATTAGTGTAACAAAGTGCCAGTGTTAGTGTAACAGAGCGCCAGTGTGAAGAGTGCCAGTTCATGTATATAAAAGTGTCCGTGTAAAAGTGTCAGTGCCAGTTTAACAAAGTGTCAGTGCCAGTTTACACTGGCACTTTGTTAAATTGGTACTGGCACTTTTTTCACTGGCATTTTGTTACACATGCACTGACACTTTATCACACTGGCACTTTGTTAAACAGGCACTGGCATAAATGGGGAAACTCAAAACACGTTTTTCCTAAGTGACAGAAAAAACGCGTTTTTCATAAGACCAACTCAAAAAGTTTTTAGTAAATAAACGTTTAGGGAAAAAAATTACAAAAAGACATTTATTTTAGGACAAAATTCATAAATTTGAATACGAGGCTCGTGCCAAATCCCTAATAATAGGGGCGGAATTATGTAGAGGTGAGTGTGGGCCACCCACACTTAATTATTTTTTAAAAAAACATATTGAGAATTTATGGTTAATTAAATACACATTGAAAATTAATATTGTTGTAGTTTTTATTAAACTAACTTATATTGCTACTTTTGTAAGTTCTTTGGTGTGTGTAATTTTTATTAGAGCATTTACAATCATGACTTTTGTAAAAGTCATGGCTGATTTGGTAAGGTGACTAAGCCCATTTATGACTTTTACAAAAGTCATGAATGACTTTTGTAAAATTTGATTTGGCAGATGACACTCACGGCAAGAGAGAAAAAATAAAATCAAGGTAATTGCATCAATTAGAGGGTGACATGTGGAGGAACATTTGAAATTAATTTTTTCAACAAAAATTGCAATTAACATATAAAAAATAATAAAAATACAAAAATATTGAAAAAACTACCATTATTAATATTTTATCACTCTCTATAATTAAAAAATAAAATATATTAATAAAATAATTAATTATAATGAAATTTATAATTAATCATTTATACTCCCTCCGTCCCAACAATTGCTTCCCCTTTTTTAAAAATTACGCAAATTAAGGAAATGGGAGGGAAGTAAAGATGTTGTGAGTGTAATTTGAAAATAGGAGAGAGAATGAGTGGAGGGAATAGTAAATTATAATAGTGTTGTGAGTATTAAAATAATGAGGAGAGAGAATGAGTGGAGGAAATAGTAAAGATTCCTTTGCCAAAAAAGGAAAGTGGAAGCTATTAACGGGACACCCAAAATGGCAAAATGGAAAGCTACTATTGGGACGGAGGGAGTATAGTACAATAATTAATAATTATATATAGTAGAAATAAATATAATATAAATGAGTAGGAAAGAGAAAATATGGTGGAGTATAATAAAAAGTAGGAGAGAGAAACTGATAACTTTTGTCATGAATAGAGATAAAATTGTTTGAAGTTGTGTTATTGATGAATGATGATGTGGAGCTGAGGTGGAGGAGAGAGAGATGCCATGACTTAATTTTTAAAAGTCATGACTACGGATGCTCTTAAACTAACTTTTATCTAATACTTTCGCTTGTCCCAAATTAATTAAATTTATGTTTTGATTTTTATGATTTAATTAATCGAATTTTGACTATTTTTCTTAAAATATACTCCCTCCGTCCCAAAATGTTTGTCCCATTTGACTTTTTTGTTGAACTTTGACCACAAATTTATGAGAGATTAATCATGTTCATGAAATTCTAAAAGTTGTTGTTGATAATATTATTAATGATGAATCAATAGGAATTTTTAGAATTTCATGAACATAATTAAATTGTCATATATTTGTGGTCAAAGTTCAACAAAAAAGTCAAATGGGACAAACATTTTGGGACGGAGGGAGTAATATTGTAGTAGTTTTCATTAATTTTAAATATTTATATTGATTTATTATTAAAAATACTATTATGATTTTTTTCATGTTTTTGAACACTGTTTAAATTTCACAAAAAAAAGTTAAAGTTTAACTAAGCAACCAAGACAATCAAATATGATACTTACCTTGTCCTAAAAGAAATAATCAAATATTTTTAGATTTTTTTTAAAAAAAATGGGATTTTTATTAATAAATGGTTTAATCTATTATAAGAGTTATTATAAGGGCCTGTTTGGTAACCAAATTAAGATCTTAATTAGGAGCAAATTAAGGGATTTTAGAATTAAGATTGTTTGATAAGAAAAAATAAAATCACTTAAAAAAATAAGAAAATCTTAAAAACTGATCTGATTTTTAAGTGGGGGAGGGGAGTCTTAACTCTTATCTCTTAACACGCTAAGGGGGAAGGGTTTTATAACTTTTCCAAATATGACCAAATCACCCCTCCTTCACTATAAACACGCACGCCGCTACTTTGTTCTTCATCGCCATCGCCATATCCTTTTCTTTACTGAAGCAGTCTTGCGCCATCCCTCCAACGATTTATCAATCATCATTCTCAAGGTTAAGGTATGTCACCGCTTCTCTGATCATTCCTCCTCTTCTCTTCCGTGTAAATTTATATATATTATGAATGTGAAATAGAACAGAATGAATCTAGGTCTGTTTATCTTAATCTCCATGTGTAATTGTGTGATTGAGTTGTTGAGACAGAATTAGAATGTTTTTAATAGACTAGTAGTCATCTTTCTTTATTTAATCAGAAACCTGACTAGGTCTGTTTATTGATTGGGGAATTTCAGTGATCAATTCTTAATAAAACCATCGTGCAACCTTCGAAACTAAGAACTGGATTTACTGTAATTGTTTTGAGAAATTTCATATTGAAATAATTTTAGAGTATTCATTGTCATTAGTTTGAAAGAATCATGCCTTGAAATTATCACTCCCTCTTTCCCAGAATGAATCTACATATTGAAATTATTTTTGTTATTTGGCCCTACTCACATTGCATAATATACTTCAATATAATTTTGGACCAATTTCAAATGGGATCATTATTTTTCAAAGAATTTACTGGATCTTCTACTTCAATGAGAACTCTTTTTCTCCGTTTTTCAACTAATTGATGTTGCACATCTTCTTAATCAGTTTGTTGGACATGTAAGTACTCCATGTTAAGTTGCTTGCCATTCTTTGCTTCCAAAACTACTATGAACTTTTGTAGTCATAAGTGTACCTGATTCATTGCTACCATTGAAACTTCTTGCTCACACCCCTTAGCTACATCAGACTGTATCAAATCTGAATTTCTCAAGTATATGTAGGAATGACTGCTAATTGGAAAGACCCGGATATGTGCAAGATGTTCATTGAGTTATGTGTGAAAGAATATTCCGAGAAAGGTTTAAGTGGAGCTAGTCTCAAAAAAGAATCATGGGACAGTATGAGGGCTGCTTTTAGGGAGAAGAAAGGTGTTGACTTCAATAAAAACTAATTAAAGAATCAGTGGGAGTATCTGAAGAAAAAATATATTGCATGGGCTAAACTAATTAGCAAAACGGGGAATGTGTACAATTCAGTAACTAATACTATTACAATGAGTTCAGAGGAGTGGGATGAATACATTAAGGTATGTTTCTAAAATATATCAAGCATTTATATTTTTTCATCCGTCCCTAAATGATTGTAGATTTTTGTTCTTGATCAAGAACAAAAAAGATCATTAATTTGAGTGGGATGACTAGATAAAAGTAGTAGTATTTTTAAAGATAAATTTATACATATTGTTTGGATTTTCAATTGACAGGCTAATCCAAATGCAAATCAATTTCGATATAAAGGATTGCAATATCACGAGGAACTGAGTAAAATATTTGATGGTTTAACAGCAACCGGGAAAACAGCATGGAGTCCAGCCATGCAAGGATTACCTACGGATGAACTTAGGTCTTCGTCTCAAATACCAATTAATTTAGAGTCAGAGTTTCTTGTGTGATGCAGCTTATACGCATACTCGTGTGATGCAGCTTATACGCATACTCGTTGGTTTATGACTCCTTATCGAAACATACGATACTGGTTATCTGATTTTCGACATGGTGGGCGTCCTAGAACAAGAGAAGAGTTGTTCAATCAGTCACATGCCAAACTAAGAAATGTGATTGAACGTTCTTTTGGAGTATTAAAAGCACGTTTTCCAATATTAAAAAAAATGGCCCCATATCCTTTCCCAGTTCAGAGAAATATTGTGATTGCTTGCGCTGCTATTCATAATTTCATTCGAAGATCTAAAGCACCAGATTCATTTTTTGAAGAATTTAATGATGGGAATACTCCAATTGAGAATGACCAACAAAATGATAACAATGTAGCAAATGCGGTAGGGGTTGGATCCAGAGTAGCTGATCAAAATTTCATGCTTAACTTGCGAGAACAAATTGCAACACAATTGTTCAACTCTGAAATTTGAAATTTGATTTAGTTATTTTTTGTAATTTAATATTTTTATATATTATTTATAAAACTGGAGTTAGTTGTTTTTCGATAAATTATATGTATTGAGAATGACTTGATTTTATGTTATAGCATGATCATTGAGATGATTTAATAAAGTTTCATAGGGTAAATTTGGAAATTTGTTTAATTTAAGATATATGTGGATTGTCGTTATCAAACACAATAATCAACTTCAGCACTTAATTTTAAGATTAGCACAAATAAATTTTCAGCTCTTAAAATTCAGCAACTTAATGATTTCAGCTCTACTTTTTCAGATATAAGTTTTCAGAGCTTAATTTTCAGTTTTATCAAACAGGCCCTAAGAGTGACACTTGAAAGTGATAGAAAATTGCATTTAGTGGAATTTAAACCTCTGGCATCTCGTGTTGAAATAGACATCGAGCTAGAGTTTTTTGACAAATTTGTTTTATGCTAAAAGCAATTTGATAAATTTATAGTTGTTCATTTTGAAAGACAAAGAAGTAATACTTTATTTTTTCTACTTTTTAGTGAATTTGGAACGGCTGTTGTGTTAGGTCTTAATTTTGATATATACTTCCTCTCCTCTGTCCCGTTTGAAATTACACAACTTAAATTTAACATGATAAATAAATAAAATTGTTAGTGAAATAAGTGTTGAAAGTATGAGAAAAAAGGTAGAAAATTGAAGGAACATAAATTACCACGAAGGAATATAAATTAGGGTTTCAATCCTCTAACTCGTTCATGATGAATCAAATATACTCCCTCCGTCCCTAAATGTTTGTTCTATTTGACTTTTTTGTTAAACGTTGACCACAAATATATGACAATTTAATTATGTTCATGAAATTCTAAAAGTTGTTGTTGATAATATTATTAATGTAAAACACAAAAATGAGCCGTGATATTCACAGCTCACTATCCCTTTAATATCACCTTGATTACTCTTGATTGAGATAAATTAGGAATGTATATTTGTGATTATTGGTAGGTTATTTGTTGTAATCCTTACCTAGAATAGTGGAGTAGGACTCTTCTCTGTAAATTATATATACTTAACCTAATACAAAGGAATAATCACGATGGGTTTTATTTCTACCCTCTGCACAAACTCTCTCTCTCTCTCTCCTATCTCTTACCTGTGTCTTATATGGTATCAGAGCTCCTGCAGAGCCATGGCTGAACCTTACATTGCAAAGAACAATTCGACTCTTTTGGGGTCAAATACCGATGATCAACCTCCTCCTCTTCCTCTCACATTGAACATTCAATCCTATCTTGGTCATTGTCACCTAACAAATGACAATTACATGAATTGGCGGTCTCTCTTCTATACCGTCCTTACGACTTATCAACTTACCACAACTCTCACAAACACTGCTGAACCACAGAACAAACTGCCAGACGGAAAAATAAACCCATGGTACACCTATTTCCATCAGGCATCCAGTTTGGTTCTCGGGTGGATCAAGGCCACTGTGTCGGCTAAGATTCAAGCGCGTGTCAATCCATGCCAAAATGCTCCAGCTGCCTGGACATTACTCGAGAAAAGATTTGGGGGTAAGTCTCGTGTTCACGTGCAAAAACTCAAGACAGAATTGAATGCTCTTTCTAAGAAGCCGGAGACATCAATCGACGATTATTTTCAACAGGCCATTTCTCTGTCTGATTCTTTGGCCAAAGCTGGTGAAATTATTGCAGATGAAGATCTACAACAACGAATCGTTGCTGGTCTTGGTCCCGCTTTCAAGGAATTCATCACCTCGCAGAACAATAAACAGGCAGATTCTCTTGATGACCTCCAAGATTTATTGTTGCAAGAGGAGGATTTACTCTCTAGGTTCAACACCCTTTCTCTAAATCCCACCAGCGCTTTTATTGCTGACTCTGGATCAAGAGGCTCTTACAATCATACAGGGAATGGATACTCTCCTAATCACCGTGGTAGTGGTCGCGGTTCGTCAAAGGGTAGAGGTAATCAAGGCAACAAGAAAGGCAAGGGTGGAGGTACAGGCCGTGGTTGCCCACTCCCTCAAATCTGTTTGGCAATCAATTACCACAGCAACCACACCACTCTGCAATGCCCTCTCAGCCTCCCCGGCAGTTCAGTCCCTATCGGCCGCCGGACCCGTTTCTCCCTTTGGAACAGGTAACATGTCAGTTCTGTTTTAAAAAGGGTCACACTGCCCCTCAGTGTAGAAACCAGGGTAATTATGCCTTATTCAGTCAGCAGCCTACCTCAGACTTGCATTCATCTGGTACCGGTTCAACGTCCTCGGCTCACACTTATGTACTCGATTCTGGGGCAACGAATCACATGGTTCCATCTTCAGATGGGCTTTCCAATGCTTCCCCGTACACAGGTATCGATTCGGTTACCATAGCCAATGGTTCTCGAATCCCAATTTCGTCCGTCGGACATTCTTTTTTGTCAGCTAATAATCGTAAATTTTTCCTTCGTAATGTTTTACATGTTCCAACATTACATAAATCTCTATTGTCTATTCGTCGTTTTTCACATGATAATAATTGCTTCTTCGAACTTGACGCTTTTGGTTTTCGTGTGAAGGAAAATACCACGAAGAAGACTATCCTCTCTGGCAATAGCTCCGATGGTCTCTACTCACTCCCCTTTGATTCTTCCGCTCTCCTATTGCTTTGATTGGTGAACGTGCATCTTCAGCCACTTGGCATGCTCGCCTAGGTCATCCGTCTCTTCAGGTGTTCAAGCAATTAGTCAATAAAGTTCATCTTCCTGTTAGTGGAACTGTTTCTCAGTCTTTTTGTCATTTTTGTCCCCTAGGTAAATCCAGTCAGTTGCCTTTTATTTCTCGTAATTTTCACTCTAGCGCTCCTCTAGCGTTATTACATTTGGATGTATGGGGACCTTCCCCTATTACTTCAAAGAGTGGTTATCGGTTTTATTTGAGTATTGTTGATGATTTTTCAAGATATGTATGGCTTTTTCCTTTAATTCGCAAATCTGATGTGTTGGACGTTTTTGCTGCTTTTAAACTCCAAGTAGAAAACCAGTTAAGTCGAAAAATCTCTGCCATTCATACTATAAAAACAATACAAACTGATGGGGGGGGCGAATTCATAAATAGACAATTCACTATCTTTCTTAAATCTCATGGGATTAAACACCAGTCTACGTGCCCTTACACTCCGCAACAAAATGGTACCGTTGAACGAAAACATAGGCATATAGTAAACATGGGTCTGTGTCTCTTAGCTCAATCGGGCGTTCCTCAAATATATTGGCTTGAAGCTTTCAACACAGCTGTTTATCTCATTAATCGGTTGCCTATGCGACAACTTGGTTATGTCTCTCCATCCCAAAAGTTACTCAAAAGAGTCCCTGACTATAAAACTCTTAAAACTTTTGGTTGCCTATGTTTTCCCCATCTTGTACCGTACAATTCCCATAAACTCATGCCCAAGTCCTCTCCGTGTGTGTTCCTTGGCTATGATAACTTTCGAAAAGGATACTGGTGTCTTGACACCTCTACGGGAAAAATTTATGTTTCTAGACATGTTCTATTTAACGAATATTCATTTCCCATGTCTACAAATATTACACCAGGTACTCGGTTGGGAACGGAGTTTTCTGATCATGTGAGTGCACAACCTCGGCCCAATGCTTGTTCTCATTGTACTTCAGCTCCTTGCTCTAGTACAGCAGCTACACAGCCCACAGAGCAACATTTCTTGGGCCAGCCAAATTCTGGTCACCTTATGGCAGCACCATGTTCTCCTTCTGGGCCTCTTCCAGAGCAACCCCATCTTGGACATTCTATATTAAATTCAGTATCACCCAATACTGTGTCGCCCTCACCAATTTCTCCTCCAACTTCTCCTCCGTCTGCTCCTCTTGACAATCAACAATCAGCAACTCGCGATCTTCAGGCATCAGCTCCAACTAATGTGCATCCTATGATGACTCGTGCAAAGGCAGGTGTGTTTAAGCCTAAAATCATTGCTGACTTGGTTGATACTACTCATTCTCGGGTTACTAAATATCCTCTAACTACTGCTCTCACGGCTACAACACCAAAGTCTACGGATTTTGAACCTAGGACTCTCAAGCAGGCTCTTCCGTTCCCTCACTGGAATACCGCCATGCAAGAAGAATTGACAGCCATGCAAAAAAATAGCACATGGACTCTAGTTCCTCGCTTACCGTCTATGAATGTTGTTGGAAGTAAGTGGATATTCAAGGTGAAACGTCGAGCTGATGGCACGGTGGAACGCCATAAAGCTCGACTTGTGGCTCAAGGATTCTCTCAACAGGAGGGAATTGATTATGATGAGACATTCAGTCCGTGGTAAACCCCTACCATCAGGACACTTCTCTCTATCGCACACTCTCGATCTTGGACAATTCAACGGCTTGATGTCAGGAATGCATTCTTGAATGGCATTTTAAATGAGGAGGTGTACGGCTCAACCACCGGTTTTGCTCATCCTGATTTTCCACATCATGTATGTCGGCTTCATCGATCAATTTATGGTTTGAAGCAATCACCCCGAGCGTGGTTTCGGCGATTGTATGATTTTCTTCTCTCAATTGGTTTCTTTAACAGCAGGTCAGACAGTTCACTGTTTCTCCGACATAATGATGGTTGTTCCCTGGTGGCCATCTTAGTTTATGTCGATGATTTTATCATTACCGGTTCTTCCTCTTCCGAAGTAACCTCGGTCATTGATGCTATATGTGCAACATTTGACAGTCGACGCCTCGGTACTCTCGGGTTCTTTCTTGGAATTGAGACACACCATTCAGCAGATTCACTTCTTCTTAGTCAGGCTCGGTATGCCTCGGATCTTCTTCGCAAGTTCCATATAGAGGATAGCAAACCCACCACCACTCCTCTCATTCCGGGTTCTCACCTTTCAGCACATGACGGGGACCCACTTACGGATGTGACTACATATCGTAGTATGGTGGGTGGGCTTCAGTATTTAACTCTTACTCGTCCAGATATAGCGTTCGCTGTCAACCAAGTGTGTCAGTTCATGCATTCTCCCCGCACAACTCACTTGCTTGCAGTCAAACGGATTCTACGATATGTTAAGGGTACACTCTATCGAAGCCTTCACTTTTCTCGATCTCCTGATACATCGTTACGTGCCTATTCAGACTCCGACTGGGCTGGTGCTCCGGATAGTCGGCGTTCCACCACTGGCGCCTGTATTTTCATTGGACCAAACCTTGTAGCTTGGACAGCAAAGAAACAGTCCACAGTTGCTCGATCGAGCAGTGAGGCAGAGTATAGGGCTCTAGCCACCACCGCAGCCGAATTACTTTGGTTTTCTTTTTTGTTCCGTGAACTTGGACTCTTTCTCGCACCACCCCAGCTTTTTTGTGACAACATTTCAGCGCTTCACATGGCTAGAAATCCCGTGTTCCATGCTCGTACCCGACATATTGAAATTGACTTGCATTTTGTTCGGGATCTTCATCAGTGTGGGTTTCTACATTTGTCCCATATCACTACGGTTAACCAGTTAGCCGATATTTTCACAAAGGGACTCTCTCGGCCTCGGCTTGATTTATTGTCTAACAAGCTTCAGCTGACACCCGTACCGCTTTGCTTGAGGGGGGGGTGTAAAACACAAAAATGAGCCGTGATATTCACAGCTCACTATCCCTTTAATATCACCTTGATTACTCTTGATTGAGATAAATTAGGAATGTATATTTGTGATTATTGGTAGGTTATTTGTTGTAATCCTTACCTAGAATAGTGGAGTAGGACTCTTCTCTGTAAATTATACTCCCTCCGTTCCACCCGAATTTGGACAAATTTCCTTTTTGGGCGTCCCATCCGAATTTGGACAACCCAAAAAGGAAAGTTTATAATAATAAAATATTCACTCAACCCCACTCATTCTCTCTCCTACATTATTTTAATACTCACAACACCATTATAATTTATTACACCCTCCACTCATTCTCTCTCCACTCATTCTTTTACACTCACAACATTTTATTAAAATATCATATTCCTTAATCTCCGTGTAAAGTAACTTTGTCCAAATTCGGGTGGGACGGAGGGAGTATATACTTAACCTAATACTCCCTCCGTCCCACCCGAATTTGGACAAAGTTACTTTACACGGAGATTAAGGAAAAGGTAAATGTTGTGAGTGTAATTTAAAAATAGGAGAGAGAATGAGTGGAGGGAATAGTAAATTATAATGGTGTTGTGAGTATTAAAATAATGTAGGAGAGAGAATGAGTGGAGAGAATAGTGATTTAAGGTTTCCATTTTGGGCCGTCCAAATTCGGATGGGACGCCCAAAAAGGAAATTTGTCCAAATTCGGGTGGGACGGAGGGAGTACAAAGGAATAATCACGGTGGGTTTTATTTCTACCCTCTGCACAAACTCTCTCTCTCTCTCTCTCCTATCTCTTACCTGTGTCTTATAATTAATGGTGAATCAATAGGAATTTTTAGAATTTCATGAACATAATTAAATTGTCATACATTTGTGGTCAAAGTTTAACTAAAAAGTCAAATGGAACAAACATTTAGGAACGGATGGAGTATATCACAAAGTTGTTTTGTTCCTACACAACTCTAAAATAGTGAAATGGGTTTATTTAAGAAAAAGAGATCAACTAGAAAAGGCAACAAAACTGAAGTCCTGATTTCTGGTGGCACGTTAGGAGAAGCACGCCCGTGCATAAATGTTAAGTGCCATCAGAATCTTTAAGCCCGAGTTGCACTACAGTCTACAGCGCATTTGTAGAGGCAAAGTCGTGCGTAACAACAGTTATTGAAATCCAGTAGCTTATGTTTTGGAGAAAAACGTAACAATTCTTGAAATCCAGTAGCTTATGTTTTGGAGAAAAGTGATTGCACGGCCATACACAAACTAAAGGACGCCCGTGCATAAATCTGATTGTTGCGGGAAATAGTTGTTAGAGACATTAATTTACATCGAAAATTGACACCTTGTATATAACATATAAAGATGATGATCCACTACTTTTAGCACTAATTAATTTTAAGATGAAATTTCAAACTTTAATAATAGCAAGTGCAAAAAATTATAGTGAATACTCCCTCAGTTTCAGTAAAGTTGTAACATTTTGCCATTTTCGGCATTTCACTTAAGTTGCAACATTACCCAAAAAGGAAACTTTTTATTATTTTTATAATTCTCCACTCATTCTCTCTCTTCGCCATGGCCACTCATTATTCTCCACTCATTCTCTCTCTTTCTCACAACCACTCATTATTCTCCACTCATTCTCTCTCTTCCTCACAACCACTCATTATTTCCCTTTCTTAATTTACGTGCTTCAACACAAATGTAACAACATTCTGGAACGGAGGGAGTATGAAACTGTTTAAATAAAGAAATATTATTTAATTATAAATTTATAACATTAATTTGGGTCTTTGGACCTCGTTGTCATCGCAGGGCGGCATGAGTACAAAAAGGGTTTAGGATTCTAAGAGGTGATTTGGGCCTCAGCTTTAGATCATGCCCATGAGTCCAACACTAGGTCTAGGTGTCCCAACTCTAAAGGCTGGATTGGACCACAACTATTTTGACCTCCCATTCTCACTTTAAGTCACTAAATTTTCTGGGTACTATGTATTTCAATTTCAACACAAAAATTTCCATTGACAATAGACCTCATAGATCATGCAAGGGGACCTAATAGTAATATGGATGAATGATTCCTTCTATAAAAAAGAACCAATTACAATCAATCGCTATCGAGACTATGTTTAATTTATCGCTTCTATATATTTCTTTCAACAATTATAAAAGATCAAATCGTACGTATATAAGACACACGTCAAGGTTAAAGGTTTATCTATACCCGATCGTTAGAAACATGAACAATCTGATATCGGTGCTGTAAGAGCTTTCATTATTTAAGGGGTTTAGAAAAGAACCGTTTATTGAAAAATGTCTTCCTTCGCATTTAAATGCAATAGTCTACTTTTGCTATAATTTTAACTACTAAAGGCTGATTAGAATTTAGAATCATTGATTTGGGGCGCATGTGATATTACCGTAAAGAAGTAGAAACAGGTGGACAGTCAAGCTCGTGAGTGGGATAAACGGATGGACGAGATCGCATGCCGAGGTGAATTACTAATACCTGAAGTGATCGTGAAATATGGGCCGAGTTTAAGCAGTTCAAAGGGTTCAATGGGCATAGAGGGCCAATAAACTTAGAATGGGCCATGGAAATCAAATAAGGTAAAAGTAATAACGATAAGTAATATTCCGCCTTAAATATGGCGAGATAGCATAGCACGTGGCATAGATGCAATATGTGGCGGGAATAAAAGTGTAGGCGGGAAGTACCTATGGCGAGAAGATTACATAGCACCCCCCACCCTTTTTCATATGATTTTCGGGTAGTCAAGGCGTAATTAAGAATGAGAAGCCAAATATGTCTTGTCGCCTTAGAGAGTTTGTCGCCAGGCGACAAACCTAACTCGTACACAACGAGTAATTTGGGTGATTGACACGTGTCCTTGCAGGTATGGCCTATGATTATGAAGTGATATAAATATGTGAAATTCAGCATTATTATGTAAGTCCTATTTTCTCTCTAAAAAACTTTCTTTCCTCTCCATTATTTTCTCTCTCTACAATATTTACTTGATCTGAGAACCTTACTGATTCTCACGCCGGAGGGGTTTCACCGGAGTCACCCCCGGTTTAGTTCACTGTGACTTGCGTGTGTGTAGGTTTCAAGGTGAGTTATCCCAAGAAGATCAGCCGGAGTATCCATTGGAATAGCTGAAGATTCAGCTCCTGATCAACCCCATTTTCTATGGCAGCATCAATACCCTTAATAAATAAAGGGCAAAAATGTGAACCGTCAAGATCGACATGGAAGACCACGATTAGAAACTTAAAACACTTTTATACGGTAAAACCGCACCGCCCGGATCCTTAGAATCATTACCAAAATTTAAGCATAGATCACATATATGAACTAGATAGTGCTTAATACCAAATCTTAGCATGCCCCCAATAATAGCAAACTTTTACAGTTGTGCACATTATGTGGTACCCTTTGCTTTAATTTGCTTAGAAGTCTGTGAAATAAGAGCCAGAAAGGGGCACTCACTAGTCACTATTAACAAGTGGAAATGCAGTTTTCATCCAAGACAATACATGATGGAGGAGGAGAAGCTCTCAAAAATCAATTGGACTACTTATGGGTTTTCCTTTTCCAGGCCCACACTTATATGATGACAGTATTGGAATCATGTCTTCTCTATGAAATGTGAAAGAGAAACCATACAATACACATAAGCTTAAGAAATAAAAATAAAAATAAGAAAATGAGCTGATTAGCCGGAACTACGCGATTGGACCAATTTGTATTCTTAATTAAGTTAATTATTATGGTACTAATGATTCCCTAGTACATAAATAAAGGGGATTAATTAAGATGTGGGGAATGATGGAATGAAAGGGGACAGAAAGATGGAAAAAGAAGGATAAGGAACGAGTCATATTAGGGGATTGGAATGTGATTTAAAAGGGGGTGGGGATGAGCATTTGATGCAAATTGCAAACTTCCACATGGGGTTTGAAAAGTAAGCACAAGGGAAGAAAAAAAAGAGGGGTGTGTGTGTGTGTGTTAAGGGCGATATGGGAAAAAATAAATAATGTGCAGCACAAAGGCTAGCTTACTTGAAGGGGTTAAAAAGAGAATTATTTGAGTTGATTTTTCGTGGATTATTCGAGTTTGGGAATTTAACAACGACAAATTTTATTGAAAGATTTTTGTCATTCTTGTTGTTCTATCTAACTTTCGTCAAAATTTTAAATATCCAATATGATTTAAGATATTTGTCGTTCAAAATAAAATATATATATATAAAAATTATAGTGTGTCATGAGGAATATGTTGGGTTGGTTTGGCTGTGGTAAAAGCAAAGCATTTGGGATGACCAAAAGCTGGCTTAGACATGTTACATGACAACTAGAAAGGTGAAAAAGTGAAATGGCAAATCTTGAAGAGAGAGGAAGGGACATTTCATAGGATTAGTGGTTAATAACTTAAATATGGTCAATGTTAAAAGGGATAAGGTAATTACCACCTCCATTGAAGAAATAAAATGAGATAATGCTTTGGCCTTTATGTTGGCCCATCTTCACTCATTGAGCTTTCCTATGATCAAGCATAAGATCTTTGTAAAAGTTTAGTTCATTAAAATATCCTTCATTTTTCTCCAATGTCAAAAAGAGTATCATGTATGTTAAGCAAAACTATAAGTTTGAGCGGGTTGAGGCCAGTACGGGTCGAGTAATGGTGGGTGGTAACTTTTATGATTTCAACACATTTTGGTCACGGGTTAAACGGGTCGGTTAGGAGTACGGATCAACCCGCAAACTTAACGGGTTAAACGGGTCCACTTGTTAGAACCCAACTATGTTAGCGAGCCGAGTCAGGTCGGATAATAACGAATCGAACCGAGCGGGAAAACGGGTAATGAGTAAAAATTGACACGCCTGCAAAATTTTATGCTAGGATTACTATTACTTCCTTTGTATCAAATCAAAATGATCTTCCTAATTTTTTTAGATTTTATCACAAAGTTAATTTGAATAATAATTTTAGGATTTTAGTTATTCTAATGAGCATCTAAAAATTAATAGTATTTATTATGGTGTATCAATAATAAATCACAATATTTTGGGGGAAACTAGTTTCTCTTTAAGTTATAGAAAATCCTGTTTTATAAACTGTTCCTAAATATTCGCTAACTACTTGCAAATAGAAAAAAAGTGGACTTTTTATAATTTACGGAGAAACTAGTTTCTCCCAAAACTTGCTCATAATAAATTTCAAATTTTCATTAAGACAACCTAAAATTATTTTTTAAATTAACTTCATGATAACAAATAAAAAAAATAGGAAAATTATTTCGAGAATGAGGGATATATTAACTTTTCATAAGAAATAGTGTCACAGTTAAATGGTTAATTTTTATATACTGCCATATTATAGTTACATTAAATTTATTTTCTTATTAAAAAAAATGTCACACTTATTGTAGAACGGACTAAAATAAAAAGGAAGAAATTTATTATGAGATGGAAAAAGTTATTAATTCTTTAAAGTAAATTTATCAATTGTTTATGAAGTCGTTAAAAAAATACTATTTCATCCAACTTAAAATAAACATTTATTCCTTTACAAGTAATTGTATGTAGGTTTTTTTCCAATACTCCTTATAACTTGCTCCCTCCGTCCCATAGAACATTACCCCTTTTGCTATTTTGGGCGTCCCTCTTTAAAGTCCCACTTTCCTAAAAAGGAAACCTTAAATCACTATTCTCTCCACTCATTCTCTCTCCTACATTATTTTAATACTCACAACACCATTATAATTTACTATTCTCTCCACTCATTCTCTCTCCTCCCACTCACAACACCTACTTTAATAACATTATTTCTTATTTTCCGTTCTCAATAGTAAACGTGTAATGTTCTATGGGACGGAGGGAGTATATATTTGCAAAACTACAAATTTTGTTTAGAAAATGAATAGTAATAATATTTATATATTTTTATTATTAAAATTTATAAAAGGTAAATATTTTTAAAATGTTCAATGATTTAAAATTAGACATTCATTTTGTTTGAGAAGGTGAAGTATAATTTCACTTGATTGATTGAACCTTTATTAAACTACAATGATAAACATCTCTTTTTGAAAGCGTACTCTTTTTTCTACTGGACAAAATTGTAGAATGCCTATTGAGTAGTCTTATACTTATATACTTCCTCCGTTCCGGTCCAAATGTCTCAACTTTTTTTTTGGACGTCCCATTTAAAATGTCTCAACCCAAAAAAGGAAAGTTTTTCATTACTTTTTTATTTGTGGGACTCACTTGTCATACTCACAATAAATATCCACTAACTATTTCCTACCCCACTGTCTCTTTCCTACATTACTTTCATACTCACAACATTTATTTCACTATACACTTTTTACATTATGAGTATATATTTATTCCTTAATTCCCGTGTCGAACCCATTTTGAGACATTTGGGCCGAGACGGAGGGAGTAGTACTTTCTCGGTCCCGTATTAATTTTATTAATAATAATTTTTAAATTTTAATTAGGATCAGTAAATTAACTTTAAAATATTGCTTAAAGTACAGTAATAACAAAAAAATGGAAACATATTTTTTGGAACTTTTATACTAGTATTATTTTTGAACTCTATACAGTTATATTTGATGTAGTCCCATACTTGAAAGGGCAATATTTACAAGACAGTTAACGGGTGTGACCGTGTGACAAGGCCAAACTATCGGACTTATATTATCTAAATTAATCCAACTATTGCTGGGTAAATAATTTAATTTAATTTAATTTTGTAATTCCGTCACAATCCTTCAATTGCAAGCATAGAGATTAGAGCTTTCCTTTATTAGGTAGATCATCTTTCAGAATTAATGGCATCAAAAGAGTACTAATTCCAGCACATACAACTGTTTTTATTTTTTTATTTTCTTTTCAAAGCACTAGAACGAAATGTACCACACATAACTTGAAACGATTCCGGTGCTTATTACGCTGTTCATCTAAAATGAATATTTTTTAAAAAATGTTCTTAATCAAATATAATTTTTTTTAAAAAAAAAAATTGACATTTATTTTGATTTGAAAGGGGTTATTATTTTTCGTGGAAATAAAAGAAAAAGTGTGGTTAATATAGGGTACCTATTCAAGTTTGGTGGATGAAATGAGATAGTGGCTCATTATATACAATTTGGAAAAGTCGCAAGCCATTTGTTTGTTGAAATGGTCGAGGGTAGCTACTAGCAAGGCGTTAATTATGTGAGGGTCTTTTTCAAACGTTTGGTAAGGAACAGAATCTACCGACGGTACTATATTTGGATAAAAACTGCATAGTTAAGACAAACTAATAATTTAACTAATTAAATCAATGAAATTAAACACATTATTAATTAGTTGTAGTTGCTTGGTTTGCATCCAAGCTCACGGTAGGATTGAGGATATCCAATTAAGAGAGAGTTAGGTTTGAGGAAAGGAAAGTATGGGGGAGGGGAGTGGAGCTGGTCAGCTTTCTCTCTCTCTCTCTCTCTCTCTCTCTCTCTCATGAATCAAGGGTTTGTAAGAACACAAGAATATCTTTGGTGAAGTGATGAGCGGGGGATGTTTTCTTAACTTGCAGTTTACCACTTCAGAGAGAAAAGAGAAAAGGAATAAAAAAGAACATTTTGCCCATGCCCTAGCTACATACTCCCTACTCAATATACACATTTATTAATGGACACAAAAATTAAAAAATAAATATAATTTATTAAAGAAATATTGTGAGTGAAAAAGGTTACGAGTATGATAGTGAAACAATTTATTTGAGTGAGTATAACCAATAGAATAAGGTAAATATAATAAAAATGAAAAATGTCCATTTTAGAAAGTGGGCCACACTATTCAAACAGATAAATGTGCACGTTAAGTTGGAACGAAAAGAATATCTTGTAATTTTTTTTATTGTGTCACACCTTAGTGGGGGTCTGGGATGTCTGATTCCAACTGATCGCCAATCAAGCATCTATATATGTCCTTCATTCTCGATGCTCCAAATTTTTGAACCCTTGAATTGACTTAAATAATTTAATGAAGTTTTTCCCTTAATATTGGCGTATTAATTACTAATGTTCATATTCTGATAGCATGTTAAAACGGGCTGAAAATAAAGATAATTAGTTACAAAAGACAAATCAATTGTGTTGCTGGCCTTAGCACCAGACACCAAGCACCAAGTATTTTACAAAGAATTATTAGATCAGCCTAACTAGGGACCATTCCTTCATAATTGCATGTTGCATGCAAGTTTTAACACTTTGTATTTTCATGACTCGAATTTTAGTTTAATCAAAAAAATTAACTCCGAGTCTTGGAATTCAGCAGTGTTAAAATTTTGTTTGGAGAGTTTTGTTGGCATTGTGGTCCTACCTGACTCGTAGTGATAGCTCACTTACTACCGTTTTATGTATCAAAATAATCTTCTCAAATTAAAAATTGACTACGCCCCCAGTTTTGAATTAATCTTTCTATTTTCTTTAATACCGAAATATTTTAAACAATAATTTTAGATTAATTTAAATATTATAATGGGCATTTAAAAATTATTATTGATGACATTTATAATAATGTGTATCAATAACAAACTTATATTTTTATTAAAGTAATTAAACTAACCTAAATTCATTACTCAAAATATTTTTGTATTGAATATTTTTTTAAAAAAAGGCCATTTAAGAACGGAATTGGTATCTATTTTGGCATGGAGGTGGGTATTTTTTTGTTAATACATTTAATAGTAGAGAGAGCATCAATGCTATTACTAAGACTCAAGTCTCAAAACTGGTAGCAACTCAATCAATACGTCCACATACATTAAATTTTCTCCGTCTCATTTCAAATTACACATATTTTTATAGGTCGTTTAACTACAAACTGCACATTCTTAAAATTTTCTAAAATATAAATATTTTATTAACAACAATTCAATTATTATTTCATACTCCACTTTCTCTCTCATACCTCACTTTTAATACACACAACATCCACTCCACTAATATTTTTCCTTATTTCTCGTACAAATAGTAAATGTGTAATTTGTAATGGGATGAAGGGAGTAATTTTTTCCATGCGAAAAAGTTTTTTTTAATTTATTTTACAATTGATTTAACTTGGCCAAATTGTTAAAATTTAGTACTCCCTCATTTTAAAATGGATGTCTAATTTTCTAAAAAAAAAATCAAAATTAATGTTCTAATTTTGAAAAAAGTACTAAATCATTCATCATCAAACAATAATCATTCATCATCAAACAATAAGTTTCAGTTCACAATTATATTCATCATAAGATTTGCTGAGATTTCCTATATATTTATACTATTAAAAATTCTTAAATCCTAATTTTCTTTAAAAAAAAATTAAAGTTAAACTTAAATATTTATTTTAGAAGGGAAATAGTTTTCATAAAAATAAAATTTTAATAGTTTTAAATGTCAAATCTTATATTGACAATTAAATTTGGATATAATTTTGGTTAAAACAAAATCAAACTCACTAAGAAAATCAAGGTAAAAATATCATTCCTATAAAATTATATCCATACTAATTTTTTATTTTTTATTTTGCATACGAGTTATTCCATACGGTTCAAAATAGATATCATTTTGGAGGTTAACTCATATTTTAAAAAAATACAATTATTACTAGAATTATTTATGAAACTATCAAGAATATTCTTATTAATTTATTTTTCTTATGCATTAATTCACTCAACAAGTACAATCAATATTATGAAACAAATTTCAATATACCAATAAAATTGTAATTTAAAAATAAAAAAGGATAAATATTTTGAATCAAATATATCTTCCGCAACAACATTGTTTTTGAATGGAAGAGAGTATTTTTCCATTAAATTATTTAATTTCAAGTCTGTCATTTGACATTTTATATCATGACAAGTTAGAAGCATTTGTACCAATGGTCTCCTGGCTTAATGGTATCTTGGGTGACTTTCTGTAGGGAAGGTCACCAGTTCGATTCCCCCCAAGGGAAATCTTGTGGTTTAATTATTTCCTTGGGTTTCAGGAGCCTTGGAGTCCCCCGGGACACATTCGTGCAGTTAAGGAAGCAGCATTGCTGGGCTTATACCCTCAGTGTGGGGAGTTCAAATTTTGGCAGTTTCTTGGTGATGTGGAGCAGCCAATCTATTGGTGTTGTGGAGCAGCCGTTTGGTGATCCGCCTAGATGCGAGCGCAGTGGTCAGGATTAAGGCCTGGAAACCTGGGTAATAAAAAAAAAAAAAAAAAAAAAAAAAAAAGTTAGAAGCATTTGTTTATTGGAACATGAGATCAATCAATAGAGAAAAAAATGCACACGTTCACACCGGATCATTAACCTATGGATTCAGCACAAGCACAAGCAAAAGCAAGCCTGATGAGGGACCTAAGCGGAGCGGAGTCTAAACTCAAAAGAGGAAAATTGGCCCCGCACGGCTCAAAAGGCCATGTGAAAGTAGGAGACCGTCAGCTGGCAATGTCTCTGAATTAAGTGGCCTCCTCTCTCTTTACTATTTCCTCACTTAATATAGTTTAAGATTAAAAAATAAAATGAATATAAACATTAAAGAAAATGTAAAAAAATAATGATATATTATTAATATAGATAATTGAGTAGAAAAAATAAAGTAAAATAGAAAATAATTAGTAGATAATTGTTGTCATTATAGCATATAAAATCTATAAATAAAGAAATAATAAAAACTTTTCATTTTAAAATTTTAAATTTTGAAAATAAAAAAAAATCTGAAAAAATATATACAATTTAAAATGTGACTGAAGGAGTAAAGCTTTTTTTTTTAATTCGTCTCTAACCTAACCTAACTTGCTACAATTCAATTCCAACTCATGCATTTTCGAAAACATTTCTTTATTTATGACCCCATGTCCATTTTTCTTGAAATCCCATTTATTATAGATGTATACTTCTCTTCATTTCTTTTTATTTGTTTTTTTTAGGAGAAATTTTTGTTTTTAAATTTTTGTTATTTTAGTTCTTTTTTGTTTAAATGATCAAAATTGTTCTTGTTACTAATTCATTAGTTTATTTACTTGTGTAACAATGTATACTCCCTCCGTCACAACAAACTACACATTTTCTCATAATGCATCCAACTATAAAATATACACTTTATAAAATGGAAATGTTTAATACTTTTACATTAATGAGACTCACATATAAGGCTCCGTTTGTTTGGGGAAAAATGTTTTCCGAAAAATATTTTTCCCATTTTTCGGTGTTTGTTTCGCACCGAAAAATTGAGAAAATGTTTTACGCTAAACATGTTTATCTCATTTTTCGAAAAACATTTTCATTTTTCAGAAAACATTTTGCAGGAAATCATTTTCCGAAAAATGGTTTACGCTAAACAAACGGAGCCTAATACTCACAACAATTCAATTATTAATCTTTACTCCACTTTCTCTCTTTTACATCACTTTTCATATTTTCACTAATATTTTTCTTAATTTTCGTGCAAATAGTAAATGTGTAGTTTATAATGACGAAGGGAGTAATATTCAAGATGAAAGAGAAAGGTTAAAAAGTAAAAATTGAAAAAAAGTAATTAATGAATTTCTTAATTTGTGATATTTTGTTTAAAAAAACAAATAAAAAGAAACAGAAACAGAGAGAATGTTATAATAAAACATGTCTGAGATACATTATTTGGGCTTTTTTTTTTTTTTTTTTTTTTGGGAGAGAAAGGTCACCTAATCTATATACTATATGAAAGCAGAAGAATTTCAGGCCTTCACACTGCGCCACGTGGCATTATGACGTGGAAAGCCACGTGGCATTTTACAATTAGCCAGACTTTAATGTTTATAACGCCTAAAAAAAATAAAAAAAAAATTTAACCATTATAATTCCTTTGATTTCGGATTAGATGATAAATCAGTTTAAAATTCAAATAATTTACCAAATAAACTACTAATAAAAAGTTTATTTTAGGAATTAAATATTTGAAAAAACCTCACAAAATCTTATTCAGTTTAAAATTTGAAATTTGAAATTTTCCAATTACCTATTCTATAGAATTGATCGGATTTGATAGGATTTATATAATTTAAACCTTTTTCAATTAACTGATCTAATGAATTTATCGGATTTTTAAACTTTGAAATTTTTTAAAAATACCATTATCCGAAATTAATAAATATAGAATTGATTTTCCAAAAATTCAGTATAGTCCGAAATTTCAAACCTAAAATTTTAAAATCAAAAAAAAATTCAAATCTCTATTCCTTTTATTTCGGATATATTACTCATTCAATTTAAAATTCAAATCATTTTCCAAATATACTCCTTAAAAAACGTTTTCAGTTATAATCCTAACATTATAAATACATCTTTTCAGTTTCCATGGAAATTATAATCAAACTTAGAGTGAATTACGAAGGAATTATTCATTTTCATCTTTCGCCCAATTTTTTTAGAATACTCAGTTTTTTCTTTTCAATTTCGAATGGCATCTTCAATTTTCGCTATAAGACAATCCGTCTTCGTGAAGGTAATCCTATTTTTTTAATTTACTCTACAATGTTTTATGATTAAAATTTGGGCTTTATTTATTGTTTGTTAATTTCACAGATCAATGAAATACCCAGTCGGTTGATTCTCTCACATTTCATCAGCTTTGGATCTACTCTTTTTTTTCAAGAAGTCTCAAAATTTTTAATTAGTTCGGGCATTGAACAGGAAAAAATCCACGATTTATTGTACGACAATTTTAAAACTAAATTCAATAAACTTGTGAGAGAATTGAAAGACGAATGTTGTTTTATCAACCTCAATTCATGTAAGTATTTCTTTTAAATTTGTAGTTGAAGTTCGATTTTATTAATGCGCTTTTTTAACAATCTATATTTTTGTTCTATATTTGTTTATCTATGCGGTTTCGTCTCTATCATCTCTGTGGAGTTTTTCAAACGCGGAATACCTCATGGTCACATTCGAATTGATGTTAACTATGTAGATCAAGTGCGCCTTAATCATTTCGACAACAATCAAGTTCATCAGTAGGAATAATGATATTCACGATTTTAGTCTATTTTGTTTTTTTTTTTTTTTTTAAATCATTCGAATTGATGTAATGTTCTTTTTAAGTTTTTAGTTTATTTTTGTTTTCTGTATTGGATTTATGGAACAATGAATTTTTTATCCCATGTGCATTTGTTGTCATTCATGCAATGTGACTCCAATGATTATTCAGTTTATTTTTTAATTATTTTTTTAAATTGTAATGAGTTTAGTTAACATTTAATTTTTCCAACGCATAAAAGAAAAAAAAAAAAAAAAAGCATAATTCCTTTTTAGTTCGGTTAAGTAAATATATCAATTTAAAATTCGTATCATTTTTAAATAAACTCCTAATAAAAATTATATTTTAGGAATTATTTATTTGAAAAAACTCCAAATAAATAATAAGAAATCTAGAATTGATTTGACAAATCGGTTAACTTACTCTATCAATTTAAATAATTCAAATCAGATTTTTAAATATAAGTAATTTTTTTAGGTATTCCCCGAAAATATTAAATTTAGAATTGATTTTCCAAAAATTTGATTTTTAAATGGTAAGCCATTATTTAATGTAATCAACCAAAATACAAACATAACATATTTTTAAAGTGTTAATTTTAAATTCAAAATTAAGGATCATTATAATCCGGAAATTATAAATACATTTTCCAAATTTATTTTAAGTATTTTCGGTAGTTATATATTTACTATTAGTTATATGGAGTTTATTTGGAAATGTATTAATTTAACAAAGATTCATAAAGTGATATAATTTACAAAAAAATATTTTGTTAAGTGATATAATTTACAAAATATTCATATTTATCCCCAAGATTTGAAGTAATTTAAATTAGTAATATATTTTAGGTATATTATTGTTGAAAAATAATTTCATAACAATCCAATTAAACCACATTTATCCTATAAATACTAAGTCATTCATCTTTATTTCGCATATTACTGATTTTTTATTATTCACTGTTAACTATTCGAATTACTTTTTTTTATTCAATTACAATGGCTTCCATTGATGCCTTCCTATTGAGCTTATTATTGAAATTTTTCTTCGCGTTCTCGCAAATTCTTTTTTCGATTTCCTGAATCTAAAATCAACTTCTAGAATCTTTTGGGATTCAGGGAAGGATGATTATATATATCAGAAAGGTTCACTTCGTGATTTTCCAATTAGCCCATGGTGGCGTCGGAGCAATGTTGCAACCAGATTTATGGATAGGTGCCTTGAATTTGGAAATCCTGATGCTCTATTCCGTCACGGGTTGGTATGTAAATAATTACATATTTTTCTTAATATTTTCGGTATTGACCAGCTTATAAGTATTTTTTTTAATATTATTTAAAGTAATATTAATTAATTTATCTCTTTTTCAGATTGGTTCATGCGAAAAGACAGTTTTCATTCGGGTATTACCTATTTAAAACAAGGCCTTGATAAAGGTCATGTGGAAGCTTTGTATACCCTAGGGATAGTACTACTTTTCAACGAAGAGGAATCGAATATAGAGAAGGGAAAGCAAATCATCATGTCTTTCCAAAAATCCGACTTCACCAAGAATCAGTCCATTAAATATCGTTTGAATTTGAAGGCATACATAAATTCATTATGGAAGAGTGATGATTATTACTTTTCCATATGGCCAATATTTTGCAAGGTTGAAGCTCATTTTACAGACAAAAATTGGTCATATTATTCAAGACTTGAAAATACCGGATGTGCTAATTGCATATGTGACATTGAAATCTATGATTTGTTTAATGTATCAGAATGATTTTATTAATCTTTTTAGGTTTAATAGTTCAATTTGATTATAAGATTTTTTTTAAGATTATATTTAGGTTTAGTAGTTTGTTATGATTTATTACAATGGTTTCTATTGATAATCTTCCTATGGAACTTATCATTGAAATTTTTCTTCGCGTTCTTGCAAATTCTTTTTTCGATTTCCTTAATCTTAAATCAACTTCTAGAATATTTTGGGAGGCAGGGAAGAATGAATTTATATATCCGACTTCATCAAGAGTCAGTCCATTAAATATCGTTTTAATTTGAAGGCATACATCAAATCAATATGGAAGAGTGATGATTATTACTTTTCCACATGGCCAATATTTTGCAAGGTTGAAGCTCATTTCAAGGACAAAAATTGGAGCTATTATTCAAGACATGAAAATACTGGATGTGCTAATTGCATATTTGACCTTGAAATCTATGAGTTGTTTACGAAATTTGAATGATTTTATTAGTCTTTTTAGGTTTAATAGTTTCCATGAAATATAAATAAATTTTTCGGCAATCTTAGAACATTTAGTTGTTTGCGGAATTCTTGGTGGAGCTATTAAAATTTCCATCAGTATGCATCATTTTGTAATTTGCACATGCAATTAGGATAGCATATGTGAGATCTTTACGGTGACTATGGATTCATATGTTCTTGATAGTGCTTAAAAATCAACTTTTATTAAAATTTTATCCTTAGGAATATTAGTTGTTGTTTCATAGTGTATCTGATAAAATAATAAAAAAAATTATAAAAAAAAATCCACTGGAAAGTGGGAGCATATGTGAGATCTTTACGGTGACTATGGATACAGGTACATATATCTATTTTAAATAGTTTTTAAGTTGTTCATACTTATTATGTTTTTTAATACTTTATATATAAAATTAGGTATAGCATTACTCATTATCATTACACTTTTTTTTTTCAGCTAACACTCCTTGTGGGACTAATCCAACAAGTCTTGAACTAAGAAGACCTGGTAGGCCAATTAAGAGTAAACGAGTGCTGCAGTCTCTCAGCAGAAATTTGAATTTTGAAGATTTAAATGCAAATATTCAACATCAAGTAAATGAGAGCAATAACATACCTAATCGCTTGGATACAGGTACTTGAAATCAAACATAAATCACTTATTTTCACTATTTATATAATTTTTACTTGATGTTTCTGATTTATTATTTTATAATTCATATCATAGAAAAACATATATCTGAATTTTGCTATGTATTCAGGAATGGTAGAATCCCAAACTGATTTTGCAACAAACGATGAATATAATTTCCGAACATCACGATGTAATAGGAAAAAAATGAAGGAGATTGCACAACCAAGCACAGGTATGGTTTCGATTTTTAGTTGATGTTAAGATTTCACATAATAGTATTTTACCTAAATAATAAAACACAATACATTTAATACTTATTTCTTTAGATAAAGGTCATTTACATTTTAGATTATTTTACATATCAAGGTTATTGGGATATTGGAGATCCAAAATATGAATGCGAACATTGCCATGCTTTATTTTGAGTACGAAGAGAGGACCCCAAAGAACAAGCAAACGACAAATCCAAAATTCTCATTATGTTGCATGCATGGGCAAGTACAACTTCCACTCTTGCAACATCCGCCCGAGTTGTTGCGTGATCTTCTAGATAAAACGCACGAAAAAAGCAAAAATTTTATGGATAATATACGTGCTTATAACATGATGTACGCATTTACATCAATGGGTGGGACAATTGATAAGACCGTAAATCAAGGAAGAGGCCCTTACGCATTTAAGTTGGGAGGTCAGAATGTTCATCTAATCGGATCATTATTGCCCAATGAAGGAGCTCCTCCACAATTCTCCCAACTCTATATTTATGACACTGAAAACGAAGTTAATAACAGAATAAAAGCTGTCAGGTATGTTTCTTCATAATGTACTTTATCATCCGTGATTTGTCTATATATTTCAAAACGAAGTACTCTGTTTCTAATCTTAAATTGTTGTTATATTTTCTGGCTATGAATTTTTCATTCCTTTTCCCTTCAACCATAAATTTTTTACACATTGTCTGTTTATATAGCATGAAGTTAAAGATTTACCTGTTTATTTTTTGTTCTTCTTATATAATGGTAAATTATGCCCTCAATAAATATGAACTCTGTTTTTTTTTCTCATGAATTTATATTCTATTGTTATTTAATTATTACAACTATTCACAGTTAGTTGACAATACAATTATGAGTATGCCATAGATACAGATTCTTCAAGTAAATTACTATATTTGAACTCTTTTGATATTAAGAATAATACCATTTAAATGTACTATATTCATAATATTTGGCACTTGACTCATAAAAGTAATTATGCATGAAAAGAAAATTTGACATTGTGATGGTTCAGTCCATGTAATCTGCAAATGCAGATGTTTCCAAATTCTAACTTCAAACAATTTTTGGTTGAAGATTTTGCTTCATTCTTATATAGTAATGCTAATATTTTTAAAGCATCCATATGTTTTATTTTCTGCATAGCCTTTTATATTCGTGCTTTATATATATATTTTGTGTTGTTATATTGACTAATTATATATTGCTTGCTTTGAAATTTATTTTACAGTAAACAGAGGAGTTCGGAATTTGACTACTCGATTGTATCGGACTTAAGAAAAATGATTGATGAAAACAACCCGTATGCTAAGATTTACTGAGCAGTACAGAGCGTATTTCTTTGAGAGTTTCAAGTGAGGTAAAGCTTGGCGATAGGAAAGCGATCTAAGGATGGAAGAACGTATAATTTGCCAACAACATCTGAAGTGGCAGCTCTTATCGAGGGTGATATTCAAGATACACCTGATGTGAGAGACATTATAGTTGAAAAGCGTTGTGGTGACTTTAAACAAATACATGAGTTCAATCCCTGTTATCTTCCTCTTCAGTACCCGCTGCTGTTTGTTTTTGGGGAAGATGGGTTCTATACAGATATTCCTCGAAATATGCCTCCAATGTCAAAGCGACCCAATCTTTCTTTGAAAGAGTTCTTATCATTCCGACTACAGCAGAGGTCTGCAGAAGGACACCAACTTATGAGAAGTGGAAGACTACTGCAGCAGTTTATGGTTGATGCGTATATAATGATGGACACACAGAGGCTTCAGTGGATTCGGCATAATCAACCTGCTCTTAGGGTCGAAACTTATAGGAAACTTACAGATGCAGTTTCAAGAGGAGATACTGATCCATCGTCTGCGGGTCGACGAGTTGTGTTGCCGTCATCATACACCGGTGGCCGGCGGTGGATGACTCGAAATTTCCAAGACGCGTTAGCTATTTGCGAGTGGACGGGATATCCATCACTCTTTATCACGTTTACCCGCAATCCAAAGTGGCCAGAAATTACAAGATTTGTTCGGAAGGAGGGGCGAAGACCGGAAGATAGGGCGATATTCTATGTAGGGTTTTCAAGATGAAGCTTGATGAATTGGTAAAGGATTTGAAGGAAAAGAAAATTTTTGGTCAGCCTAATGCGCGTAAGTAATTCTTTCAAAATATATATGTGTTGTAGTTGAGCATCGTTTGTTGATATAATTGTTTTATAGTAGGGTGATGCTATATATAATAACTAAACCACATATTTTATTTTTTGTTACAAAAATTTTAATTATTATAATTATTTATTTTATACAGTTGTTTACACAGTGGAGTTTCAAAAACGAGGTCTTCCCCATGCTCATATTCTTCTTTTTCTCAAAAGTCAAGACCAAGCATTAATCGCCGAGGATGTCGACAAGTGTATAAGTCTTTGAGATACCCGATAAAGAAATTGATCCGGAATTGTACGAGGCCGTGAAAGAATATATGGTGCATGGTCCTTGTGGTGTTGCTAACCTAAAATCTCCTTGCATGGATAACAAAAGATGCACGAAGCACTTCCCCAAAAGCTTTAATGAAGGCACTTCTGTTGACGAGAATGGATATTATGTTTACCGGAGGAGAGACAATGGGGCAAGTGTAGAAAAAAACGGAGTTTTCCTTGATAATAGGTATATTGTGCCTTATAATCCACATCTGTTGTTGAAGTACCGGGCTCACATCAACGTGGAATACTGTAATCAAAGCAAATCAATAAAGTACTTATTCAAGTATATCAGCAAAGGAAGTGACAGAATAGGGGTAGGTTTTGAAGTGAATGATGAAATTAAAAGGTATATCGATTGTCGATATGTCTCTGCATGTGAAGCGATGTGGAGAATATTTGCATTTGATATCCATTACGGGACCCCGCGGTAGAGCGCTTATCTTTCCATTTAGAGGAGACCAAACCATTCCATTCGAGATGGCGATTATCTTACGGATGTTGTGGGTAAGCCTATTTGTTGCCCAATCGCAATTTTACAGTGGATGAAGATCAATCGTGAGAATCCAGAGGCTCGACAGTACAAGTATCACGAATTTTCGCATCATTATGTTTGGGATAAGCCAAAGCGAGAATGGCGTCCTAGAAAGAGAGGCACATCAATTGGACGAATTTATCATGTCCCCATCAATTCGAGGTGATATCTACTATTTGAGGCGATGTTAAATCACATTCTTTGGTGCTACGTGTTACGATGATTTGAGAAGCTGTAAATAATATAGTGCACGGTGATTACAAAAAGCGTGTTATGCACTAGGATTGTTAGATGATGATAAGGAGTATGTTGATGGAATAAAAGAAGCAAGCGATGGGGGTCACCGGATTATCTACGAAGACTTTTCGCGATGCTTCTTTTATCTAATAGTATGTCGAGGCCACAAGATGTCCGGAATCAAACTTGGCAAGTTACGTCAGACGATGTCAACTACAAGCATCAAAAGAATTTTAACAATCATGGTAAATACTTTATTATGTTAAATTATACTTTGAATTATAATCTTGGTCAATCTTTTATTACATTGTATAATTTTTCAATTATACTCCCTCCGTACTAGAAGAAAGCAAACTTTTGTTAAACTTTATCAAACTTTGACTAACGGTTAACGAGATCAAGAGCAAATTCAATCATGAAAAAACCTCGCAAAGTAAGAATTCTACTTTCTATTTTGTTATTGAGGTATTATATTGTATTTACATTAGTTGTTAAAGTTTGATCAATTTTTCTCAAATTTTTACTTACATTTGGGATGGAGGGAGTATTTAATTAATCATTTTTTAATCATTTTTTGTTTTAATGTGAATCTATTTCATTATACATAGGTTTGACACTCGGTGAAGAGCAAGTTAAAAATTGTGCATTGGGTGAGATTGATAAGTTATTGGCGGCGAATTGCGGCGGTCTACAATATTTTAAAGATATGCCTCAACCAAGCAATTACAGTAATTTCGATGCGGAGAATATGCTAATATTGGATGAAATGTCTTATGATGTCGATGAGATGAAGGTGAGCACTCTAGATTACATAAATCTTTGAGCGAAGAACAAAGGATGGTTTATGATAAGATCATGACGGCTATTGATAGAGGTGATGGTGGAGTTTTCTTTTTGTATGGGTATGGTGGCACGGGTAAGACTTTCATATGGAAGACATTGTGCTCGGCATTGCGAAGTAGGAGGGATATAGTTCTTCGGTGGCTTCTAGCGGGATAGCTTCGTTGCTACTTCCGAGGGGTAGACTGCTCATTCCAGATTTGGCATACCAATACAAGTCGATGAAAGCTCAACGTGTAGCAAGATTAAGCCGGGTTACGATTTGTGTGGTCTCCTAAAGAAAACGAAGGCGATAATTTGGGATGAGGCTCCGATGGCCCACAAGCCTTGCTTTGAGGCGCTTGGCCGGAGCTTGAGGGACATTATGCGTAATCATTATGGTCGTTGCTACGATAAGCCCTTTGGTGGATTAGTTGTTGTTTTTGGAGGTGATTTCGAGGCAAATATTGCTGTTGTGCCTAAAGGAAGCCGACATGATATTGTACATGCTTGCTATCAGTTCATCTAAACTTTGGAATTCATGTGAGGTCCTAAAATTGACAAAAAACATGAGATTGCAGGTAAATGATCTAATTTAAAACTCTTTACATGTTACATTTCCTGTTGCGAAACTAAATATTTTCTCATTCATTGCATAAATGTAGGTAAGTTCCTCTTCTTCTTCGGATGTTCTAGAGATCAAAAATTTTCTTTGAATGGATATTACGTGTAGGAGATGGGGATTGCGGTGAAGAAAATGATGGGGAAGTTGACATTAAGTTACGATGATATTTTGATAAGAAATACAAGCGATCCTATTGCAACCATCGTTGAAAACACGTATCCCGACATATTACACAATATGCGCATTGATGGATTTTTCAGGATAGAGCAATTTTGGCACCAACTAATGAGATAGTAGATACTATCAATGATTATGTGATGTCGATGTTGCCCGGTGATGAGGTGTTGTATATGAGTTACGATAGCATCGGCAAGGAGGACGGAGATATTGCTTTGGCCACGAGGATGTTTTTGTTGAATTTCTTAATACGATTAAATGCTCGGATTGCCGAACCATTCCATACGTTTGAAGGTTGGGTGTATAGTGATGCTACTCGAAACATTGATCAAGCTTGAGAATTATGCAACGGAACGAGAATGATCGTTACAAATGCAGGAAAACATATAGTTGAAGCTAGAATGCTTTCGGGAAAGAATAAAGGAATGAAGGTGTTTGTGCCCGAGAATGATGTTGAGCCCGTCGAGATATGACAAAATTCCCTGTTAAATTCCAACGTAGGCGGTTCCCATTAAATGTTTGCTTCGCTATGACTATAAATAAGAGTCGAGGACAGTCACTTTCAAATGTTGGGCTTTACCTTCCTCGACTGTATTCGATCACGGGCGGTTGTATGTGGCAATCTCGAGGGTTACAAGCAAAAATGGGCTTAAAGTTTTGATCTGTGCAAAGGATGGTGAAACGAGCGAGTTTACTACTAACGTGGTATATAAAGAAGTTTTTCACAAATTATGAGGTAATAAAAAATTTCTGACATTCAACCGTTTCATTAATTCATTTAGGTACAGTTATAGTATTACAATTTTTGAAAACTAATTTATTTTAGGAATAATGATCTGTTGTTGTTGTGGTTATTGGATTGGAATCATATTCAAGTTTGAACAATCTTGATGTGCTAACTTATAGATGTCGCTGTATTTAAAACTACTGATTATATTTATAAGCTTGCTTATGTTTTTGATGTTTAATATTGCAGGATAAACAAACACATTAAATACTTATGGTTGATTTATACGACATGCATGTGGTTTCTCAGGTAATAAACTTTGATATTATATTTACTTAACTTTCCTCTTACGATCTTCATATTTCGATTTCTGACTTAAGTTAATGTGATACAGTTTATTTTCTCATTCAATGCTTCTTTGAGGTGTGATGGAGCACGTAATGTGATACAGTTTATTTTCTCATTTACTGCTTCTTTGAGGTTTAATACAAAAATGTAAGTTACATTCTATCCTAGATTTTTTAATTTAGTATTTTTTTTAATTGTAATTGAACAATCATGCAATGTAATAACCAAATTGAGCACTAAATACTTTATCTTGGAACGGAGGTGGTTACATAGTGAATATACTATAAAAAAAAAAAAAAAACCATCTGGAAACTGGGAGCACTGGCTCCAAAAATAGGGGAGCAATTGCTCCCAAATTTGCTCAACAGTCTCACAGTTTCTGGACATAGGGAGCGCACGCTCCGCTCCCAGTAATGGGGAGCGTCCGCTCCCAATACTCAGTAGATAGGTTATTTCCTGGTTTTGGAGTCTAAATTACGATCCCTAATTTACGAACCCTATCGATTTCCAACTTTTCTCTACCAAAACCACGGTTCCCTTCATCCCTTTCTCTAAAAATCCTCAAATTAACTTTGAAATCATCACCCCTATCACCAAATCCATATACCCACTCCCTAAACATCTTCCAAACCCCAATTTCAACACTTATCCTCCATTAATTCCGGCATTGGTGGAGAAATTCGAAGCTTTGAAAGGTTATAATTTTTTGGGTGGAAAGCTTTCTTTTTGGAGAGATTTTCGAAGGAAGAGGTAGTGGGGAACGTAGTGACGTCCAAGTGTTGCTTTTCCAGTTCATCCCCTCCAAGTCCGGCAATATTCGACAGGAAATTCCGGTCACAATCCGGCGACTCTGTTCCGGTATTTTTTTTCTTTTTCTAAGCTATTTTTGGTTAGTCTAATGGGTAAACGTGGTAGAGATAAAAATGTTCCCAATCCCCCGGTTGTTGAAGAACCCCAATTTGATCAACATAGGTTTGTTTCCGACAAAGCGGAAAAAGTTTTTAATGCTCATATGGGTAATGCATTCAACATAGAACGGGAATTCGATTGGGAAAGTTGTAATTTAAAGGATATTTTTTCTTTTTATAAATGGAAGATGCTTGCGTCGAACCCGGGCACTTGGGGTTTGAGTAGAATTGTTCAGGAGTTTTATGCCAATGTGTGTGCTAGAGGTGATACGCCCAATTCTTATGTGCGTGGGTGAAATTACCCGGATCCGGCTCGCGCGCGGGCCCCAGCATCTCGCATTTGTCGCTTTTCAGGAAGTCGCCCGGATCCGAGAGGCAGCGCAATCGCGCCCCGGCATCTGGCTTATTCCGTTTTAGCGTGTTGGAGGTGTCTCGCTGTGTTTTGCTTTGTAGAGTCGCCACGCCGTTTTTATTAAGCCCAAAACATTGAAAAAGGGCATCAGTTTAAAATTAAACTGTTTTTGTGTGATGAGATTTTGAGTTCGGAGGTCAGATGACTCCTCGGGAAGAGAATATTAGAATCTTAGAGCTCACCCGAGTCGCCTCGTAAAACGAGTCTTTCGGATACCCCTAATATTTTTTAACTGTTGTGTGTGTGTGTGTGTGCTTTTAAAAATGCATGCTGTATCGGATGTCTACATTGTACACTGCTTTATTGAAATGTATTGAAATAGTGTAGGAAGGAAGCCTTACCAATGTTGGTTCGTGTCTGTCTTCCGTGGGAATAATGCTTCGAGGATGAAATAGTGCTCGGGACGGACGGGATTGCTTCGGAAGGTGCGGTTGTACGCGGACAGAACTTCGGCGTGCCTCGGGATTGTCAAGTGTGCACTCGGGCAGAGTTTCGGCGTGGGTTGGAATCGTCGGTTGGATTCGGGCAGAGGTTCGGCGTGGGTTGGAATCGTCGATTTGATTCGGGCAGAGGTTCGGCGTGTGTTGGAATCGTCGGTTGGATTCGGGCAGAGGTTCGGCGTGGGTTGGAATCGTCGGTTTGATTCGGGCAGAGGTTCGGCGTGTGTTGGAATCGTCGGTTGGATTCGGGCAGAGGTTCGGCGTGATTTGGGATCGCCGGTTTGACTCGGAAAGAGCCGGGACGCCTTGGGAAAGACCAGGCAAGGCCTCGGAGTACCACGAGGGGCCTCAGAGTACCTCGAGAGTGCCTCGGGGCAGCGCGGGAGCGTCGCGGGAGCGCTCGGAGAGGCTTCGGAGCACCACAAGGGAGCTCGGAAGGCCTCGGAAGGATCCGAAAGGGGCCGGGATTGCCTCGAAAGGACTTAGAGGGGAAGCCAGAAGGCCTAGGGAGGAAGAGAGAAGTGGGAGGTGTGAAAAATTAGGGAGGGGGAGCCCTCTATTTATAGTGTAGGAAAACTGCAAAGAGGTCCGTACGGACCTCTTAGGTAATTATAGATTTTCGGGATTTGAGGGAATCTCGTGGACTTTAAGGGGATTTTCGTAATGATTATATGCAGTGCAAAGAGGTCCGTACGGACCTTTTGGCATGCAAAGAGGTCCGTACGGACTTTCCATGCTCTTGTGAATGTGATGGCAAGCTAGCTCTCGTCGAGAGCTTTCCAACCATATATGGCACGTCTCAATCGGAGTTCGTATGAAGGAGTTATGACCTCAGGAAGTTTGCCTCTGGTTTTGTCGTATCTTTGGGATGGAGAGCGATCCAGTGGGGGTACTTACGAAGCCCCTCGGCGGCGTCACTTATGAAAGAAGTGGGGTCGTCGATAAGATAAGGGTCCCGATGCGGATCGCGTGCTTTGAGAGAAGGTGACCGTGTAGGTCGGTGCGTTAGAACATGGCGGTGTCTGTTGTGTGTGACCGTTTAGGTCGATTGGGCTGGACCCCGTGATAGGATTCCTACGTATCCCTAGGGGAATCAAGC
Organism: Adenophora triphylla var. japonica; assembly: GCA_022495995.1. Lineage (NCBI taxonomy): Eukaryota > Viridiplantae > Streptophyta > Magnoliopsida > Asterales > Campanulaceae > Adenophora > Adenophora triphylla. Next base: position 203,971 of record JAFEMH010000839.1, on the reverse strand, counting down.
GATCGTAGTTCGTGTGTGGGGTGAGTGTTGTGTACGAGGACGTGAGCTGTCCTCTAACCGAGACTCGTGTGTGGACGTGGTGGTGTCACGTGGGTGGCCGCACAGGTCGATGGTGGACCCCTGTAATAGGATTCCTACGTATCCCTGGCGGGAATCAAGCACAGTCGTAGTTCGGAGGTCGTGTAATCGTGAGTGTATGCGGACGTGGTGGTGCCACTGAGGTGATGTGACCGCTAAGGTCGGCTGAGGACGTGGTGGTGTCCTAGGTGATGTGACTGCTAAGGTCGACTATGAGGACGTGGTGGTGTCCTAAGGTGATGTGACTGCTAAGGTCGATTGTGAGGACGTTGTGGTGTCCTAAGGTGACCGTTTAGGTCAGTTGGCTGGACCCTGTGATAGGATTCCTACGTATCCCTGGCGGGAATCAAGCCTGATCGTAGTTCACGTGTGAGGTGATCTTACGAGAAGGTGGGTAATCTCACGAAAAGATGGGTAATCTCACTAAAAGATGGGTAATCTCACGAAAAGATGGGTTAATCTTACGAGAAGATGGGTAATCTCACTAAAAGATGGGTTAATCTTACGAGAAGATGGGTAATCTCACTAAAAGATGGGTTATTCTTACGAGAAGATGGGTAATCTCACTAAAAGATGGGTTAATCTTACGAGAAGATGGGTAATCTCACTAAAAGATGGGTTAATCTTACGAGAAGATGGGTAATCTCACTAAAAGATGGGTTATTCTTACGAGAAGATGGGTAATCTCACTAAAAGATGGGTAATCTCACGAAAAGATGGGTTGTGATGTAGGAGGACGTGTCACGTCCTAAGATGATATTTTTGGGAGGTTTATACGGTCTTTCGGACCGAGTAATTTAAAGCCTTAGGGCTACGGATAATCTTTGGGGAGGTTTACACGGTCTTGCGGACCGAGTGGTTTAAAGCCTTCCGGGCTGGAAATAGTGATGGGGGAGGTTTATACGGTCTTCCAGACCGAGTGGTTTAAAGCCTTCCGGGCTGGAAATAGTGATGGGGGAGGTTTATACGGTCTCCCGGACCGAGTGGTTTAAAGCCTTCCGGGTGCCGTGAGTGAAGTAGTGAGGTTTGTGGTGAATGGACGTGGTGATGTCCCGAGTTGAAGTTTGTGTGAAGGCGTCTATACCTAAATGAGGCTGTTTGGGGGTGTCTACCCTAAGTTGAGCGATGGCTAATCTTACGAAAAGATTGGTAATCTTACTAAAAGATAGCTAATCTTACTAAAAGATGGGTAATCTTACTAAAAGATATGCTAATCTTACGAAAAGGTGGGTAATCTTTCTAAAAGATATCTACCCTATGTGAAGGATGGCCAATCTTACTAAAAGATATGAGATGTCTATCAGGGAGACAGGGGAACGTATCTCACTACGAGGTAACATGGGAAATATTTAAAGACGTAAGTATGATTTTTTCATACCTTTGTTGTGTTTACCTGCAGGAGGAAAGGCCTTTGTGAGGAGGAAGTTGAGGACGTGGGGAGCCTCTGACCGAGATGAAGAGGACGTGGTGGCGTCTCTGGCTGAATTCTTTGAAGTGTTTGAGGGCATGGGGCGCCTACGATCGAGTTGTTGAAATGTTGAGGACGTGTGGCGCGTCGGCCAGAGATGAAGAAGGGACGTGGGATGCCTCGGGTTGAATTGCTTTGAAGTGTTTGAGGGCATGGGGCGCCTCTGATCGAGTTGTTGAGATGTTGAGGATGTGTGGCGCCTCTGACCGAGATGAAGAGGACGTGGGACGCCTCAGTCTTCAGACAAGGAGAGGAGGGATGGCTCATCTTTTTTTTTTTTCGATTTGACTTCTGCGGACGTCTTGGAGTATCCGGTCGAGGAAGGTGCTAAGTTCACCGAGGATGATGAGGTAGCTGGCGGAGGCGCCGAGATGTGGGAGTTTTTACCAGGCAGTAGTGCCGATGACTTAGAGTAGGACTCCCCTTTTTTTTTCGTTTTGTGCACTGTTTTTCGTTGCGGCGTGGTTCTATGAGATCTTACGGTGCCGGCCGTAGGACTAGGTGGATGAGGCCATGTTCGGTTATCCCGCCATAATGTCTGGGCTCATTCTTTGAGGAAGAAGGAGGACGGGAGAGGGACGATCGCGGCGTGGCCTTGGTGTGCCCCCTATGGTTCAGGGATCCACCCTTTGGGATGATGCATCTCTGTGACATGGATGTGCTAGAGTACAACAGGTACCTGGGCGGCGTGAGTGCCGAGAAGTTTATTTTGTATGGCGAGGAGTATGGGACCTTCATCAGGAGGAAGCTGAGGATGCCACAGGTGTTGGCGAGGGAGAGGCGGGATGTTCCACCACGTCCCCCAGATGTTCCGGTGCCTGCATCGGACTTTACTTATGTACGCGGGGATTCGTCGAGGCGGAGGGTGTCAGTACCCATCCCGGAGCAGGCTCCTGCAGCCTATCAGGTTGACCCGGATGCGCCAGTGGGTGTGCTTACTCTTTTCCATCTTGACATATTTTCTGTATTTTTCTCTTTTTGTTGAGTATGAATGTATCTCTTTTGCTGAGCATTTCTTTGGCTGTTTGCTTGTGCAGGTCTCGAGGAGATCCTTTGACACGTTGACCAGCTGTTATGTGGCGATGCGGTCTTTTGCAAGGAAGTTCGCGGGGAAGCTGTCTTGCAGGTCTTCGCGGCACGCGGCGGTGTTCGAGACAGTGCCTTTGAGGAGGTCTGTGGATACTCCTTCTTCGAGGGCTGAGCCAGGGCCACAGCCGGAGGTGCCAGTTCAGGAACAACACAGCTTTGATGTGGGGACGCCTTCGGGGGCTCAGAGGTCGCAGACCCTTCATCAGTTCTTTCCTCCGCCGGAGGCACAGGGTGAGGGTTCATCCTCGTATCCCTTCTTTGATCCTTTCACCGGGTTTTGACCCTTCGGAGTACTTTGAGTACCCGCGAGGAGAAGTGTTGTATTCTGATGACGAGGATGTGACTGTCGAGTTTTCTGAGATGCCGAATTTCTCGTTTGTGGAGGATGATGATGATGAGTCGGATTAGGGCTCTTTTGCTTTCCCTCTTTCCGTTGTTTTTTTTTTTGTAAGGCAACAGACATTTTGTACCTGTAATAAAACACTTGTATTTGCACAACAAAGTATTTTATTTTAAGATGTAATGACGTATTTGTGATTCCGGGATTGACCTAGGAATTGTTGCTAGATTATTATTATTTTTGTGCATGTCACATGAGCTAGGAATGCATTTGTGGTTAGTGGAGGCCGAGCGGGTTTTACGGCGGTTGGGTGAAGCGGCTTTGACGGTTTCATGAGCGGCGGCGGGAGTGATGTCTCCTGGGACGCATTTGTTGGATGTGGCGAGGCCATTGCCGGCTGGTGAGGACATCATTCCCTTAGTTTCGGGAAGACTTTCCACGGCATAGATCGCTTGGCGCTAGGGGGCCGGTTCATGTGTGGGGAAGCCCCTGCTTTGTTCGGCGGCTTTAGATGCTCTTACGTATTTTACGAGGGTATGGAAGTATTTCGCTTTCCCTCTGTGGTGCTCCTTTGATTTGGGAGAGTGTTGTGTTGAACACCGAGTACCTGGATTGGTATGAGTAGCATATCGGGCGGACCCAAGTGGTTTTGGGGAGAAGGCGTGAAGCAGTGCAGGGCAAGGTTGTCGTCTCGGCTATAGCCTTAGGAGTGCGAAGCTTGGTCTAACCCTCGGGATGTCATGGGAGACGCTTTGTTTGACTACAAGAATCGAGTTGACGGGCTGGCGGGAGAGGTCCCCTTTTGCGGACTCATAGGGAGAAGATTCGAGCGAGGCACGGGTGAACGATGCTGCGAGAGTGGCGGTTCGTTTGACACGACTAGGAGGACTCCTGATCTCGGAATGAGGGAGACAGAACTCGCTCATATGGACTGAAAGATGACTCGTTGGGGACGAGGGAAGAAAGGAAAGAGTGATGAAGGGCCAAACGCGAGTAGCATGGAATGACCTTCTGAAACACTGAGTATCCATTCATCGTCGTTGCAGACACATTGATTGTTAAATGTTTTAAGTTGTCTTTTAGCATGTTGTGAGTTTGAGAGTAGGCCGTGCTTGAACTCATCAAAAAGTGTTTTAACTGTGATGATTTGGGATTTACTTTTAAAGCTTTGTCGAGACACAAAATCTCTTGCTTGTTTCTTGTCTGAGCCTTGATGACGTCAAACTATTGGGATTTTTGTGTATGCTTTAGACCGAACCAATGAAGGCTGCCTACGTTCCCCTCGGGTGAGGGCTCAGTCTGCGTAGTTCGACCCTCTTTTGTGGGAGAAATGACTCGTAATGTACACTCACAAGGGCGTATTTATTTTTGAAAAGGTGGGAACGGGTCCCCTTTTGTGTGAATGCCTTATTTGATGTAGGCATAAAAAAACATGCTTTTGGGTTTGACTCTTTTGAGAGAGTATAAGCATTGAAAAGCTTGTAAAAGTGTATGGAAGCCCTTGCTGACAGAAAATCAGTGTTTAGCTCTACTTTCCTATTTTGTAGAAAAAGAAGACTTGTCGAGACATCTGAAAACTCGATTCGTTCACATTGATCACATGTTTGCTTAAAACCCTTTTGTTGATGTTCGGGTTATTCAACAATTAAACCTGATATGCTTTGATTAATCACGAGGAGAAAGTCAACCGGTATCAAGGATCGAGTTGATGCAGTATGAAAGAAGGTTTGTGTATAGGAGAGGTCATTGATGAGACCGGGTTTGTGGATTTGTATGTGTTTATGACCGGACCATTTACGGTTGCCTACGTTCCCCTTAAGACAAGGAGCTCGGAGTCGACGTAGTTCGGGTTTGAAGCGTGTTTGGCTTTGGGGCCAGGGCGTGAATATTCGTGCAGCCTTTGGCGAAAATGCTCGGAAGGTTGAATGATGAGGCACGGGCCTTGAGATGATTTCTTGACAAGTCGTATTTGATGGTCTTTTCAGTGACTCCCTTGCTTCTTGATCGTTGGCGCTGGGTCTTTGACCTCATTTTTTTTGTGAAGCTTCTGCTTGAGCCCCCTTTTTTTTTGTGTAGCTTCTGCTTGGGCTTTTTTTAGCTTACGCTTGAGCCCCTTTTTTTTTTTTTTTTTTTTTTTGAAGCACGTGAGGGCGAAGGCAAGCCCCTGCTTGAAATTTCTTGATGCGCACGAAGGTGAAGGCAAGCCCCTAGATTGTTGTCAACATGGGGTCAATCTTTTAATGCTGAGTGACCTTTTGTTGTCCTTTGATGTTGCCGCCGTCGTTTGACTTGGTCAAGGTGATGGTGGGGACATGTTTTGGAATGTGTATGGCTTGATGGAGGCCTTTGTGTGGGGTATGGTATGGGGAGCTATCGATTGACTTTCTCACACCAATTAATCAAAGCATTAATCGTTTGTGGAATTACTTGTTGAGCAATGCAAGTGATCACATAGAACAAAACCATTTCATTAAATGTAATGTGGGGTGCAAAATAATGTCTCAAGTCTAGCAAGAAAAGAAAGAAGACTTATGTATGGAAAATTGAAGACTTAATTACAATGTCCAAGGAGGACTTGATTGAATGAGAAAGGTACTAGAACCTACGAGGTTTGGCTGTGTAATTCTTTGATTTGCGTCTCTTCGGGCTCTTCAGCAGTTCCCAAATTCATTTTGGTTAGAACCTTCTCGGCAACTTGGGCCCGATTTTCCTCTCGTTTGACAACATGCTTAAAGATTTGTTTTAATGCATTGTTCATTAATGTGTCTGCGTCTTTATCAAGTGAATCATTATTAAGCTTGTTTTGGTTAGTTAATTTATCATTTGTTAAAGTGACAATGAGGATACTCAGAAAGGTCGAACTTTTATTCGAAGCATAAAGAAGCACGATTTTTGTTACAAACGCATAATCTTCAGGCATAAGGCCGTCAGACGACTCGAGAGACTCAAACTTAAAACATGACAGACTCGGGGTCTTTTATTTTCGAAGCTAGACTCTATGATACTGGGGTTAGACCAAGCATCTCGATCATTATTTACGGGAACGGATTTGAGTGTATTGGGGCCGTGGGGCGCTCTAACTTTCCTTCTTCAATCAATCCTTGAATTGCTTTCCTCAAAACTGCGGTTGTCGGTTGTATGGCCAGAGTGGTATTTATGAAAAGCACACCGCTTGGTTACATCCCGATTGGCATTGGGAAATTTGGGTGGTAATTTTCCATAGGTTCGAGGAGACCTTGCTTCACTACACGATCGAATACCTCGCTCAATGGCATCCCGAAATCATCATAGTGTTGTCGTTGTCTCGGGGGACCACCGTTTCTTTGTAGTGCTCCATTCTTAATATAATGGACTGCTCCGACAACCTCCCTCCCTACGCTTGGGGCGAGATATTGGATTAGGCGGGGCTGGACTGACTACCATTTTTTGCATGTTCAGTGTTTTTTCAAACTTGGTCCCTGCGTTGACCATGGCGCGAAGATCGGGATAGAAGTGGTGACTGATCAGGGCCTTTAGGGAAGGTTTGAGGCAGGAATGGAAGATATCCATTTGCTCTTCTTTGGAAAGCGGATCCATTATCTCGCTTAGTTTCCGGTTCCATCTCTTGTAGAACTCACCTACTGAGGCTCGTCATCCTTTTGTTCGGTGGCTTGCGGAGTCATGGCGATTGGTTTCCACTCAAGATTGGCGCGGTACTTCTCTAGGAAGATGTCAGCGATTTGTTCCCAGGTGGAGCGGTTCTCGGCTTTTACGTTGAGGAACCACCTTAAAGGCCGTGGATTTCGGGGAGTCTTTGGAAGTGATCCGCCATTTGTTGTGGGGTGGCCCCCTTGGCTCTCATACCTAAGACGTAGGTATCGATGTGGGTCTTTGGGCATTCGTCCCATCGAATTTTTCCATTTAGGCATTACGAAATTCGGAGGAGAGGAACCACTTTGCTTAGATACTGTGGGCATAAGGGAGTCCTTCCGAGAGTTAGCAAATTTTCCTTGCATGCTGTTCATTTGTTCGACCAACGAAGCCATGTGAGGGTCGGCAGGTGGAGGCAAGGCTGTCGTTTTCGGGACGGAAACCGAAGATGGAGGTGGATTGGGCGATGGGATCGCCATTCGGGAATCTTGGGGAGGTAGTTGAGTGTAGACCATCCCGTACTACGGATTGCGAAATTGGAGCCAGGCGTGATTACTCGGAGCGCACGAGGGTTGTGTTTGGGAACTTGGGAAATGTTTCGCTAGCCCCAGTGGTAGTCCGGCGGGTGGAAGGTTTGAGATGTCGGGATATCCGCTTGGGATGTACGTCCACTAGCGAGCATTGGGATTTCCAGTTGTGGGCTGCGAGGCTCGTATAGAGGCAAAGGATTGAATCTGGGTATCGAGATGCATTGGGATGCAGTAGAGCGAGGCACGTATATGTCTTTGTTGGTACTAAGCTTGATGTGCAGAGCCGGGAAGCCGACATCTTTGAGGTGGGCATGTCGGGCTGCTTGGCCAGCGCTGAAGGAGCTTTGAGCGGAAGGCTGCTGCGTTGCTGGGATCTCGTAACTTGGCGGAGGCGGGACTCTTGATAGCTTTGAGAAACCGGGAGCCGGTATGTCTTCGTCCTCTATGAGAACAAAGGTTCCGTCGGGTTGGGAAGCTACGGTTCCTCGAAGACGCAAGGTGTCTACGATCCGGGCTTCTTTGCTCTTCTTGGCGCTTCTTGATGGTTTCGAAGGCTTGCGGCACCTCCTCCATTGTGCGGAGGTTCCTTAGTGGCGGGGTTCCGTTTCCCTCAGCTGTTATCTGTTGATCCCGCCATGGGGAGTAGCGGGCTGTTCGGACCGCTGAGCAGGAAGGAGCTATCGGACCTTGTGACCTCGATGCGAAAAGGCGGCTCCCGGGTACTCTCGGCCACTCTCGGTTATTTGGAGGGTGACGGGTAAGGTTTAGACATGGGAAGGCCTTTCGGATAAAGGGGAAAGCTCATGTGACATGCGATTTCCGCTTTTTATTTATGATTTTTTTGTTGTTTTAATTTACTTAAAACATGTTTTCTCGAAGTCCTAGGTAGGTTGGAAAAGATTGCTCTTCTTTTTCGCAACTATGCTAGATCTGGGTCGATGGAGACCATACGTGCGGCTATAAGCCCCTCGTTTTGCACTGTATTTCGACATCCCGGGGTGGACGGCCCCGGGCGAGGTCCTATAGTGCAAGCGGTTTCCACCGGCCTAAAAGAAAAATCGAACCTAAGGACCAGGAGCTGTCATGTTCGTTTTGATGCATTAGCCATGTGAACAGTGAACCGAGCCGGCCCACTAAGTCAAGATCGGAGTCAAGAGTTCGGCATGACCTCTCTTTACCTTGCTAGCGCATGAGGATCTGTGACGTTGGGCGTTGGCGGGTCATATTGTCATGGGCGACGTATCAAAGGCTTGATGACATGGTGTCATGTGAGCATGGATGTATATCCGGGATGGAACATCGTGCAGGTGTAGCTTCGGAAATCAAGATCGAGGTCAAGATTTTAGCATGACCTTTCATCGCCTTGCTTGCGCGAGGATCTTGAATTCGAGCCACGACTCGAGAAAAATGGCCGGCATGGTATATGTATCCAGTGTATGACACGGCCCAGGTAAAAACCAAGGAGTGCGGACGAGTGTGACTCGAGACTCAAACGTGCGGGGTTGACGCTTGGCTAGGATGGGATGTTTGGAATGATCCGTGCGCGTCGAGTGGCCTAGGAAGACCAAACGGATCGCAACCGAGACCACCCCGGGTTGAGGGTTGTAGTGTGCGGTGTATCCGAGGCAAAGGCATTGCGCGTAGCGTGCGGTGTAACCGAGGCGGCCACGTGTGAGTAGTGTGCGGTGTAACCGAGGCGGTGCGCGTAGTGTGCGGTCTCTAAAATTCTTCTTACGAGTAAAACGAAGTTTTTTTCGAAGAATTTTAAATGTATGCACGAGATGTATATTGATGCATTTTTTTTTTTTTATTTTTGTATTTTTATTTTTGTTTAAAATAAAAAGTAAAGCACGTGCACACACACACAACAGTTAAAGAAAGGGGTAAAATGAAAGTTTGACCCTCATCATCATTTTAAAAATCTTTTGTTTTGTTTAAAAGTTTTTAAAACAAAATAATCCCCAGCGGAGTCGCCAACTGAAATTACCCGGATCCGGCTCGCGCGCGGGCCCCAACATCTCGCATTTGTCGCTTTTCAGGAAGTCGCCCGGATCCGAGAGGCAGCGCAATCGCGCCCCGGCATCTGGCTTATTCCGTTTTAGCGTGTTGGAGGTGTCTCGCTGTGTTTTGCTTTGTAGAGTCGCCACGCCGTTTTTATTAAGCCCAAAACATTGAAAAAGGGCATCAGTTTAAAATTAAACTGTTTTTGTGTGATGAGATTTTGAGTTCGGAGGTCAGATGACTCCTCGGGAAGAGAATATTAGAATCTTAGAGCTCACCCGAGTCGCCTCGTAAACGAGTCTTTCGGATACCCTAATATTTTTAAGCATTGTGTGTGTGTGTGTGTGTGCTTTTAAAAATGCATGCTGTATCGGATGTCTACATTGTACACTGCTTTATTGAAATGTATTGAAATAGTGTAGGAAGGAAGCCTTACCAATGTTGGTTCGTGTCTGTCTTCCGCTGGGGAATAATGCTTGAGGATGAAATAGTGCTCCGGGACGGACCGGGATTGATTCGGAAGGTGCGGTTGTCTGCGGACGAACTTCGGCGTGCCTCGGGATTGTCAAGTGTGCACTCGGGCGGAGTTTCGGCGTGGGTTGGAATCGTCGGTTGGATTCGGGCAGAGGTTCGGCGTGGGTTGGAATCGTCGATTTGATTCGGGCAGAGGTTCGGCGTGTGTTGGAATCGTCGGTTGGATTCGGGCAGAGGTTCGGCGTGGGTTGGAATCGTCGGTTTGATTCGGGCAGAGGTTCGGCGTGTGTTGGAATCGTCGGTTGGATTCGGGCGAGAGGTTCGGCGTGATTTGGGATCGCCGGTTTGACTCGGAAAGAGCGGGACGCCTTGGGAAAGACCGAGCGAGGCCTCGGAGTACCACGAGGGGCCTCAGAGTACCTCGAGAGTGCCTCGGGGCAGCGCGGGAGCATCGCGGGAGCGCTCGGAGAGGCTTCGGAGCACCACAAGGGAGCTCGGAAGGCCTCGGAAGGATCCGAAAGGGGCCGGGATTGCCTCGAAAGGACTTAGAGGGGAAGCCAGAAGGCCTAGGGAGGAAGAGAGAAGTGGGAGGTGTGAAAAATTAGGGAGGGGGAGCCCTCTATTTATAGTGTAGGAAAACTGCAAAGAGGTCCGTACGGACCTCTTAGGTAATTATAGATTTGAGGGATTTGAGGGAATCTCGTGGACTTTAAGGGGATTTTCGTAATGATTATGTCTGGTGCAAAGAGGTCCGTACGGACCTTTTGGCATGCAAAGAGGTCCGTACGGACTTTCCATGCTCTTGTGAATGTGATGGCAAGCTAGCTCTCGTCGAGAGCTTTCCAACCATATATGGCACGTCTCAATCGGAGTTCGTATGAAGGAGTTATGACCTCCGGAAGTTTGCCTCTGGTTTTGTCGTATGCTGGGATGGAGAGCGATCCAGATTGGGGTACTTACAGTGGGTTTGAGGTCCCGTATACCAGCACGGTGATCAATAGGTATTACAGTATGCCAGCTAATTTGTCGGAGGCGAATTGTGCGTATCAGAATTTGATAAGGGAGATGAAGACAAAGGAGGGAATATTGGCGCAACTCCCAGCATTCTCGCTCACACTTGGGGTGAACATTGACCCTACATGGTACAACAAGGGAAACATAATGAAGACGAGGTATCTTAGTGAGGAGTTAGCCATTTTACACCGATTTATTTGTGAGCGAATTATGCCCTCATCACACTATGGGGATGTTAGCTGGAGAAGGGCAGCACTGATGCATGTTGTGGTTTCGAGAAGCAGAATAAACACCGGATTGATTATGAGACATGAGATCATCAGATTGGCAAACAACATTGGAAGGTCGAACTTCAACTTTCCTATTCTTATCACGGAGTTGGCGAGAGATGGCGGGGCTTAATATGCGAGGGGATATCCCAGTAATCTGAGCGGGGACGAAGATTGATAAGTCCACGCTCACCGGCTTCAATCGAGCGAGTTAGGACCACAAATAGGCCATGGAGTTGATGATGAAGGTGAGAGGAAATGCACGACATGGATTCTACGGAGCGGCATATTACTTGGCGGGGCAAGTAGAAAGTATTGAAGAGAACGTTAGAGGATTGAGGATAGAGTTTGGGCATTTGCGAGAATAGAGTGGAGGCGAGAGATTGAGACTAACCGAGATGTGGAGAGAAAGATTGGAAGGGAAGATGGACAACGAACTTGGGCAAGCTCGAGTCATTCGGGGAGGAGCAAATGCGGATGATGCGTTTGATGATGGAGAGACTACCGCCTCCGCCCAATCGGTGAGTTTGTTGAGGTATTCCCTTCCCGCTTCCTTATTTCATTTGGTTTGTAGTTATGCATAAGGGAACTATTAATGGTTTAGGCGGGGGTGGGGTACTGTATGTTTTATGTGTATATACTTGCCTTCTTATTTCCTCTTGCTAAATCTTTCTCCATTTGTCCCTAAATGAGTCTCTATTTTATATTGAACTAAATCACCTTATAAGCTCCAATGTTTTAATTATGCGGTTGTAATGGCAAAGTGTGGTTATTCTGGTATTTATGTATTTTACCCTTAAAATTGCTTAAAAATTTTATTCCTTTATTTTCTTGAAAATCTAAACATGGACTATCATTTATTAGGAATTTGAGGGAGTAATAATTATAGTTTAGTCCTATTGTGAGTGTTTCTAATTGATGATTAAATAGATAATGATAAGAATTGTACGTATCACAATAAAGTTTTGCTTGAGAGGCAACATAGCCCCTAAACTTCACTCATTCTAATCAATTTAAAGCAAGATGTTGCCAATATATTTGTGCTTTATGGTGTGTTTGTGTTCATTGTGTTATTAAATTGACCAGTTCGCTATGTGTGCTTGTGGTTATGTGAATGCATTATGGAGTTCTTTGCTTTAATGGGTTGGCTTGCTTAAATTACGGTTTCAAGTTCTACATTTTGTCTCTTAACCTTTTGCTTGAGCATTTTGTCAGTCTAAGATGAATACAAAAGTCATGTTTCATTACAGTTTAATACTCCATCCATCCTGGAAAAGTCTCATTTGAATTTTTATGTCAACTTGATTAAACTTGGACCAAAAATTATGGAAACTTTATATCCTCATTAAATTCTTTAGAAATACTTGAAATCTTAAACCCGGCTAGGTCTCTGAAAAATTCTCATAATTTTGGTTTGAAAATGCATCTAATTTGTTGTTTCTCTCACCACTTTAGTGCTTGAATACAACAAAGTGAAAGAGTTGTCATCGCCCTCCAATTGTTTGACAATTTGCCTCGAGACTCAAAGAGAAAAAAATATTAAGATTTACTTGGTTCATTATAGAGGGAATATAAAATACGTTAGGTTGTTGATAAACTTGATATGGGAATGGGGATGAAATTTTGGGTGTTCGATACCTATTTTTGCTTAAATTGGTTTTAAGTTCTACATTTTGTCTCTTAACCTTTTGCTAGAGCATTTTGTCAGTGTAAGATGAATATAAAAGTCATGTTTCATTATAGTTTAATACTCCATCCATCCCGAAAAAGACTCATTTGAATTTTTATGTCAACTTGATTACAATTGTGATGCTTCCGATTACTTTACAATTTTTAGTTCAACTTTGTAAATAGAATTAATCTTCAATGGAGCGCATTCCAAATACGGTTATAAACCAACCAATACTTAAAAACGCCTATAGATTAGTATCTTTTTTTTTTTTTTTTTATTTTTTAATATTGAACTATCAACTTGATGTCATAATCCTTTCAAACTTGATCATAAATTTCTTCATCCAAGACCATCAAACATAGTAATTGTTGAACAACTAAATGTTTATTTTTGTGAAGCAATTATGACTACAACAGAAATTCATCCTTCTCAGAGGTGTAAATAAGGAGGGTCCAGTTTAGTTGTGAGTAATTCAAGTCGGTGCATAAACTTGGTGATAATGCTTTTAATTCTCGGCAAAGAAATGCTTGAGTTGTAAGACAACAAATGATGAAGCTTTAGACCCATAAAATTTGTTTTTATGTGTTTACATGGATTATATCCAAAAATTTGTTGTTTTATGTTAGTTCCTTGAGATGCTTATTTCTTTGACTTATCCTGTGGTTATTTGTGTAGCGAAAGCGAAGTCACATTCAAGAGTCCATGTCCATGTGGGTCGTAGTTTTGCGAACTTATATGATGCAGGTAATGGAGTAATTTTGATCTTTCTCTTTCTCTCTATCTGTTTGTGCATTTGAAAATTACAATGTTCGTTTCACATCTGATGGAATGTATCTTTTTGTGATTTTGATGAGACTTGACTATTGATATATTCCTTACGGACGACTAACTCCTTGAATTTCAATATTCTGCATGTTTATATATACTGCAGTTATCTGACTTTAATGATTTCCTTCTCTGCTATCTCTGTAAATAAGCTCCTTGATCATTCACCATTTATATTTTTAATGTATGTATATGCATGTTTAATTATTTAATTGATGTTTCTAATTATGTTAAAGGTACCCATTTTAATATGAACACCAAATTTCTTCTTGTGTTATAAATATTTTCTTATTTGTTGTTTAAATTGAATTGTTATTTGGGTTGTCGATCTTTGAACCTTTTTTGTGAAGTGGAACATTATATTACAGACACATTCACTTGCTATCAAACCCAAATCCAAGGAAAAGTTCTAGAGAACCCCTAAAATCCCAATCCCTATCATTCTATGTTTGCTCTTTGGGAAGGCTATTTGATTCTTGACATTCACATTTATCTAAAGTTTCAAGGTATTGAGAACGACTTAAGTCTTTCACATGTTTTGTATGGAGCTCATAAGTCAATTGTTATTTGTTAACATTTTGAGGTATGAGAACAAGCGAAGCATGTCACACGTTTCAGGTGGAATTCATTAGTCGAATGTACTACAATATAAATGTGAAATGTTGTCAGTGAAGGTCCTCACTTTATACGGGATTTAGTGGGTATATAATTGTATCTATCTTTTATAGGATTTAAAGACTATATAATTATATCTACCTTATATGGTATTTAGAGAGTATACATAGGCCACAGCATTCCATATCAAATCACGTAGCATTGTACTACACTCTAATGTGAAGGAGGAGGCCGGGCAATGAAATGTTGAAAATAACCTCGCAAGAAACCAAATTTTAGGGTTGCGAGTAAAGACAAGGGGCCAAATGAGAGGACTTTGAAGGATGCATTTCTCTTGAAGAATATTGCTTGATGGAGTTGAATGGTTTATAAATCTTGGGGATATTATGTAGTTGCAGAATTAGTGCCACCTTGCAGGCGTCGCTTTATCGGTGCCACCAGTGTCGAAACCCCCCGCCTATTCGTCTATCCTTAGCAAAAAGAGATAGGAGTGACCCTTTTATACATATATTTTTTTTTTTTGTAATTCATCTGAAATTGATAGATTTATCGGTTTGTGGTTAATGTTATGTTAGGTTTTATTGATAGAAGTGGTCGATTTTGTTATTGTACTTTAGTTTACCATATGATTTTGATATAGGGTTTGAGAGAATAATTTATTTTTTCTTGAAACCACTTATTTGCATGCTTCTGATTCCAGGTAATTCTTTAAATATAATTTAAGTTTGTTTCATTTTTGTTATTGCAATACTGTTTATGAATGATTGTTCTGCAATCTAAATGATTTTAGCCTAATTTTTTTATGTTTGTTTTATGTGTAGGTGCGGACATGATGCAATTGTAGTTTAAACAAACAAAGAAGGAGCGACGAGGATAAAGACTTTGGTTTTATTCTGATTTTGGTTTGGTTACTCTGTAACTATGTTATTATTCAATCAGTACTAAATCAATTGCTTTTGAATTGTATGAATTGAATTTGATGTGGAAGCGATAGGTGAAAGTTTTTGGTTTTGTAACTCTGTTTACATTATAAAGCTTTGAGCTTTATACATTCAGAATGAATTCTTGATTCATAGGAATGGGTCATTGTATATATTGTATCTTCCTTAATCCTTATGCTCAGCTTGCAAGATGTTTTCATGTTGCAGTGTTGCACTCATATAGTGATCGTACGGCTTCCTAATATACTGACATGCATTGTTGTTCTTCCTCTATTTATGCCCTTTCTACTTCTTCTTACATCTGAATTATTTTCATTGTTATTCACTCGGAAAACTGACTCGAATCGGGTTTACCATACTCGACTCGGTCTCACCTAACTCTATATGGCATATTCGATTCAAACCCAGAAACTCGCCGAGCTCAATTCCAAATACCTGAGTCAAACTCGGCAGGTCTCATAGCAACTCGACTCGATCCGTGGAAACTCGACTAGATATTTTTTCATTGTAGTCTCGACTCGAACTCAACAATAGTTTTAAGATTCTCAATCTCTACAAATGCTTTGCATCAGTTTTTCTAAATTGATTAGCTTTTTTATTCCCGTCGAATTTCGACGGGCTATGAACTAGTAATACACAAAGATAGCATCGTTGTTGTCTGATCTGAAATACTCCCTCCGTCCCAATAAGAGCTGCCCAAATTTTTTTGTGCATGCAAATTAATAAAATGAGGGGAAAGTAAAAATGTTGTGAATGTAATTTGAAAATAGGAGAGAGAATGAGTGGAGAAAATAGTAAATTATAATAGTGTTGTGAGTATTAAAATAATGTAGGAGAAAGAATGAGCGGAGGAAATAGTAAAGATTTCTTTGCCAAAAAAGGAAAGTGGAAGCTATTAACAGGACACCCAAAATGGCAAAATGGAAAGCTACTATTGGGACGGAGGGAGTATACATTTTACTCAATCATTGTTTGATTTATCGCAACTTACGTTATATTGATTTGGTTTGTCTTTGTTGGATTTTGACGAGAGGAGATGAAATGAAACCTTCTTCTGATCCTCATTTCGTATCCAAAAAATGTAAAATTTGAATATAATAAATATTCTTTTATCCATTATTTATAGACATTAATAATATATTTCGGTCATTTTTGAGGCTTTGACCAATTAGTCCCTCAGCCAAATAAAAACTACCTTTAAAAACTAACATTATCAAAACTCGCCAAAAAGTCCCTGATTTTTTTTTTAACCAAACTGCCCTTCATATATACCCCTCTCTCGCGCGTGCACGGTCGCTGGTCTCAGCGCCTTAACTATTTTCTTGCTCTCTCCTTTTCTCTCTCTTCCTTTTTTCTCTTAAATTTTTAAAATGCAATATCTCAAAATCTAAAAGTCAAAAAAATTATCCGAAATCACTGTTTTAATTGCATCGCCTAGACGAATCAAACAAATTTACTCATCATATATTTCAAATTTGAAATATAAAATAAAATTATTTTTCACTTGTAAAAACTGAGAAAATCATTTATCTTTGTTCACACATGAGTATAAAACTGTATAATGATTTTCACATGTATAAACTGAGAATTCTATTTCACAGTTTTGAAGTCTATTTCACAATTTTGATGTAAATAACTGTATAATAGTTTTCAGATTTATAAATTGAGAATTCGATTTCACAGTGTTGATGTAAATAATTGTATAATGGTTTTCACATTATAAACTGAGAAGTCTATTTCACAATTATATAAAAATGTGAAATATTTTGACAGTTTTGATGAGTTAACTGTATAATGGTTTCACATTTATAAACTGGGAATTCTATTTCACAATTTTGATGAGTTAACTATATAATGGTTTTCACATTTATAAACTGAGAATTCTATTTCACAGTTATATAAAAATGTGAAATTGTTTTGACATGTATATGTGTAAGTACCCAAATGCGGATCGTTACAATCCGTTAACTGACTCTTTCCAAGTTAACGAGAATTCGTTAACTCACACTTTCTGAGTTAACGAGACTTTTCCAGGACTGCCCCGTGCATTCAAAATCCAAAGTGTATTCAATCCACGTTCGTACACGTGAAAATACCACTTTCCCAGAAATATGCAATTTTCGAAACTTTTCGGGACTGTTCCGACATTTTCTCGGACGGTTATTTAAAAAACAGTCAAAATCCGACTTAATGGAGCAAATTGGGTTACTTCATGACTAAGCTGGGACACATGGCCAACATGCAAGCCTCCTCCCATCAACATCAATCAGAATCAAGGGTGAAAAGACCAAAATGCCCTCAAATTGAGTGACTGGCCGGACTGCCTGTTCTTCAAGTATAACAAATCAGTCTCAGCCAATCTCAAAATACCCAAGAGGTCCCTGGGATTGAGGATCTGGTCGGACGGCCTGTTCTTCAGTTTCACCCCCTATAAATACAGCACCTCCCCTTCAGTAAATAAGGCCCAAAAATATTTACTCCCAGCATTCCACCTCGGTTCCAGCAACCTAAACTCCCTCCCAACCCCAAAAACGCCTCGATTTGCATGAAAATCACGTTTTCCAAGCCAAACACGTTCGAAACACCTTTCAAACACCTTTTCGTATCTCATATACGTCCTCTCGAGCCAAAGAGTCAACACCTAGCCATTGGTAACACTCTCACTCTCAAACTCCGCTTCACCTCATTTTAGGCGTCATACGCTATTTCGATCTGATCAAAGTTTCCTAAATGTAGACGAAACGCAGTCTATGGGTCTCGAGACGTTTTAGTCCTCGATCATCTTTTCTCCCTCGAGAGAAGTAATTTAGGGTTAAAACGGAGATTGAGCCTCGTTTTTATTTTTATGTCATTTACCGTTCGAACCGTTTGGTTCGTCGACCGCCATTTTCATCGTCCGAACCGTTTGGTTCGTTAATTGCTATTTACCGTCCGAATCGTTATTGCTATTTACTTTACGCTATTTACTTTACGCTATTTACAGTCCGAACCGTTAGGTTCATTGATTCGCACTTTTTCAGTACGAACTGTTAGGTTCGTCGATTTGCACTTTTACCGTCTGGATCGTTTGATCCGTTGATACCGTCAATTCAATACTGTCATTTACAAGTCCAGACCATTTGGTTTGTTGATAGTATTTGCATTCAAATGTCCGAGTCACAAAATGACTTGTCGATTGTCATTTCAAAATCATCGTTTTCAACAAAAAAGGGTAACATTATAATGCCCGATTCAAAACCAAAGTTCGTCATTCGAAATCCTTTTCAAACTCCCTCAAAATCAAGATTTGCTACGCAAAAATCATTTTCAAAATCAACGTTTTTCATTCAAACCAAGATTAAAGTTTGTCATTCAAACTCATTTTCAAAAGTAACACAAACACACACACACACACACGCACACTTTTCGAGAAAGGTAGAAATACTCGTCTTGCGAGGCATTTCGGGTGATCTCAAGATACTCTTCCCGAAACGTAATTTGACATCTGAACCCTAACAATCTCTATTCAAACAGCCTTTTTCTAAGTTTTGGCTTCCAATCAAAACGACATTCTTTTCAAAACAATTTTTTCCTAAGTTTTGGCTCCCAATCAAAACGACCTCCTTTTCAAAACAGACTTTTCCTAAGTTTTGACTCCCAATCAAAACGGCCTCCTTTTCAAAACTAGCCTTTTCAAAGTTTAGGCTCATAATACAAAACGGCGTGGCGACTCTCTTTTCAGTGAAATCAAAAACCGCTCGCTCGCAGCCCGCGCGATCCGGGTAATTTCAATATGAGCTTAATAAATGTGTATTGAAACAACTGTGATGTGTATTTCATAGTTATTTTGTTTAAACAACTGATATATTTTTGAACTATGATGTGTATTTCACAGTTATTTTGGTTAGAGTTTGAAATCTATTTCACAGTTTTGAAGTCTATTTCACAGTTTTGATGTAAATAACTGTATAATGATTTTCACATTTATAAACTGAGAATTCGATTTCACAGTTTTTTATTTAAATAACTGTATAATAGTTTTCACATTTATAAACCGAGAATTCTATTTCACAATTATATAAAAATGTAAAATATTACAAATGTGTCGATTACAAAGGAATAACCTAACAAACTAGGCCTATCTACAAATGTATCACAATTGGATTTCACATCCAAAAGCCTACCAATACCCCTGTAACAAAATCCAAAACCAAACACAAACTGACTATCATATTATACACTATCTACAAATGTGTCATTATCATGAAATTTGGACAAAGCTGCCATTAAATTTCCTTTTTCTTCCTTTGTCAAACCACTACCAGACTTTGCCTTCCACATTTCCAAACATCCAAACAGATTAACACCAAGACAGATTGATGTATTGTTTATCCACACATTCCATAAGCCTTTGTTTATCCAATTAACCATAGAAACAACCACCACCATAGACCATATGAAATTAACATTTCTCTTGTTCAATTTTCCACAGAAACCAACAAACAACCACCATAAACCTCTCTTAAACAGATCCAGTTGGGGTCTTTCTGAAGTTTCCAGCAACCAGCTGATCCAAAACTGCTCTAAGTATGTATAACTATTCAAACAACCAACAATATTTCTTATTTTGCAATCAACTGAAACAGTCACCTTGGGTTCAACTTCAATACACATGGGAGATAAATGCAAATTCCTCATTTTGCACTTTGTCTTCCACATATCCACATATCCAAACAGAATAATCCTAAATCTGATTGTTATTTTGTATCTCCACACATTTCATAGATATTCCAATGAAATATAAAGGCAAAGCAAACCAAGTAACATAACCAATTGCTGCCAAAAGCCAACCATCAGAACTGAATGAAACAACAGCTGTGTGCCTGAATCTTGTTGATGTATAGCAGTGTAACATAACCAAGCACCACAATGTTTCTTTATTATTGAGTTGACTAGCTCACGAAACCATAGCCCTCCACAATTGACCATCTTTCCTCTCTAAAACACACCACACCTCAAGACAGTCAAGTTTCGAGCTCCAACAATGGCGGAACAAAACCAAATTTATCATAACCAAATAGACTCAAACTGGAAAAAAATTGGAAAGTGACGAATTTTGAGATTTCGATTAGTTCAAAGTTGAGAAGGGGGATTTCGGGTTAGGGCTCAAATGCGGATGCTGTGGCGGCGACGAAGTAGGGGAGGATGATGCACAGTGCTTCTGGCTGCTGTCGGCGTCGAATGCAAAAGAAGCTGGTTAATATTTGTGGTTGACCGGCAATCAGAGACGGTGCTTCTGGATCGAATTTTGTGGTTGACCGGCAATTGAAGATTGTGGCGGCGACGAAGAAGGGGAGGATGATGCACGATGCTTCTGGCTGCTGTCGCCGTTGAACGCTAGAAAGAGAAGAGGAATTGCGATCAGAGAGAGAAGCGGAATTGTGATTAGATTAGAGAGTGAAAGAGAATGAGTAGGGGCAGTTCGGACATTTAAATAGTTATAAATAGGGTTAGCGACTCTACGATCGTTTTGATTTCAACTCTTGAACCCTAAGATAAAATTTGAAATGTACTGTTTTTATCGATAAATTCCACCATATCTCAAGAATTTATTGATAAAAATCCCTTTTTAATAATGGTGTGTTTAAAAACGTTAAAGCGTTTTTGATTAATGTTGAATACCATACTTGATGTAGGAGCTGATGTACTTACTCTTTCGTTTCAAAATAATCTTTATACTATTTTTTTTTTAAAAATTTTTCAAAAATAACAAATTTTCAAAGTTATTACATTAACATTCTTAAATATATGATTAAAAGATTTCAATTTTTTATTTTACGAAGTTCCACTTATATTCTACGAATTTATTCTTACAATGAAATTAGTTCATTCATAATTTATTATATTAAATATTTCGTAAAATAATGATGAAAAAATTTAAATTTGTAATTTTATTAATTAAATTGTTATAAGAGTTATACTCCCTCCGTCCCATACTACCTTACCCATTTTGCTATTTTGGACGTCTCACTTTAAAGTCACACTTTCCTAAAAAATAAACTTTTTAATTCTTCTTTATTTAAGGGACCCACTTGTCATACTCACAACAACTATCCACTTACTATTCTATACCCCACTTTCTCTCTCCTACCTACTCACAACTCCTACTTTAATAACATTATACTCCCTCCGTCCCAGCCGAAACTTCCCATTTTGCCATTTTGGGTGTCCCGTTAAAAGCTTCCACTTTCCTTTTTTGGCAAAGAATTTTTATTATTTCCTTCACTCATTCTCTCTCCTAATTCACTATTACACTCACAACACTTTTCAAATTTACTATTTCCTCCGCTAATTCTCTCTCCTATTTTCAAATTACACTCACAATATTTTTTCTTTCCACCCATTTTCTTAATTTGAGTGCAATACCAAAAGTGGGAAGCTTATGTTGGGACGGAGGGATTATATATTCACTCCTTATTTTCCGTCCTCAACAGTAAACGAGTAACTTAATACTCCCTCCGTCCCAGTAATTACTTCACCATTTTATGTTTGGCACGCAAATTAAGGGTGAAAAAAATGTTGTGAGTGTAATAGTAAAATAGGAGAGAGAATGAGTGGAGAAAATAGTAAATTTGAAAAGTGTTGTGAGTATAAAAGTGAAATAGGAGAAAGAATGAGTGGAGGAAATAGTAAAGATTCTTTGCCAAAAAAGGAAAGGTGAAGCTTCTAAAGAAACGCCGTTTTAAGTAAAAGGTGAAGTTATTAATGGGACGGATGGAGTATGAGACAGAAGGAGTACTTGTTAAAATTATTACTTTGAAAAACAAAAATAAATTATTTTAAACACGGAAGGAAATATAAAAGAATAAAATCTAAAAAACTGTAGCTACAGTGGATTACCACCCAACTGGGCTCTAATTTCCCACCATGAGAGGTGTGGTACTGGGGTCACCGGGAATTGAACGTATAATCAACAGGGGACCACTGAAAACCAATCCAAGACGCCATTAGTTAAGAAATACTACTGTACATTACTCCCTCCGTTTCATAAAATCTTATCTATTTTGCTATTTTGGGCGTCCCACTTTAAAATTACACTTTTCTAAAAAGAAAATTTTTTAATACTTCTTTATTCACGGGATCCACTTGTCATACTCACAACAACTATCCACTTACTATTCTGTACCCCATTTTCTCTTTCATACCCACTCACAACTCCTACTTTAATAACATTATACTCCCTCCGTCCTAGTAGAAGCTTCCCATTTTGGATGTTCCGTTAAAAGCTTTCACTTTCCTTTTTTGGCAAAGAATCTTTACTATTTCCTCCACTCATTCTCTCTCCTAATTCACTATTACACTCACAACACTTTTCAAATTTACTATTTCCTCCACTCATTCTCTCTTCTATTTTTAAATTACACTCACAACATTTTTTCTTCCCCTCATTTTCTTAATTTGCGTGCAATGCCAAAATTGGACACCTTCGGCCAGGGGCGGAGCCAGGAATTGGCCGAGGGGGGGGGCAAGATTACACGGGGGTTCGGGGGCAGCGCCCCCGAAAATTTTTTTCGGGTCGGACAAGTAAAAAATGAGTCGGATCCATGAAATACAATGTATTTTAGTTAACAAAAATGATAAAAGTAAATAATTCAAAGAACGATTGAAATAATCTTGAAGTATTTAACGCAAACAATTTATTAAAATATATTACTCGTACAAAAAAGAAATTCAAATCTGCTAATTAAACTTGGGATAATAGAAAGAAAGACCAAAAACAAAAAAAATGGAAAAAGCCTAACGAATTAATTAAGATTGAAAAAATGTGAGGAAATTAGGAGAAAAAGAAAAACAAAACTGTTAAGAGAAAGAATAGCAAAAATGGAAGACAAAATTAATTGAAAATGTAGGTAGCAGGGTTCGAACATGGATTTGAAAGAAAACACCAAAAGCTTTAACTTCACCGCTTCTACCGCTGAACCACACCATTCACTGGTGTTAATCTTGAAGTTAATTATATATATACATATATAACAAAAATATGGTGGGGGCAAAAAAAAAAATTTCCACTGCATTTCCGCTGGGGGCGAGTGCCAGCTGCCCCCCTGGATCTGCCCCGCCTTGGGACGGAGGGAGTATAGTATATCACTCCTTATTTTCCGTTTTCAATATTAAATGGATAAGCTAATGTGAGACGGAGGAAGTACATTTTATTTCCTTATTTTATTGTATTTGTTGAAGAGGGAAAAAAATAAAAATAAAGATTACTAGTGTACTTCATTTTTTGTCACACCTTAAGTTTTATGATTAATTTTATTGAGTTTTAGATTTATAAAATATAACAATTTATCTATTACTATATAAAAGATGAAGTCAGTATAACACTTTCCCTCCAAAATTCTCACCTAAACACAATTTTGACCAGATTCATTTGCATTCAGCATTCAATCTCAAATAATAAATGTAATAGTAATTAGTAATTGATTATTGAGCAGCATTTAATACAAGTTAATTAAAGCCATTTAATGACTTTTAATTGAAATATTCTGGTGAAAAGCTGATTATTGAAGAGTGTAGAAATTATTTTTGGTATCCTGTTTTAAACTTGAAATAACAGTTTTAAAACACATTTTCCAGCATAAATATCTGAGAAGACATAACAAAACTGCCTATAAATAACATCAACATTTAGTCTCTTGAGTAACTATTCCATTTTTTACATCATAAAGTACAAACAATACCTCCTTTGTTTTGCTCGATTTGCAACATCAACTTATTACAATATGAAATGCATTTTTCACTATGGTGATTTATATCTCATTAATATATATTCCCTCTGTCCCAAACAAAAAATTGAATGACAATATAAATTCAAATTTGATCTAAGATTTTTTTTTTAAAAGATTTTTTTCGTAATTTATTTTGAGACGGAGGTAGTTACAGTTTATTTAATTTCATATTATTTGTATAAAATAGAATAAATTGTATCCAATAAGGAGTGAGAGTTCATGCAATAATGAGAGTCCATGCGTGTTTGAAAATTTATTGAGATGTTGAATGAAGAATGTTTATATGCAGCAATGAGTTTTATTGTTGATGACAATATATTGAATTTTAAAACCTTTGCAAAATATAAGATCGTATTTATTGGAAAAACAAAGGTGATTGAAGTTAATTATACAAAAAATCCAAATGTAGATATACATTTTTAGAAGAAATTTATGAGATTTTGAAGGTAAAATATAGCTTGATAAAAATCACAGGCGGTGAATTTCAACAATATGTGAAAAAGTATTTAATTAATTATACTTTCGATAAATTTTAGATCTTGATGATATATCTTATTTTAAAACATGGGTTCATGTAAATATATGCATTTCACATTGCACTATATTATAAACATAGAATTATTTTGAAAACATATGTTTAATTTATTGTAAAATACTATTATACATGAATTTATTTAAGGAAAATTTGCAATATATACATATGTAAGAAAAAAATACCAGATTTAAGAAGGATTCAAGTTCTATCCGATAAAATGATTTGTTATCATCTGCTAATATAGATGTATTTAACAAAATTTGAGACTGCGAACAATGAATGTAGATATTTATAAATGAAGAAACAAAAGATGATGAAATTCTTTGAAATAAGCGTTGTTTAACCATTTTTTAATGATATTTCTAAATGGAAAAAATATGTTATGATTTGAGAAGATATATACATATAAGCATGAGTATAGTTGATGAATTAGTTGTAAAATCTTGGTCTTGGATTTCAAAAGCGACAGAGAAAGATTGAGGATTAAATGGAAATTTAGATTTCGAATTTGGGAGAATGTTCATATTTATATGATGGGTTTAGGGTTGGGTCAGGTTATTTTCGGGTAGATTTTATTAATTACCAGCCCAATCTGTTAAGAAATTAACTGGGTTCATTATATTAGTCGTATTTTATTGGGTTATTCTCTTTTGGGTAAAAATTTATTTAAAAGGCAAATAAAATTTTATTTTTAGATCTGAAAATAAATAAGATATTTATATTTTTGGTTTATTTTCTTGACTTAAGAAGTTGATAGGAAATTGAAGGAAAAATTAAAAAAAAAAAAAAAAAAAAGATGACATTATTTTAGCGATAGGGTATCACCTATATTTCAAAAGGAATGATATTATAATTTCAAAATAAATGATCTTGTATAAGTGTCTTCAAAATTATATTTTTTTTTAAATTATTATTAATTCTTATAAGATTTTTAAAAATTTAATAATTATATAGTATACTCTCTCTGATTTGAAATATTTGTCACTTTTAAATTTTTCACAAGTTTTAAGAAACATATTTAATATTCCAACTTCATGATTAAAATACCAATATTCTCATTATTTATTATTTCTCCTTTATTAATTTCAACAATAAACCAATTAATAAAATGGAAAAAATTTCAATGCCATTATATATTTGTGTTGAATATATTTTATTTAAAAAAGAATTTTATAAATTATCATTTATGCTAATAGTAACTATTTTAATTTAGTTTATGTTATTTGTCTAAGTTTTTTGGCCGTGCGTTTAACGCACGGGTGTTAGACTAGTTTAAGTAACCGGTTAAAATCTTAAGAAATGATGGACAACATTACACAAAGTGAAAATGTATAGGAAAAAACTTATAGTAAAAACCTGTAAACCGTTGCATGAGTTTCTATCAGTGGGTACACAAAAATTTGTTTCAATTCAACGGACTACACGTTTTCGCGAGATAATTTTTCCCTACACGTTTTCACTATATATATCATTATCTAAAAATGATATTGATTAACCTTTCTTTGTCCCAAAAATGAATTCATAATTATTTTTGTCTGAGAACAAATTTGATTTCTTTTTATCATTCATTTTACCACGAGAGAGTGAGAGTAACTTTTACTATCAAAAATAAATTTTAAATTATTATTAAGATTTGGTTAAAAAAAAAAGAAGAAGAATCCCTCTATTAAGACTATTATACTTAGATATTTTCTTCATATCAAACTTTGATCAAGAACATATTTGAATTTTTTACACATTTATTTTGAGAGTAGGGAGTACTACATTAGATCATGTTATTTTACTCAAAAATTACAAATAATACAATAAAACAAGTTTCAATGTAAATTTAAATTTGGGGTTTAATCAGTGTCAAAGCTAGAATTTTTAGAAAAGGAGTCAAGATTGTCTTTGGTGAAATTTAGTATACAAGTAGATCAAAATAATAATTTAATGTAAGATTTATTCAGATTAAGCGTATTAAAATACATAAATTCATTATTTTTAATAGTATTTTTTTAAAAAATATAAAAATACTATAATTAATACATTTTAAAATTAAAGCGGGTCGAATGACCCCATATATCATGTAAGTGGCTTCTCCACTATACTGTACAACTCATTTTCGAAGGTGAGAAAGTTAGGCCCCGTTTGGTTCGTGATAAAGCGAGAGAAAGTGGGAGAATGAAATGGCCAATTTCGTTTGACTTTTTCCGTTGACGTGTTTGGTTCACTTTTGACAAAAATTTTCATTCCAAAGGAATGGTCGATTCTACTATTTAAAGGACTTTATTATTCCTTCCCAAATTGGATGGAATGATGAATTTCATTCCATTGGAATGAATTGAACAAAATATTATGATCAAAATACCCCTTCCCACCCCACCCCCTACCCCCTGGGGTCAAAAAATAAAATAAAATTTAAATTTAGTTTTAACAATTCTCACCTCACTCACTACCCCAAACCCTAACCCACCCACCCAACCAAACACGAGGTTTGATCACTTTTCATTTCTTCCCATTCCTTTTCAATTCCTTCAAGAAAATCATTCCATTGATCATTCCATTCCTTCGTTTTTTTTTTCCAGCGAACAAAACGGGGCCTTATAGTATAATTCACTCGCATTGTACCCAAAAAAAAAAAAAATACTCCATCCGTTTCAAAATACTTACAGTTTTAGTTTTATAAGAGAAATTTGCCCAAAATACTTACAGTCTTATAGTTATGGGCAAATTGCATTTTAGTTACCTGAGTTTGTCGAGATGTTTCAATTGGTTATTGAATTTGCATTTGTAACAAGTTGGTTATTGAGTTTGTCATTTTGTTGCAATCAAGTGTATTTTTGAATGAAACGTTAAAAATCTAACGAAAAGCATAACATGTGAGTTAGTTAGGGGTATTTTCGTCATTCTCGTTAAATTCTTAATTAACTTTAATTTATCATTCTCTTCAATATTATATTTTCAATATATAAGTATTATTAATATGAAAAGTAAAATAACAATTATTATGTAAAATAATAAATTCATTAATGAAAAAAATATTATATATATATAAATAATTATCTAAACTAATCCAAACAAAAAAAAAAGTATCCATTTCAAACCCAACATTCATCCTTCTTCTTCTTCTTCTTCTTCTTCCTCCATAACCAGCCATCTCCCTTCATCTTCCATAACCACCATCTCATTCCTTCTCGGTTAATCACCCCACCCCCACATTTTCTGCTCATATTCCGTCACCATCCATCTCCGCCATCAACCCACCACCATCTCCGCCATCAACCCACCGCCTTCTCCACCACCATCAACCCACCACCATCTCCACCACAATACTCATACTCATAATCCTCAAATCCCAATTCATTAAACAAAAAGACCAAAAAAAATTGATGAATCCATTACGCCCAGAAACACAAATCAAAATGCAACAACTATTGAAGCAAATTTCACCACAATATTGAAAATCTAAACTATTGTCAATCAATCAGCAATTACCAGTGATAATTCCAATTAAGGCCTACTCATCATCTTCTTAAATTCCTCGAAATTGACGCATCCATCTCCGTCAACGTCGACGGAGCTGATCATCTTCTTACAATCCTTCAACGAACACTTCTCTCCCAAGCTCTTCAAAACAGAGTGCAACTCCGCCGCAGAGATCACGCCGTTCTTATCCTTATCGTACAAATCAAAGGCCTCACAGAGCTCCTTGTATCCATTGACGGCATCGCCACCGCCGTGAAACTCGGTGAACTCCTTCAGATCAATGAATCCGTCTCCGTTAGTATCGATTTCCGACATTGTACCCTTCAAGTCCTCCATCGACATGACGGTGCCTATGGCACAGATCCGAGCTCGGTTATGGAGATCTTACCGTCGCCATTGGCGTCGTACTTTCGGAAAAACGTCCTTAACGTCTTCCTTGTCTCCTACGGATATTGATCCATTCGGATTGATCGGAATTTTCGATTTTCGGGTCGTCTGATAAAATGGATTTGAAGAAATTTGCGACCGAGGAAAATGAATTTAGAGAATTAGGGGGTATTTTGGTCTTTTCCATGCAAAGTTAATTAAAAATTTAATGAGAATGACGAAATACCCCTAATTAACTCACATGTTATGCTTTTCGTTAGATTTTTAACGTTTCATCCAAAAATACACCTGATTGCAACAAAATGACAAACTCAATAACCAACTTGTTAAAAATGCAAATTCGATAACCAATTGAAACATCTCGACAAACTCAGGTAACTAAAATGTAATTTGCCCTATAGTTTTTTCTAATACACCCGAACTACCTTTATTTATGATTAGATAGTTGTCATCGTAAAAACATTTAATTGCCTAGATACTTGAACTATTTAAAAGGTAATTTAGTATATTTGACAATATTAATTACTTTTTTTAATGTTTGAAAAATGCTAAAAATACAAATATTTTGATAATGAGAGAGGGAGTAAGGGGTAAGTTGAGCCCTAACAAGGTAGCAAGTCTTTGTGACTGAATATCATATTATCATTAGAACAAGAAGGATAATTTGATTAATACAGAAAATGACATAAAAATTGAATCCCAACACATCACATACATCAAGACAGTGTTAATGAAATGTGTCGTTAACAGCTAGACAAATTTAATTATGGTCTGATTCTTATCAATTTACTAAAGGTTTGTTTGATGACCTTAATTCTAATTTTTTTAATTAATACTAAAAGAGTAAAACCTGTTCTAATATAGGAACGATTATTTTTACAATTCTAATAAGGTTAATTGAGTGCTAAATATTCATTCGTCTCAATAATATATTCTTAAACAAAAATTCAAGTGCTTGACTATATAAAGGCTGCTGCTGGGCCATTTTCCCAATAGTTAGCCGTCACTTTGAGCATGGCCGACCCATGCATTGGCCTAGGCATATGCCTTGGCTGTGTAAGCATTTTTTCAAATATAACTTAACTGAATTTGTTAAAAATTCTTTTAGAAGGACTAATTTTGGAAAAAAAAAAAACTTTATTATAACCGTTTTAACCGGATAAATCGTGTTAATCGTTTATAACCGTTAATCGGATAACCGTAACCGTTAGTACAAGGTTAACGGTTAGGTTACGGTTAAGTGTTAACGATTATTTTAACCGCCGGTTATAACCGTTAACCAGCGGTTATAACCGTTTGGACATCTAAATAGAGACTTATTTCATTTATTAAAAAATAATTTAAACTTTGAAACAAAGTAAATAAAGTATTAATAAAAATAATTTAAACTTTCAAGCAAAGTAAATAAAGTGTTAATAAAAATAATTTAAACTTTGAAGAAAAGTAAATATGGTTATTGAGTTTATTTTAGTTGGATGGGGTAATATGGTTATTGAGTTTATTTGAGTTCATTACATCATACAATTTATTAAAAAATAATTTAAACTTTGAAGCAAAGTAAATAAAGTATTAATAAATTTATCGAATTTTCTATCCGTCTCTAAAAATTGTGTATTAATAAAACGAATATCGGACAATATTACCATCATTTTTAAAATTTTGATTTAACTTTATGTCAAAATCATTGTGTATTTATAAAGTATATATATATATATATTTTTTTTTATATATATATATTTTTTTTTTCTCAAAATTAAATATGCTAAATTAAAAATACATATCATAATTATGTTCATAATGAGTTAATGTAAATAAATAGTACATATTTTTTTTGATGTACGCGCATTTAAGGGAAATTTTTCATTTGAAAAAATTGTTTGTGTTTTTTTTGTAAATTTTATCAGAAATAAAATACTTCATAATTGTATGATAATATATTTTCCATTTGATTTTTTCTTTATTTCAATTTGATATTTTTCTACTTTTTATACTTTTATTCTCTTCTTTTCTTCCTTTCACGATATATATATATTTAA
The DNA here is from genome assembly GCA_022495995.1 of Adenophora triphylla var. japonica. Classification (NCBI taxonomy): domain Eukaryota; kingdom Viridiplantae; phylum Streptophyta; class Magnoliopsida; order Asterales; family Campanulaceae; genus Adenophora; species Adenophora triphylla. Next base: position 173,831 of record JAFEMH010000839.1, on the reverse strand, counting down.
TATTAATAATTATATATGTATATGACTATAATTATTTTGTTGATTTTTGGTCAACTTTGAATTGGACAAAGAAATTATTTTTATCCAAAAAATTTTTTATATCCAAAAAATTATTTCTATTCAAAACAAAATTGTTTGTCAAAAATAATAAAATTTAACATTGATTATCCTTGGCTCGGCCTTGGCCGGCCTTCGCCTTTGCCGTGGCTCGGCCTTGCCCTTGGCCGTGGCTCGGCCTTGGCCGGCCTTGGCCTTTGGCATGTTCTTGAGGAGTTTATCCCACATTTAATAAAAACCAAAACTAAAAATTTATCCCTTTCCTATATAATGCTCAAGTTGGTCAAGGCTTAGTCATTTTGGTCGGCCGTGGCCCTTGCCCCATTTGTTCATCTTTTTAAAATTAATATTTTTATATGTTTTTACACCAAAATCATAATTTTTACCTAAAAATAAATATTTATTAGATAATTGTACTATTCTTTTGGTATGAAGAAATCTTTTGTTTTTATTTAAAAATTTCTGTTTATCAAAAAGAAATAAAATATCATCTTTTTTTAACTATATTTCCAATCTTCACATTTTTTTACTAATTTCAATAACTTATTTCGTATGTGATTCGTGTGTTTTATTTACTTTTTTAAATGATAAAATACTACATAATTGTATATGGAGAAATGCATATTTCTAATGATTTTTGTTTTATTCCTATTTTATTGTTTTCTAATTTTTATGTTTTGACAATCTATTCTTTAAGAAATTATTTCATAATGTATAAACGAATTAATTTTTTGATTTATTTTAGTTCAATTTTTGTCTTTTAAATATACAATATAGTAATGTCCCGTGCATCGCACGGGAGTCAATCTAGTTTTTTTAATTAATACTAAAAGAGTAAAACCTGTTCTAATATAGGAACGATTATTGTTACAATTCTAATAAGGTTAATTGAGTGCTAAATATTCATTCGTCTCAATAATATATTCTTAAACAGAATAAAAGTAATTAACCAATCACAATACATGGCCCAATGTCCAAATTAATCCAAAGGTATAATCAAGTAGTGGCCTACCAAGCAACACCAATCCAACTGACCCATCAACTGAAATCAGTCGACCTATTTCATTATCCGACATTTCTTGATAACGAACTAGCTTCGCACGAAATACGATCTCATACTTATACAATCTCTGCCTAACCAAGACACGAATTCAGATCGACCTCGATCAATTATGTGACCTCAACCGTACAACACGTGCGTATACCCACGTCGTCACTTGTAATCACCTCCTACATTTTCGGAGACAGTTACGCCAGCAACATTTCCGCAATTTTAGGAATTCATAATGATCCCATAACGCCACTATATATATCATACAATATCCAACGTTAAAAGGTAATGTTATCTTGGCTATTTTGTGATTAAGTTATTTCAATACAGTTTTTTTATGAACTTAGCACTATATCTTATCATCACGCCGAAGTGTCAATCCCGTCTAGTTGTTTATTCGTAGTTCAGGTCATATTAGCTGAATTACAAACTATTGATAGATTAAATCTGATGCAGATCATTTGCTACATCATCAATTCTCATTTTATTTCTTAAGTGATCAATTTAAATAAAATTTAATTAAAACTAAATAAAATTAATATGTATAAAATTTGAAATTAACTAACGATGTTATTAATAATATTAGTTAAAGTTTTAAAAATTTAAAAATTTATTAAATAAGTACTATTTTTGTACTTATCTTCGAGAAGTATTGTACATGGATAATACCCCTTCCGCCTTATTCGAAAAGATACAAAATTGATGTTGCATGAGAACTAGAGGGAGAGTATAGTAGAATAAGTATTTTTAATATAAAAATAATGTAGAAAGATAAAAATAATGTAGAAAGGAGAATGTGGGGCAAGGGCGGACACAAGAACATTCAAAGAAGCGGTGGCCGTAAATCCCCCAAAATTAATGTTGACATATAAAAAAAAAAAATATATATTACTAAGTGCACATCCCATTTATCAGCTCAGCCCACCCCCTGTAATTGATCTAGGTAGTAATGTAAAAACAATTACTCCCTCCGTCCCAATCTAAATGTCTCAACTTTTCATTTTGGGTGTCCCATTTAAAATGTCTCAACCCAAAAAAGGAAAGATTTTATTACTATTCCACACACTCATTCTCTCTCCTACTTTACTTTTACACACACAACATTCTCTCTCCTAACTATTCCTCCCACTCATTCTCTCTCCTATTTAATTTTTCATACTCACAACATTTAAACTTTTTCTCTTTCCTACCTCACTTTCCTTAATTCTCACGTCGAACTCATTTTTGGACATTTAAATTGGGACGAAGGGAGTATTTTTTTTGAATTTTTGAATAATGTAATTTGTGAACTCCTATTTTGACATTGGTCCGTCCTGATGTGAGATACGAATTAGTAAGTTAGTAATTATTTTAAGTATAAAGAAATGAGTTTAAAGAATAAAGAAAGATAAAAAAAAATCATTTATAGTGTATATTTTGAAATGAGATACGTAAAATAGAAATTTGCACTTTTTTAAAATAGAAATTTTTACTTTTTTAAATGAGAGAAGGAAATAGGTGGAAATAGGTAAATTTTATATACAAGACAGCTTACATACAAGGCACCAATAATGTCCAAACTATCCTTCGCGTGTCGTGTGCGAAAGGACGACAGGAAGCCTTTATGTCGTGTACTTTTACACGACATAAGCTAATTGTGTAAAATATTAGGTCGTATGAAATTATACAAAATTTAAATTTACTCTGCCATTAATGTCGTACAAAACAACACGATATGATGTCCTAATATCGTGTATATCCATACGACATATCAAAATGAAGGTGTTCTTCGATGATTTACACGAAATGTTGGTGACCATTCGTATGTGTTCATACGAAACACACGCCGACAATTTTAAACTTTAGGCACACGAATTCGTATCCGATTCAAACAAAAAACCCAAATTTATGTTACGAAATCGCAATTAGAACCATTTAGGATAGGTTTAAACAACATTAAGCATTATATAATCCATTTTAGGCATAAAATTAATGTTGGGTTTTCAAATTGAAATTTTAGGTTAAAAAGAATTACTTTTGGAGCGGCGGAAGAAGAGACGGACTTTCCACCGATTTTAGGGAGGTTTGTCTTCATTTTTTCCGTCAGTGGTGGTCGGCGGCGTTCGTCGAGTGAGAGAGAGAAGAGAGAGCGCCGTTGGTTTCTTAGGTTTTGAAAGAGAGAGAGAGAACAGAACAGTCCGACGTTTGAAATGGGACAGGAAAGGGATTTTTTTTTTTAAAGTATATATATGAGGATATTTTGGTCATTTGTACATGCCTTGTAAATTTCATGCCTTGTATATAATACTACCCGTGGAAATACGATACGAAACACGTGTAAATACTATAATCGTGAAGATGGCAGAAGCTCTTTTCTCACTCTAACCGGAAACATCGCATGCCGATTCCCACATCACGTCACGTGGCTTTGCGCTGTTCTCCAACTCTTTTTTCTCACCCCATAAATTATTATTATTATTCCCGGGAAGGGCAAAACCGTAAACAACTACCAAAAAGCTGTAGCAACAGCATAGACAACTGTTCTGATGGGAGAGCCGTTGTAGAGTGTCCAGGGGCAAAATCGGAAAGAGTGCATTTAAAGTCTTTTCTGCTACCAAATCCTTCCCTGTTAGTTATTGCTGTACAGTGAACACCAAGCTAAAATTATTAAAAAAAAAAACATTTTCTGCTACCGAATCTCTCTGGTTCATATTCCCTCAATTACCCTTTTCTCTCTCTAAAAACACTAACATTTTCTCTCTCTATAATACACACATTGTCTGACTGAAAGCAATCTCTCTCCCTCTCTTTGTGTTTTTCTCTCTCCATCTATCCATCCATTTCTGTAGTTGCTGTATCCCTTTCTGCTTCCCCAATTTCTTCTCCAAATTCGTGCCTCTTTCTAACTGTTTTGCCCGCAATATTTTAACTGTTTTTGGCTCTTTCTCTCTCTCTCTCTCTCTCTCTCTCACTCACTGCTTCACATGGAAGCAGCCGCGGAGGACTGCTGTGTTAAAGTTGCAGTTCATATCCGGCCGCTTATCGGCGATGAAAAGTTACACGGCTGTAAAGATTGCGTCTCTGTGGTTCCCGGAAAGCCTCAGGTACTGTATTGTTCTGCTTCACACACTGATTACTAATTGTGTGTAATTTGACGCCAATTATTGTCCGTACTGTACTTGTCAATGGCGGTGTTATTGGAATACTTTTCTTATGAAATTTTGAGTTTAAGGAGCTCCAGATCTCATTGTGATTTACTTCAGTTTTGGTTGCTTAATTGGGAAACTTATTGTTATGCATGTTGGAGTTAAAAGTTGGATTATGAGTAGATAGTAGTGTTTTCATGATCTGAATTTTGGGCTGGGGTTTTTGTGATTGCAAGTGATTCTGGAAACCCAGTTCGTTTTAATACAAGGGCATTAGAATATGACATTGCTTGAATTGATCTTAAGATAACAATTAATTGCTTATAGACTAGCAATTGGAGGATGAAATAAGTGATTGCTTCACAATTTTTGTAAGCTTAGTGTTGGGGTGCAAACCCAATCCCACATCGACAATTGAACAAAGTATTGTCAGGTTTATAAGAGCACACACCCACTTCATTAGTATGAGGCCTTTTGGGAAGTTCCCAAGAGCAAATCCGTGCGGGCCGGACCCAAAATGACAATATCATACTAATGTGGAGCATGGGGATGGTCGCGGTCCCTACAAATGGTATCAGAGCCATGGTTCGGATGTTCCGGCCTGGGTGGACCGTGTGTGTGCAATTATAGTGGTGGTGGGATTCCCTCTTGTGTGACTTTGCGGATGGTGTCTTCGCTTGTGTGGTCCTTGGTTTGAGGGGAGGATTGTTGGGGTGCAAACCCAATCCCACATCGACAATTGAACAAAGTATTGTCGAGGGTTTATAAGAGCGCACCCACTTCATTAGTATGAGGCCTTTTGGGAAGTTCCCAAGAGCAAATCCGTGCGGGCCGGACCCAAAGCGGACAATATCATACTAATGTGGAGTGGTGGGGATGGTCGCGGTCCCTACACTTAGTTTCATTTTATTTATTTTTACCTTTTCTGTCAAGTGTTTCTTTTTGGTCGTCCCAAATTTGTTTCTCTTGTCTATAAAAAAATAAGTCTTTGCACAATTTTATCATGGTACAAGCAATGTGACAACAAGGAAATCACATTCCTTAAATAGTTTAACAAGTCAACTGCGACACATTATAAGGAGGGAGTACTTTTTTTGACTTGTTATTCGCTCTAAAGTCTAATCTGTTCAGGAAATATGAGTCTCCACCTCATTAGGACATTGTGAAACTTTCTATAAATTATGCAATAGGGAGGCTCTAAGGGAGACATTGTAAAAGGAAAGAGGGGGTGTTTTAAACAGAGCGAATGGCGGTTTGATTCTTTCAACTACTTGCTTTACATGATTTCTATGTACTGAAATGTCTCACTGCCTGTTTTAGAACTATTTTAGTTTATTTATCATATTGTTCTTATAGTGACATTCAATGTGAGTGCCATGATTTTCAACAGCCTTTCTCTTATAGTTGTGATAGAATGTGTAAATGATGTGTAGAAGTCATATTATTGGTCATATTTCCAAGGCTGGAGAAGCAATTTCAAGTGGTTCTCACTCTTGGACTTTTATTAGCTTCATTATATACCATTTGCGTCTTTCTTTTTCAAAATAAGGTATGTATATACACACCATAGAAGAATCTTCCAAACTGTACTCTGTCGCTCCTAAAAAAAAGGAGTCATTTTTGACAATCAAACTTTGCAAGCTTCTTTACATCTCCTAAAATGCTCTCTCATTTGTCTTCTCCAAAATTCCCTCTTAAATATTTCCACTAAGATACCAATTTTGATTAGAGCATTTTGGGGAGTGATAACATTAATTTATACTCTAATTTTAGACGTGCAATTTTTATGGGGACAAACAAGTATAAATCTTCATTTGGGATTAAGTTTCTTTTTCTCCCTCCCCCTGTATGTCATTTCTTTGTTGTTTTGTGCTTGAAGTGTCATGTGTACTGTATACTTATTATACACACTACAATAACATAGAACAAATTTCCATATAGGTTTCGCCCATGTAGAATGCATTCTGCATGGCGATTTTGTACTCTTCTCTCATCGAGTCAGAGCATAAGCTCGCAATTTTTTGTTTGATAAGTATCATTTCAGTCAAATCTGTGCTTTTTTATTCTATCTGAATCTTCCAAATTGGTGCAGGTGCAACTTGGCACACATTCTTTTACATTTGATCATGTGTATGGGAGCGCTGGTTCTTCCCCTTCTTCAATGTTTGAAGAATGTGTTGCTCCTCTTGTTGATGGTCTTTTTCAAGGATATAATGCTACTGTTCTTGCATATGGTCAGGTAAAGCTTCTGATATTCACAAGGAATTACTTCTCTATTACAAAACTCCATTATGAGCTTTTTTATACTCCGTATTATTGTTTGTTGCATTTAACATTTGGAAGTTTGGCAGACAGGTTCAGGCAAAACATACACCATGGGTTCAGGTATCAACGATGGCTGCCAATCAGGACTTATTCCTCAAGCTATGAGCGCTTTGTTCAGGAAGATTGAAACTTTAAAGCATCAATCAGAGTTCCAATTAAATGTTTCCTTCATTGAGGTATACCCCCTCTGTTCCCCCGAAAAGTAGTCTACTTTTGACTTTTTGGGCTCACATTTTTTAAACTTTGACCAAAGATTTTCTAAAATAAAAATTACTAGTCCTTACAAATTGCTATATGTAGCTATTTATTACCTAGGTTAATAAAACTCATATCGCACGAGCAAGTGTACAGTTTTTCACATTGTACTTTGTAGACCAAGAATTTGCATTGATCATGGCATATTCATTCATCTAACAACAGAGTTAATTTCCATCGAAATATTTGTTGACCACAATTTTAAACCACCAAAACTGATAATAATGTCTCAATGGTGAAATTTGTTCATCTAGTAACCATTCCAACCCCCCCCCCCCCATTAGTTGACCATGATTCGACCAACGTAACTAATATCAATATTTCAAAGGTCAATAAAAAGCAAATGCAATTCCAGTACTTGACATTGTTGATATATTATATACAGAGTTCATTCATCATGGGGTTATATCTATATTTCTATTTTAGTTTAAGAAGTCACTTTGCTAGAGTAATATCTGGTTTATGTTTAGAAGTATCTTATTCTTACGTAGTAGTATAAAGGCCATAGTAGCTTTTTTACAAAATTATCCTTATGTGAAGATTCTAAAAGAAGAAGTACGAGACTTGCTGGATTCTAACTGCATAAACAAATCAGAGACAACAAATGGACACACAGGGAAAGTAACCTCGCCAGGGAAGCCACCAATACAAATTCGGGAAACATCGAGTGGTGTTATTACACTCGCAGGGTCGAGCGAATGTAGTGTCAAAACACTAAAGGAAATGGCTGAATGCCTGGAGCAAGGATCATTGAATAGGGCAACTGGAAGCACTAACATGAATAATCAGTCAAGGTTAATCCTCAACTCTTTATTTTACTCTCCTTCTTAAAAATCTTCTTAATGATTTATGATACTCCTTCCGTCCCTAAATGAATGTCCAAATTTCATTTTAAGGGACACTCTGAAAATGTGTTTATACATTTAATGGCAAAGATGCATAAATATCTTGTTATCCACTTTCTAAACATTTTGGTGAAAAAAGATTTAGGGACAAAGTTTCCTACAAAAAAAGACATTCATTTTGTGACAAAAGTTTCTTGAATTTGGACGTTCATTTAGGGATGGAGGGAGTATTTAAATACTTTATCATAGTGCTCATGAAATGACTGGTTATGGTGACATTTCTTGTCCCTTTCTCTTACGCAGTCGCTCACATGCCATCTTCACCATCACATTGGAACAAATGCGTAAGCTAAATCCAATTATTCCAGGTGATAGCAGTATGAATGATTGTATGGGTGAAGAATATCTATGTGCCAAGTTGCATTTGGTGGATCTTGCTGGATCAGAGCGAGCAAAAAGAACAGGATCTGATGGTATGCGATTCAAAGAAGGTAAGTGACCATGTTTATCAGCCCGTCTTTGTTCAAAGTGTTGTTTGCTCATGAAAACATTGCATAATAAGCTCTTTTGCTGAACAGGAGTTCACATAAACAAGGGTCTACTTGCCCTTGGCAATGTTATTAGTGCACTTGGTGACGAGAAAAAACGAAAAGAAGGTGCTCATGTTCCATATCGGGACAGCAAACTTACTCGGCTTTTGCAGGATTCACTTGGTGGGAACAGCAGAACTGTGATGATAGGTAATTTTTTCAATAAGCATCCTATTTTTCTATCTTATTTCACTTTCTTTGGTTTTAGTATATCATGGTGTTTATGCAAGGGTTTTATGCAGTTGAACCTTCTATAAGGTTGTAGTCAAGATTTTCCGATCCACATTTTTCTTGTATATGCCAATCCAGAATCAGTAGACATAAAATAAATATAAAACCATGTTTCATGCTTATATTTATGTCTATTGAATTACCCTTTTTGCAGCTTGCATAAGTCCTGCTGATATAAATGCTGAGGAGACTCTTAACACTCTTAAATATGCAAACCGTGCTCGTAATATTCAGAACAAACCTGTGGTAAGTCTGTGGAGTACGATTCCTTTCTTTTTTCTCGTTCCCTCTTGCATCATCACACAGAGGTAGAGGTTTTTGGAGTCTTGAAACTTTGTTTAAGCTTTCTGTAAAATTGTGGATCAGGTTAACAGAGATCCAATATCCAATGAAATGTTGAAAATGCGCCAACAATTGGAGTATTTGCAGGCCGAACTTTGTGCCCGTGGGGGTGGTTCTCCTGATGAATTACAGGTACTTCCATTTTGTAATCTATGCTCTTTGTTCACTTCTGGATTAAACTGATTGCTGTGCTTGAGTTCTTTTATGTTTTTGGATTTCTTTCTAAGTTAGTTGCTAAAGGAATTTATTTATTGTAAATTCATGTAGGTTCTTCGAGAGAGGATTACGTGGCTTGAAGCTACTAATGAGGATCTCTGTCGGGAACTTCACGAGTACCGTAGGAGTGGCAGCGGCATTGATCAGTCGGAAACACCTATTAAAGTATGTCATAAATAATAACTTATCTTGCAAATTAGAATGATGTTAAAAATATATAACTTATAATGCGTCGTCAAACTACTATTAAATGTTTATTCATTAGTTGTATTAAGAGTTTTATCATTTAAAATGACACTAATGTAATTTTGCAATTATGTCTTCCAGGGTGCTGATACCTTCTCTGTGAAAAGTGAAGGGCTTAAAAGGGGGTTGCAAAGTGTGGATTCATCTGATTATCAAATGAGTGAAAGTGGTGAGATCTCTTTCTTGCCTAAAATTAGCTTGACAATCCTAATTTGTAACTGTTATCTCCTTATACCAATTCAAATTTATTTACCCGTTTCCCGTCAACTCAACTGTCTGGTTGCCAGTGTGTACTGATTCTGTGTCCATGGATGAAGAAACGGAAAAAGAGTGGGAGCACACTCTTCTGCAAGACTCTATGGACAAAGAGTTGAACGAGTTAAACAGGCGTTTAGAGCAGAAAGAGGTATAGTACCAACTCTATTATGCATTTTTAGTGATATTGTATTAGCAAAAATCTAGGATATCCATTATCCTTAAAAAAATCCATCTTACATAGGTAAATTGTCTTCATGAGGTCTTTATATTTAAGGATGTTAAAACAATCAATGGGTTAGCCTCCTTTACGTTATTGACAGGCTAGAAATTGTTCCCGTGTTTATTTCTACACTTGATTTCTCTGCAGTCAGAGATGAAACTTTTTGGAGGATCTGATACCATAACTCTTAAGCAACACTTTGGAAAGAAAATAATGGAACTTGAGGATGAGAAAAGAACGGTGCAGGTAAGTAAATTTATTAGTATATTTATAATTTTGTACTCCGTACTATACAGCCATTAGATGACTGATTTGTCTACAAATGCAGCAAGAGAGGGATCGGCTACTGGCTGCAGTGGAAAACCTTTCTGCTTCCTCTGATGGACAAACCCATAAATTGCGAGATATGCATTCCCAGAAATTAAAATCTCTCGAGTCACAGGTCATTACTTGTTTGCTTAATACTCTCTCTGTCCCATGATATTCCCACTTTTTTGATCGTTAATATGTACTTTGAGCAATAATTTAAGGTATCCTAATGAAAATTTAAAACTTGTTATTGATACACCATTATGAATACTGCCAATAACAGGTTTTAGATTTTTATTATGATAATTAAATGGACCTAAATTTAGTACTCAAAGTACCTTCGTATTAACGACCAAAAAGTAGGAAGATCATTTCGGGACGGAGGGATATACCTTATACATTGGAATCTAGTACTTGAACCAATTTTCTAATATTATGTTCTTCACATTAATTACCGCAGATTCAAGATCTTAAGAAGAAACAAGAAAGTCAGGTTCAGATCTTGAAACAAAAGCAGAAGAGTGATGAAGAAGCAAAAAGATTACAAGATGAAATACAATTCATCAAGGCACAAAAGGTTGGAGAACAGTATGACTTCAGTCGTTCTTATATACACAGTACTTGATTCAAGTCATGTGATACTCAGCCTATGTATGTTTGTAGGTTCAATTGCAACAGAAGATAAAACAAGAGGCCGAGCAATTTCGGCAGTGGAAGGCATCTCGAGAGAAAGAGTTGCTTCAGGTACTTATCATCGTGGTTTAACTTTAAAAATTGTGAAATTTACTCAACTGAAATCATCATGAATTGGAGCCTTAATTATCAGTTGCAAGAAATGCATGGTTGCATAGTTATGCCTTATCTTATCTTCTCTTGTCTTGGCTTATTATTTTTGAAGTTCTTTTGATGTAAACGCAGCGGAATGATATAGGAATTAATCAAGAATGATTAGGAATTAATCAAGAATGATTAAAACCTCTGCAGGAATTAAAGGAATTCCCAAGAACTCAAGAACGAATTCTTTCGATAAAACACGAAGTTTTATTACTAACTTGAAAACCAAAGAAAATAATAATAATGTCAAATACCTAAAACTAAAACTAGAGGGAAGTATTTATAGATCATACTCTCCTAAATCCTTAAGGAAACATAAAAAGAAAATATAGAAAATCCTAATAGAAAAAGGAAACAAAATAAGGAAACAAAATACTCTCCTAAATCCTTAAGGAAATATAAAAAGAAAATATAGAAAATCCTAATAGAAAAAGGAAACAAAATAAGGAAACAAAATACAGTCCTAAAATACTAATTAAAATACAAAAATAATTAATATATTTGACTTCGTCAAATTTCCTTCTTATATCATTACTGTTCTTCTTGGACCGGATTACATCATTCACCCCCACTTGAAAAAGGATTCGCCCCGAATCCTCGTCCGATCTTTGAAACGAGCCCCTCCATTTAAATAAATATTTGGAATAAATCTTCATCTTTAACGTAGAAGGAATTGAAAGAACTTGAATTTTTCCGTACCAATGAAAGTATTTGGAATAAATATTATCTCGAAGCACAAATATGGGCAGACAAATATCTTCCGAAAATAAAATTATATCATCAATCCCATCCTTTCCATCCTTCTGTTGATCGTCCTCCACAGGCCTCTCCATGATCCACAAAATTTTTGCCCATATAAAATTTGATTTTTGCAACAAACCAATCCATATTAACAAGATCCTCCACCTTTGACTTAACTAGGGCATGAATAGGGACAATAAAATCTGCGGTAACAATATTACTACATACCTTAATTACTTAGCAGTTGCAATTTCACAGATCATCATCTTTAGATTCTTCCATCACTTGAACAACGCATAAATCTTCAACTTCACAAATAACCTCTTCATCAAAAGCTTCTTCTTGAGTAGGAAATTCTTCAATAACAAGGCGACGTTCTTCCTCCTCAAGAGCGCTTGATTCAATAGCTTTTTGTGATTTCAAACGCCGAACTTGTTTCAAATAAGAACAAGTTTTATGCCAAAAAGGTTCAGATTCTTTCAAAGCTTTATCCCTATATTCTCTATGCAAATCCACTATAAATTGTTTTTCCGGCGGAAGTTGGCCGCTACAAGAAGGGATTCATAATGAAGAAAAAAAATCATGGTAGAAGTTGGCCTCCTTTGAAAGTTCCTCCTCCTTTGGAAAAAAATTTCGCTGTTGATTAGCATGAATCAAACGATCATTGATCCTATCAATAACAACAGACATTTGCTATTTTCTCCATTGTTAGTTCTATTCTCCCGTCCAATCGGACCATCATGGCGGAGGTGTTCCCCAAGAGGACCATGTTGATTGTTTGGGTTGACATCGCCACCATCTACTCGCAGTCCCGCCAAGGCCGCTAATAATTGGGTGTGTTGCTCTCTTTGGAGGTCTTCTTGTCGCTCCGAACGTTTCCTATATTTGCGATCTTGAATTGCTATGCGCTCAAGGATTGCTGCAAGAGTGGTTTGCGTGTCTCCGTTAGCTCCGCAGTGGTCATCTTCCAAGGATCGTCCTTGCTCTGACGATACCAATCCTGGATGTAAACGCAGCGGAATGATATAGGAATTAATCAAGAATGATTAAAACCTCTGCAGGAATTAAAGGAATTCCCAAGAACTCAAGAACGAATTCTTTCGATAAAACACGAAGTTTTATTACTAACTTGAAAACCAAAGAAAATAATAATAATGTCAAATACCTAAAACTAAAACTAGAGGGAAGTATTTATAGATCATACTCTCCTAAATCCTTAAGGAAACATAAAAAGAAAATATAGAAAATCCTAATAGAAAAAGGAAACAAAATAAGGAAACAAAATACGGTCCTAAAATACTAATTAAAATACAAAAATAATTAATATATTTGACTTCGTCAAATTTCCTTCTTATATCATTACTGTTCTTCTTGGACCGGATTACATCATCTTTTAATTTTAATTGTTGTAATTTCATTATTATTGTTGTTAAAATTTCAGCTAAAGAAAGAGGGAAGGAGGAATGAGTATGAAAGGCACAAATTGCAATCTCTGAATCAGCGGCAGAAAATGGTGAGATTTACTCTGTAGTTTGTTTAGTTTATTCACAGCTCCTTGCCAAGAAGTTTTAGCTGAAGCGGCATCCAATATTCCTTTCCATATGAAAGGTTAGGGGTTCATTCCCCCACCAAATGCACTCTCAAGTTACTCTTGTAATAGATTAAATCTTTCATTAACAGAAAGGAAAAACTTCATTTTTGTATGGTGAAAAACTTCATTTTTGTCCACCGTACTTTTGGGTGTGTTTCACTTTTACCATCGAACTTTATTTTTTTCATTTTTACCATCGTACTACAAACAATGGTGTCATTTTATACCCAAATATTTTATTTAGACACAAATTTATTTTATTTTTACCATTGTACTGCAAACAATATTGTCATTTTTAACTCAAATTTGTTATAAAATGACACCATTGTTTGAAGTACGATGGTAAAAATGAAAAAAATAAAGTTTGATGGTAAATGTGAAACACATCCCAAAGTACGATTGACAAAAATAAAGTTTTCTCTTAACAAAAATATCCATTTAAAAAAAGCACAGTTCCTTCATCGTAGTAGTACCCAAGCGCAACGCCACAAGGGAATGATACTGAAACTGTACATCGGAACTGAACTGAACACCAGAATCACAAGAAAGCTAGCTTAAAATGCTCACCATCTAAAGAAACACTAGTGACAAGCCTATTTAATGCCCTTCAATCATCTTTGCTTTTCTTTAACCCCCTTCCCACCCCTCCCTGCCCCCGGGTATCTGTGGTAAAGTATAACGTTGCTTTTTAGAGCTAAAATAGTTAAGAACTCTGTCCCAAAATGAATGACCAATTTGCTCTTGATCAAGAGCAAATTTTAAGATTTTTTGGTCATTCAATGTGAACGGAGGGAGTATAAATGTTTCTTCAAATTGACTTTCCAATTAAACTCTGTTGAATGGTTTCCTTCTGCATAAATAAGTTGTGCACGACTGGACATCGGTTAAAATACTCCTTCCTAACCACCTTAATAATCCACTATTAAGTATTCACTTTTTGGATGCTCAATGTTAATAGCCATTTTTTGGATGTTCCATATTAAGACCCCACTTTCAAAAGCTAAGCTTTATATGTTTATTTATTTTTCTCAAATCTTTTCTTTCGTGTTCAAGATATGATAATTTTATGAATATTGTAGGAAATTATTTATAACTAGTATAAATTATGAGTAATAAAATTGCTGCCTCTTTAAACTGAATAGTCTTTATATAGGACCACCATCATAGGAGCTTCTTAGTAATTTCTTTTTATTATTTTGTCTATATATATATATATATATATATATATATATATATATATATATAATGCTTGCTATCTGCTTCTCTTTGGAGCTAGTCGGAAGAATTACCAAATCTGAAGTAATCTCTAAGATTATATGCTACAGAACTTACTGCAAGTGCTCATTTCTTGAATAACCTCATTTCAGGTTCTTCAGCGAAAGACAGAAGAGGCTGCAATGGCAACGAAGAGGCTAAAAGAACTGCTAGAAGCACGGAAGTCAACTCGCGACAGTTCAGGTATGTTTTGGCTTTGGCTTGTGTCTTATTTTGTTTATCTTTTTGATAAACTGAATACATGCTTTCCATATGTGTTTTCCGCAAACTTTACATCTCTTACATGACAAATAAAGAAAGGATCACCATTATTTGAGAACTTTCAGGAAATATAATTTGGATTTTCATCGCGTTTATTATGGGCAATATATCCGGGTCATCACTTGCATTGGATGCTCATATAGCAACTCTCTGTATGATATTGTTGTTTACTAACATATGATGTCTTGCAGTGACTAGCAACGGAAATGGTACAAATGGACAGGTAATCATCTTCCATCTGATTGCTACATTTCAAACTTCTAATTCCTTTGTTCTATGTTTATTAACCTATGTTGCTTATTCAGACCAATGAAAAGTCGTTGCAACGTTGGCTTGATCATGAGCTAGAAGTTGTGGTGAATGTTCATGAAGTCCGTCACGAGTATGAGAAGCAAAGCCAAGTGTATGTATCATTTAAGTATTTCTACAAAACTCATGGTTTCTGCTAATATTTCTAAGCCAACTTTGTGAACATCTTCAGCCGAGCTGCATTGGGAGAAGAACTAGCTGTTTTGAGACAAGTTGATGAATTTGCTTCAAAGGGACTTAGCCCTCCAAGAGGAAAAAATGGTTTTTCTAGGTACAAATTTTACTTTGTTTTAATGAATAATTTGGGTAATTAGTATAAGATCTCACCTTGAGAATTGCACGCACATACGAGAATGGTACAGTACAACTAATCTTCTACAATGATTTTGCTGTTGATTGTGTGTTTAGGGCATCTTCTATGCCACCACAAGCTAGAATGGCAAGAATTTCTTCACTTGAGAACATGCTAGGCATTTCATCCAGCTCCCTTGTAGCGATGGCTTCACAACTATCAGAGGCAGAAGAACGAGAGCGGGCCTTCATTAGCCGTGGACGTTGGAATCAACTACGATCAATGGCAGATGCAAAAAACTTGCTTCAATATATGTTCAATTCTTTAGGAGATGCAAGGTGATATCTTCTTAAAATGTTATTTCTTTCATAATCTATATCGAACTATCTTTTGGTACTGCCTTAGGATTTGTTAAAATTCAATTTCTTTGGGTCAATAGGTGCCAGTTGTGGGAAAAGGAGATAGAAGTGAAGGAAATGGAAGAACAACTCAAAGAACTTGTGGGTCTATTACGACAGAGTGAATTACGGAGAAAAGATGTGGAGAAAGAGTTGAAACTGAGAGAGCAAGCTGTAATTGCATTGGCATCATCAGCTTCGGTAAGGGTTATAATTTTTGAATCATATTATTCCTTACTCGTGCCAAATATTTTTATATACTTGTACTCACCGAGATTGAAAATTGGTCAACTTTTTCAAGAAAATGCTTTTTCCATCTTAGTGACTCAATAACTTGACTCCTACAACCTTAAATGAAACAGGGGAACTCTCACAATTCACTGAAACACTTAGCAGATGACATGAGTGGTCCTTTATCTCCAATTTCTGTACCAGTGCAAAAACAGCTAAAATATACAGCAGGCATAGCTAATGGGTCAGTCAGGGAATCAGCAGCCTTTATTGATCAGAAGCGAAAGGTCATTTTCCCGCTGCTTTTTTCCTCAACTTATTAAGCTACTACTCCCTCAGTCCCAAAATGAATGTCCAAAAAGTTTCCAAATTTGCTTTCTTAATCAAGAGAAAATTTGAATTTTTTTGACATTCATTTTGGGACGGAGGGAGTAATATCTTTGGCGTAGTAAAATAAATATTTATCTTCTGTAACCATGTACAGATGGTCCCACTTGGGCAGTTACCAATGAAGAAATTGTCACTAGTAGGGCATTCTGGAAAGCTATGGAGGTGGAAGAGAAGTCATCACCAGTGGCTATTACAGTTTAAATGGAAGTGGCAAAAGCCTTGGAGACTTTCTGAGTTGATTAGACACAGTGATGAAACAATCATGAAGGGTAGGAACCGTCCACAGGCGGCGCTTCCAGATGTGATGTATCGTAGACACTAACTTATCTGTAGTTGATGTACATTCGTCTTTTAGCCCCCTTTTCGTCTCCAACACAAAATGGTACAGGGTAGTGATTAGAATAAGTGCAGGTACGCATCTTTATAATATAATTTGATCTATTAATTTTCATTGTTTTAACGGAAACTGTAACTGAGGTTAACGGAAAGACTCTATCATGCAGCGTGCTATAAGTGATTTCCGGGGATTTCTGCTGAAGGACTGAAGAGAGTGGAAGTCACAGTAGGGTTTCCCTTGACATTGATGATTTGGTATAGTGCTCGGCCAAGTAAACTTAATTTTTTAGGGAAGTGATTTTTCGAAGTCCAAATAGTGTGTCTGATTCTTCTTAACCCCCCTCCTCCTCCTTGCTCTTCCTTTTTTGTAAACATTTTAGTGATTTAGAGATATTGGCTATAATTGTAGACTTGTTTATTGTGCTTGAGGATGTGAGCATAGTGCTGATTTTGTTGTACTTGAACTCTCAACCTACCAAAAGAAGTATGTCAGTTTTAACTACAGTACAGTAAAGAGTAATTTTTCAGGAATGTTTTCGCATTCCCTTATGATTGTAAGAATTTGCTATCTCTGGCATTTTATTATCTAATGAAGAGAAATATTATTTGAAAGAACCTTTCTTTATTTTAAGTCCACACAAAATAATTTTGAAAACATCTTGGCAGGATAAGTATCCTTTGTTCTCAATTCTCACCCACGGAAAGTGATACTAGTGTTCTCATCTTCCGTCCCGTATGTATGTCGTCTTACATCAACTTGACAACAAACCACAAGGGAAATCGATATGGCTAGAACATGGAGTTCTATTCAGTGATAATGTTGGTCTCGGTTGTGTGTGTGTGTGGGTGGGTGGGTTGACACAGTATTGGGGAGGGCATAAAAATGGTGACATTCCCTCTAGTCTGCTGAGTTGAAAGGATGAAACGAAAGGAGTTCCGAGAATCAGAAGATTTGAAGCAGCAATGGCAGAGACTTGGTCAAAATCCAGTATAGTTGCAACATCTGACGGGTAAGGTACATGCCGTTGCTACGAAGTCAGCAAGGTCATCCTCATTTACCTTTTCTTTCAATGCCATTCACCAAACTCATCCAGAGAACAGATGATGCCTTGAGTTAGAAACGGATAAAAAATGCCATGTAAACTGGGCAAAAAAAAATCATGTATAGAAGACAAATCTCCCAAGAAACTCTACCTGCACACAAAATCTGATCTCTACTTGGACAACCCAAATAGTAAAATACCAAAAATACTACATTAAATCAGCACCAAAGGGCATCCAAAGTCAAAAGTGCAGTACAATATATACCAATAGTCATGCATTATAAAGACTCGGGAGTATATACACATCAAACCCGAGACTAAATGACAGGTACATCAACTGTGGCCACACCAAAATGCATAATGTTCATCTCTACGCTGATAACTAACAAGACCACCACATTGTAGACAAACAAAGCTACTTCCATCAGAAAACGCGTCCACCATAATTTGCTTTCTTCCGGTCTCGGACAATATAGAAGTTCCATTCACATTTGGTTCAAAGGATTCAGGGATCATTGTGGATTGAGGAGTAGGTTCAGGTAGTGCTTCAGCAATGGCACACTCAGCAAATAAAGAAGCTAGTTCATCAGCAGCACTGCTTGCTTGTATTTTGTTTCTGTATGACTCCCTAGCGCGACTCAGGGCTTGAAATACAGCCTCTTCTCCACCTTTTGCTCTCATTGCCATCACCACCTGTTAAAGGTATTTGGTAAGTAAGAGGCTTAAAGCATACTCACTCCGTCTCATTTGAAATTGCAAAAATAAAAAACTGTCGGGCACGAGAAATAAGAGAGACTAAATAATATTAAGGTGTTGTGAGTGTGGATAATAGAGTAGGAGAGAAAAAGTGGGGTAGGGAATAGTAAGCGGGTAGTTGTTGTGAGTATGACAAGTGAGCCCCATTGTTTAAAAAATATTAAAAACTTGCTATTTTGGGATTTTGCATATTTAAGCGGAATAACCAAAATGGAAAATTTTGCAATTTCAAATGGGACGAAGGGAGTTTAACATTATAGACAACCATGAGCTATTGATTCTATCACCTTGTGACGGATAACTTGAACTGGGAGGTGTAGGATTTTCAGAAAGTTCAAGTTGTAATACCATGGAATTTGACCACATTCTGTCAAAATCATAGAGAGCTCTCAACCAATACTCCCTCTGGCCCAAAATGAGTGTCCATATCTTGGGGAAGTTACTCAATCATCCCTCATCTATCAACACATTCTAATTCACACTTACACAGTTGCACTCATGCTGCAATTTGGTGAGATCATTAAGGATTTTTATGTACTTATGCTACTAAATGTGCTTAAATCTCAACATTCTTAAATTTCACTCAAAGTTAGAATGTACATTGGGGCGGAGTGAGTAAGACATATACAACCCCTAATCATCCAAATCCCTCCTTCTCCAGTCTCCACACATTCTGGTAAAGCAGACAACAGATTGTAATGATACTCTTCATTCTAATCTATTCACGCACATAATAAATGTCGTGGTTGACTTGTCATCGTTTTATATGTGCTTTACTCATGTGTACTTTGTTTGTACAATGGTAAAATTGCACTAAAATTGTTTGAAACGCGACATTTGTTTTGGGACGAACCAAAAAAGAAAGTGCGACATTTATTATGGGACGGAGGGAGTATAATATTTTTCATATGGACAAATACGCTAACTGGGAAACATAAGTACTCTACAATGATAGAAAATAGTTACGGGAGGGAATGAAGAACATGAAAGGAGGAGATGACTAACTTCCCTGTAAACTGGCATGTCCGATCCAGTGGCAGAATGAGACAAGAATAAGTCTTTTTGTAAGGCTAATGGGAAATCCAACTTAAGTACTAACTAATAACTTTAGCTCTAACTATCAAGTTCTATTTCTCCTCTTATTTTGATGATGCAGAATCTCCTCATACAATTAAAAGAAAAAAGTGCTTTGAATCTGACACGAGTGCGCAACTAATATCATCAATATGGCGAGGCTCTCCAAGAATTTACCAGCACTAGTTTACTTCCAAGTAAGCAAAGGATGTATGTTCACATGACAATAAGTTCTTCTAACAACAAGCAATCTTCGTAACACCTTCTCCAATATGTTTACACATTTATTAAACCCAGGTTTGAATTATTTTGACCGCTCTTCCACGAATGAACCATACTTGCACATCCGGAAAACCAAACCCTAAAGCCTGTAGACAAGTACCTTTTAACTGATGTTGGTGTACTAGTTAAGTTCTGCCAGAAATTTTTATTGCACACAGACATTTGTTAATCAAACTCAAAATAGAGCAAAGACCCTACTTCACTTTTATCTCTCGTTCATGGAACCTATAAAA
Source organism: Adenophora triphylla var. japonica (assembly GCA_022495995.1). Lineage (NCBI taxonomy): Eukaryota > Viridiplantae > Streptophyta > Magnoliopsida > Asterales > Campanulaceae > Adenophora > Adenophora triphylla. Next base: position 153,715 of record JAFEMH010000839.1, on the reverse strand, counting down.
TGTGGTAATTTTTAATGAAGGGCCACTTTCTCATCTATAAAGACTACATTCACACTCATCATTATATGAAAATTAGACGTTCTGGCAAACTTTATGCCGTCGTTCTGGTGAATACATTTTCTCCCTAAGAGAGGAAAGGCACCTGAAACATCTATGAGAAAATCAGGGTCAAGTGTGAACAAACATAGGGAAGATAGGAGTTTTAACATGCATTCCTGAACATCGCTCCTCAGATAAAAACAACAGATTTAGAGTTAAATAGTTTTACCGAAGACTATGAATCTGTCAGATGAAACTATACTTGGGCTATACTTTTCCAATAAATAATTCAAAAAGGAAGTGAGCGTGCTCATCTGTCAGTGCCTGTCTATGTTCTAGAGTTGTTTCTACTATGGATTAGTATACCGCTTTTGGTCAATCTTAAGTCTGCATACTGACCAAGTATATTAGGATGTCTGGGATCTTATATGTAATAACAAATAAGCCTGAATCCAAGACTTTAGAAAAGCATCTACAAATATAACAACATATACAATACAAGACTCAAACTTCACTTCTCAATATAATGGGTTGGTATCAAGAATACTTTGCTTACACGATTCATTTCAACTCCATTGCCTAAAATTCTGAAGTGCAATCCAACCTTCCTCAACCAATTCAGAGGACTTGTTGATCAAGCAAGCCAAAGTTCAATGAGGATCCTATCACAGAGTTGACCGAACCCAACATCCTTCGAGACAATCCAAATATGCCTGAAAGCTCTCACTCCCTTTAACACTAAGCCAATGTCAAGAATAGAGCTTAATTACATCATATAGTTCAATCCTCATAGCAGTTGGATGGAAAGGGGTAAACAGACCGAAAACATTATCTAAACGTCTCCACAAAGCCCAAGACAATAAATAAGTTTAAGAAAAAACCCACCCTTGACTCAAGCATTAAACTCTCATCTACGTCCACCAAAGTTATAGCATCATAAGCATAGCGACTTATGTCAGAACGGAGTTATGCTTATGTTTCTTGTACTTCTCATAGATAGAGCTATTTTTCACGCTCTACGCTTCAACAATCTACATGTATTGTCAAAGAGGGAAGAACCATCAATTATCTTCTGACGTGATGTGGTCAGCCAATTTATATCAGCTCTCTAGGTGCTCTTAAACTTAAAGTCCTTTTGTAAAGCACTGCTAAGAAATTTCAATAGGAATAACAATGATCAATGTGGGAAGTCGTTTCTTTCAATAAACATAAGACTCGAGAAATGTTAAAAGGATTATTTGGCAGCTTTAAAGCTAAGAAGGGAAACAACATCGCTCTAGCTACTGCATTTCATGTGATGAAGCACCGATGTTAGCAAATAGAGAGATTAAGTAAAGCTCACAGCCGAACATCCAGCAGTAAAGCCTAAATAAAGATTAGGAACCGGAAATTCTTTTAAGGATCATAATAATTATGAAGGCCTTTTATTTTCAACTCTATTTAGTGAATGGAACTCCAATCTTTCAATACTCAATAGTTTGTCAAAACAGTGATACTTTGTATTTCCAGTTTGCCAAGGACAGACCAAGTGGATAAAAATTGAGACTTTCCAACAACCATTCCAATTGAGTTCAAGGGTATTACTGCCTATAAGGGAGTACAATAATAGATAGTTTCATCTTCTGGATGGTTCTACATGTAGGCAATACTTAATTGGTCCCACACTCGTACACGGTACATAAATTCAGTTATAACTTCACTTTATTTAGTAACCAGGTTAGTTGGTCAAGGACATCATCATTAAGCTTTTTCCTGCCAGTTTACCTACAATGCATCACTCACTTAAAGCAGCAACTGAGCTACCTCACCGGAAATGTACAGGGATAATACAAATGCTCCTGCTTCCCCATTAAAATAAAGCTTCAACTCGACTTCTTAAGTCAATTTGACCTTTGTTGCCAGAGCATTTGTACATACACCATACTAGTGATGGACAACCACTGAAGTAGGTATAAATAACCTTCAGAATGACTTCAGTAGCCATTCACCAATTAAGACCATATAATATTGATGCTAAATGCACAATTTATAGACATCAGTCATTTACATCAATCTTTACGTGTTGTCATGACAAGTAAACAACATTTTAAAGAGGGATAACAGGTTGAACGGGGTAACCAGACTTGGTCCAAAGTGAGATTGACCAGTATCTCGCTGGCCAATCATTCAACAGTTGAGAGAACACTTGAGGAATTTCATATTATCTCGGGATGCAGAGAATATATCTCGTTGTAGCAAGATGGAACTCATTTCACCCGACCTAATTAACTACATGTGTGGACAACTGTCTCCCCATGATCGCCTTCTAAACATACTACCATCCCGTAAGGCCATAACTTCCATAAACCGCTGTTGACCGCCTATATAAGGAGTCCATTTCTCCCATTTGCAAGTTCGACTCTTTTGCAAACCGAATCTGTAGTCCATTTCTGTCATTTCCCCTTTGTTTGAGCGAATGAGTAGGTTTTTCCATAAGAGAAGCACAATTTAAGCTAGAAATTAAGCAATCGCAGAGCATACTACAATCATCGCTACTGCTACTAAACTCTTAAATGAGCAACCTAACTAGATGAACGTCACACAATTGATAAAAGTAATCAACTTAACCAACAAATCGACAAACACAATAGAAAAACTATGACGATTGCATTGCGGAACACGAACTGCCTGATTCTACAACATAATCAAATCGATCATCACAAAGCAAACGAAAAAAGTGCACACAGAGCTAATTAAGTAAACGGAGATAAGAGAAAAGAGAAATTAGATTGAAGAAGCGTACGTACCGCTTGGAGAGCTTGAGAAGGCTTCCCCTGATCGATGAGCTGGCGAGCAAATGCGAGTAATCCTCTAACGCCGTCGACATGGTCCGGAGGCTGCGCCGGGGGAGGAGCCGGGAACTCCGAATCCATCATATCGGCATCCGTACTGTCCATGGCATTCCTAGGCCTACTTCTCTCTCTTACTTCTATGTGGATTCCTGTCCGTTTCTTGTGTATAGTGTGGCAGTAGAGATGAAATGATCGTGAGTGAAGATGATGGATAGAGATTTGCTTCTTTTTTTTTTTTTATCGGTGTGTGCGTGTGTGATTTTTTAATCTTTTTTTAAATAAATAATAACTAGATGTTTCTAGCATTTTCTGCTTTTGGTTAGCTTTCCGCTTCTCCAAATTTTGGTACACCATGGCTTAGCTAGCGGTGGATTGACCGTCTTTTGGGCCTTTTCTTTGTACATTAATTGGGCTTCAAAATTATTTTCCAAGCCCCAAAGGATCTGAATTCAATTCTTTGGGCATTATTACGAAAATAAATTATCAAAAAAAATATCATTTTTGTTCATATTAATTGTTTCCCTTTTCTACCATACTTCAATCAATAAAACAATTAACAAATTATTTTGCACCATATATGCTTCATCTACTAGTTGGTCAATAATTAATATTGCAAGAGTATTTCATTTCTATTAGTACCCCCAGTCTCACAACACGGCACAGTTATTTTATGCATGAGTAACTCATAGCACACCGGCCACTAGGAATAATGGGGCAACCAACTTTATTTATTTTGTCCGTGTCTCCCTTTAGGTCGTTGGAACGGAGGAACATTTACTTCTACTTTCAATTGCATTTGTACCAAAAAGAAATACTCCCTCCGTCCCATTAGTATTAGCACAAACACTGTTTGCGCGGGAATTAAGGAATATGATATTTTAATAAAATATTGTGAGTGTAAAAGAATGAGTGGAGAGAGAATGAGTGGAGGGTGTAATAAATTATAATGGTGTTGTGAGTATTAAAATAATGTAGGAGAGAGAATGAGTGGAGTTGGGTGAATATTTTATTAATATAAAGTTTCCTTTTTGGGAGTGTGCGGATATTAGCGGGACGCCCAAAAAGGAAAGTGTGTTAATATTAGCGGGACGGAGGGAGTATATTGTATGCCTTTGTTTTTTACATATGCCAATCAATTTATATGTCAATTAATGTTGCATAAATGAAATTTTTTCTATCATTAATAAAATAAAAAATTGTACGTGCTCCTGTTTACTACAACAAACAAAGGCCTGCCAGGGAGCTAGCTAGGTGGGCATAACAGCAGCTACATTAGAGGGTTCCAATTCATAATCCTCCATAACAATAGCTTCTTTAATCTCTTGTATCATCTTCAACACTTGCCATATTGTCGGCCTTTGCTCCGGCGAAGTTGCACTGCAAGCAACAGCCACCTCTAGCAGCATCTCCATCCGGCCATTTTCATCCCCACAACCTTCCCCATCCCTAGTTGATTTCACCCACTTCACCAAATCATCAGGCGTTAAGTAAGGGTGCTCTAATGGAGCCTTTCCAGTGAGAAGCTCAAGTAAGAGCACACCAAATGAGTAAACATCAGACTTGGCCGTTTCTTGCTGGTTTAATTTGCGTGTTTCGGGGGCCTTATAGGCAGCAGAATCGGGGTTGTCTTGATTAATGGAGATATCGGCGGCAAGGATGGTGAGACAGTAGTCGGTTAGGCAAGCTTCAAAGTCAGGGCCAAGGAGGACATTGGAGGCTTTGAGATTGCCGTGGACTAGTCTCCATGCTTGGTGGATGTAGGCTAGGCCTTGTGCTACGTCTTCTGCTATTTTTAAACATGATGTCCAGTGTAGTGGCTTTGCTCGAGCTGATTTTGAACCTGCAATAATTTGATCATCAAGTTAATTGAGAATCTTTGATAGGGCAAAAGTGAAGTTGAATCAATTAACTGATAACGATTTGTTCTATTTTAACTAAAAATATCTGGTGTGTGACTTTAGGTTGTTTTAACTTTGCCAAAATGTATGACTTTCAAACCATGCAATGCAACTTTGTTAAACTTGATCTTACTACATGTTATGAGGTGTCTTTTCTACTGCTTAATATTCTGATAGTTAAGTATTTTGGCTTATAACCTCTGATTTTTATAGCCCAATTTTCCAGTAGATTGGTTCAGAAATTTTAAATTAAAACAATTTTGACTATCAAGATTAAGATGGAAGGTTGTGATAACGGGATTTGGAACTTAGCAATTCGACTATACAACCGTCAGATTACTCAATTGTCTAGATTTCATCTCTCTCGCATCGCATGTGCTTGGCACTTGTTGATTGGGAGCGGACAGTCATAAACAATTACTTTTCCCTTCCAAAATAAATGTTATTATCTTAAATTATTAATGAGATCCAATTCATTCTTATACCAATAATTCATTTACTATTTTGAACAGTTTATTTTTTATTTTATTTTAATTCTCACACACTAATTTTAATTTAGGTAGCTGCGAATTACTCATTCCTATGAGAGAAAAAAAAAAGAAAAAGAAAACCTTAAACATTGGCAGCACGTGAAAGGATATGTACGGTACCCATCATCAACAGTAAATACCTCTAAACGACATTTGTCGTACTCGATTTATTTACGTCATTTGACTCATTTTCCCAGTCTCGTTACCATAAAAGATTCTCCTTGTTGGATTATTATAGTTATATGCTAAATCTAGTTGCTTTAGAAAAGGAAAATAATCCAGTGAAACCTACTTTTCTACCAACATGGCATATACATCCTACTTGTTTAGCTCTCATTGGCTGACTCCCAGACTAGATTAGTCAAAGATAACGTCCAGGTGGACATTTATTTTACATACCGAGTCGACTCATGACTGAGTTAACCTAAAAACAGAGAGTAAAAGAGTTGAAGTAAACTAGTAAGCTTACCGTGGATGAGCGAGTAGAGACTGCCGTTTGGTTGATAGTCATAAACAAGGAGCCGTTCCTCTTTCGCCTGGAAGTAAGCTCTAAGTGATACCAGATTAGAGTGGCGCAACCCTCCGACCGCCGCCATGTGCTGCTCAAACACCTCCTTACTCGTTCCCGCCAACATCAAAGCGTCGAGCCGCTTCACGGAAACGATCAAACGGTTGTCAAGCACCGCCTTATATGTGGTTCCCATCGTCCCCCTCCCCAACAGCTCCGCTGAAGCCGTCATCAGCTGCTCCAGAGAGTACAGCTGCGCTTCTCCGGCACAGAAAACCAAATTTCCGCTCTTTCCCACTTGCATCGCCTGCAATTTCCTTACCTTCTCTTCTAATTCGTTCGCTTCTTCCATTCTAATCATTGCCGCAGCCGCGTCCATGTCCGCCGCCATTATCATTGGATCCAAATCCTTTTGATTTTTCTTGTGTCTACTGATTGCCATTAACAAGCACATAATGGCAGTAATTAGAACCAAAGCGGTAATTGAGAAACCAATAATGACTGCGGTTCGTTTCTGGTTACTTGCATTTGGCTGAGATAGCGCAACCCCCTGCAATGCCGCACTTTGCGCCGTCCCCGGCGGCGCTGCTCCTTCCGTTGAATTACCGAAGAACGGGAAAGTTGAGCTGCATTCCTTCCGGACAATCTCACCGCAAAGTCGAAAATTCAACAAAAATGATGACGGACCGAACCGAACGAGAGCAGTCGTCACGGGAACGGCACCGGTTAAATTGTTATCAGAAACATTGAAAACCTGGAGAGTCGACTGGTTAAGCGGAGGAACCGAACCGGTAAACCGGTTCGAGTCTAGACGAAGATAATATAGCCGGTCTAGATTGTTCAATGTAGGAGGAATCACACCGGTGAAATTATTGTGTGAGAGATCTAGCCTTCGGAGCCGGTGAAGCAACGACATTGACGGCGGGACTGAAGAGCTAAAATGATTATGGTCGAGAAAGAGGGCTTTGAGGTTAACGAGTCCGGAGAGATCAGGAATGGGTCCGGTGAGTGAGTTATTCTTCAAACTCAGAACTCGTAACTGGTCAAGCCGAGTCAATGTATCGGAACTGAAAACACCGCCGGCGAGGTGTAACCCTTCAAGAACAACACGAACAACCTTGTCGTGGAGCTGGCATTGTACTCCGGGCCATTTGCAATGGGAGAAGCTTGTGTTAAACCGGAGATTGTTGGACAAATCGGCTTTAGATTTGAAGGCTAATAAAGACAAAGCATCGGAAGGAAGTAACAGGTTGTGAAATGTTTGAGAATGGGTTGAAGATGATGCAATGTTGAGGAAAGGGAGCAAATACAATAGAATTTGAATGAATTTTGAGTTCATTTTTTGTAGAATTTGTGTTAAGAAAGCATCAGTTTTTTTCAGATGATGATGTTGGGTAGTTTTTGAAGGGAAGAGAAAGGGGGAGGCATTACGTGACAGAAGAGGTGCAGGGAAATGTCGGTATTGTAGGGAAGAAGGAACAGAGTCGGGATCACGTGATGAAGGTACCAACTTTGAGAGAGGTGATGGGGAGAAGAGAAAAGAACTTGGTTCAATGCCCTTTTTTTATTTTATTTCTTTCCCCAATACTCCCTCCGTCTCAATAGTAGCTTTCCATTTTGTCATTTTGGGTGTCCCGTTAATAACTTTCACTTTTCTTTTTTGGCAAAGGAATCTTTACTATTTCCTCCGCTCATTCTCTCTCCTCATTATTTTAATACTCACAACACTATTATAATTTACTATTCCCTTCACTCATTCTCTCTCCTATTTTCAAATTACACTCACAACATCTTTACTTCCCTCCCATTTTCTTAATTTGCGTAATTTTAAAAAAGGGAAAGCAATTGTTGGGACGGAGGGAGTATATCTATCTCTAGTTAACGTTCAAATATTATTTTTTGAAAAATTATTTAAATATTTTCTTATAATATAGGTATATACTCTCTCCGTCCTACACCAAGGGTTTTAGGAGATTATTTCATGATTTTTAAGAAAATTTTTAAAAAAATGAATAAAAAATTAAAAGTGGGTAGAAGATTAGAGGTGAGAGAATGTAAAAGTTAAAAATCTATAGTATAAATGGGAACGGGTCTGCTACAGTACAATGAACAGTTTCAAATATCAAAATTTTCATTTTGCTCTCACTAAGTTGTCCCTTTCCCATTTTGCCCTTTTAAAAAAAATTAATTTTTTTTTAAAATTAAAAAAAAAAACACGTGTTCTCGGACACGGGCTTTTACTAGTATTTAATAGGAGAGAGAATGAGCGGAAGAAATAGTAAGTTAATGAATACGGAGTAGTTTTTTTGTAGGAGAGAGAATGAGTGGAAAATAGTAAGTTAATGATTGGTTTTTTTGTAAATATGTTAAAATTATAAGGGTATAATGAATGATTTTTTTGTAAATATATACGTAAACATTATGAGGATGTAAATATCCGAAACACTGTTCACATATTTTTATTTATGAAATGGGACTCTTGATCTGGGACGGACCAAAAGGGAAAGTAGAATTCTTGATCTGGGACGGACTACGGAGGGAGTAATTTTTTTAATTATCTCACTAAATTGTACTCCCTCCGTCCCGCTTCAAACCACACACTTTCCTTTTTGGGCGTCCCATTACAAACCGCACACTTACAAAAAGGAAACTTTATATTAATAAAATATTCACCCTACTCCACTCATTCTCTCTCCTACATTATTTTAATACTCACAACACCATTATAATTTACTATTCCTTCCACTCATTCTCTCTCCTATTTTACTTTTACACTCACAACATTTTATTAAAATATCATATTTCTTAATTCCCGCGCAAACAGTGTTAGTGCGGATATTAGCGGGACGGAGGGAGTATTACAAGTGTAAATGAAAATTAAATCTTGTTTTTTTTTCATAAAAAAAAACAAAAAAAAACACACACATTTCGTAACCAAAGTTTTGATAATTTTGACATTATTATGGGACGGATATTCCGCTGCGTAGATCCAGCAGATTGCGTGGATCGCCTGACAGGTATACTCCTTCCAATTATTATTTGCTGTTGACAGATAATGGGGAATCGAAATGTTATGCGGAGGCTGTTCGTAGTGCACTTTGTAATAAGTGGACAGCTGCGATGGATGATGAGATGGACTCATTGAAGGCCAACAAAACTTGGGAGTTGACTAAACTACCTAAGGGGAAGAAGGCACTGCATAACAAGTGGGTTTACAGGATCAAGGAGGAAGCAGACGGCAGTAAGCGTTACAAGGCAAGATTGGTTGTAAAGGGGTTTCAGCAAACGTACGGTATTGACTACACCGGGGTATTCACTCCGGTTGTGAAGATGACCACTATCAGAATGGTTCTGGGGATAGTAGTGGCAGACAACTTGTTGCTTGAACAGATGGATGTGAAGACAGCCTTCCTTCATGGGGACTTGGAGGAAGAAATTTACATGGTACAGCCAGATGGTTACTTGTCTAAGGGTAGCAAGGAGCTAGTTTGCAGATTGACTAAGAGCTTGTATGGCCTTAAACAAGCTCCTAGGCAGTGGTACAGAAAGTTCGATGGATTCATGCATGATATTGATTTTATCAGATGTGAGGCGGATCATTGTTGCTACTTCAAGAATACGGACAATGGGTACATAATCTTGTTGTTATATGTGGACGACATGCTAACAGCGGGCTCTAGCAGTAGAGAGGTAAACAGATTGAAGGCTCAGTTGTCAGAACGGTTCGAGATGAAGGATTTGGGAAAGGCCAGAAAAATCTTGGGCATGCGGATTGACCGGGATAGGGAGTCGGGTAAGTTGGTTCTTTCACAAGCAGAATATGTTGAGAAAGTCTTGGCAAGGTTTTGTATGGAAGAGGCGAAGCCAACAGGGACACCATTGGGTTTGCATTTCAAGCTATCCGAGAAAGACTCACCTATGGGCAAGGAGGAGCGTGACAAGATGGAGAGAACTCCATATGCTTCAAAGAAGGTGGAGTCTCATGTATGCAATGGTGTGTACAAGGCCGGACATTGCACATGCGGTGGGAGTAGTCAGCCGGTTTATGGGCAATCCAGGAAAGCAACATTGGGAAGCGGTTAAATGGATCCTGTGTTACTTGAAGGGTACTGCTGGTAAGGCTCTGTGTTTCTCAAGCAAGGAGGTTGTGTTAGCGGGTTATGTTGATGCGGACTTGGCATCAAATGATCTTGACAAGAGGAGAAGTACTACGGGTTATGTGTTCACATTGGGTGGTACGACGATCTCCTGGGCTTCTAAATTGCAGAAGATCGTGGCTCGCCCGACCGCAGGCTGCAATATGTGGCGTGATGAGCTGAGGCGAGAGAGATGGCCGTTGAATTTCTTGAGTGAACTTGGGAAGACGCGAAGTGGTAACGTTCTCTACAGTGGCCAGAGTCGAGTGCAATACACTTGGCTAGAATCCGGCGTTTCATTCTAGGACGAAGCACATCAACCGAGGTTTCACTACATCAGTAGGGATGACCAAATCCGGTCCGGATTCGATTCCGGCCTCAACCGCCTCCGGCTCGGCGAGGAGGCGAACCTTAACCGGCCCGCTTTTCACGGTTCCTGCTTATCCAGGTTCCTGCTTTTCTCACTGCTTTGGTCCGGTTCGGGCTTTTCCGGCCTGCCGGCCTGTTCTATTGAAAAACAACAATTTTTCGTCCGGTTCCGGGCTTTTTCCGGTCCGGTTCACCAATTTGGTGAACCTTAACCGGACCGCCTCCAAACCGGTTCCGGTTACCCCGGTTCCGGTTTTCTCCCCGATTCATGGCGGTTCCGGGCTTTTCCGGGCCGGTTTCGGTCCGGTTTTCCGATTCCGGTCCGGTTTGGCCATCCCTAACATCAGGCATCTCTTGGAGGAGAAGATCTTAAGGCTGGAGAAGATATTGGGATCGGAGAACCCGGCTGACATGTTGACAAAGGTTGTAAATCTTGAGAAATTGAAGCTGTGCAAAGCTTCAATTGGGCTTGGAGAATAAGAAAGGAGGATGGCACTACCATGATCGAGGTGAGCACTAGAAGGACACCAAGGATGAGTTGAAGAACGGATACGGGGCTTATATATATGCGGTTGATCTCTAGGTGGGAGATTGTTGGGATAGAGGACCAACCGACTTCGGAGCCGATTTCGGACCTGGAGCGGCCGCGGCCCGGGAGAAGGGCGACCACGCTGAAGGTTGGCTCGCGGTGCAGAATTCTCTGGTGGTTAGGGCGGCCGCGCTCGTGATGGTGCGCGACCGCGCTGGAGGAATGAACATGGGCGTCGAACTCTCTGGACCTTAGGGCGGACGCGCTTACTTGGAGGGCGGCCGCGCTTGTCGCGTTTCTGGGCCCGTTTTTCTTAGGCCATCTAGGGTTTGATTGTATCCCAGGGCATATATTTAAGCAATGTTCCGCCCCTAGACTCATTGTAACATTATTCTACATATTATAGTGCAAGATCCTGGCTTGGTAGTGCCCCCAGACGTAGCCAAACATATTGGTGAACTGGGTTAACAATTTCTGCGTTCTTCTTTGTGCTTTAATTTCTTGTGCTTTGCTTTTGAAAGTGTGGTAGCATCACACTTAGCCAAGTCAAAAGGTTGACTTAATTATGTTTTGTTACTTTCTTTTATATTTTAATTATGTAAATATTTTTATTTATGTTTACTAACCTATTAACCGAAAATCTACTTGTGTTTAGTATTGTTTGGTTGTTTTATAGGACTCTCAAGGATAAGGATTAGAGATAGAGGAGATTGAGGATCAAGCTCTTCTTCAATGATTATCCTTACCCATTGACCGTGTTCTACTTGGCTATAAATACAAGACCCAAAGTCAGTTCATATACACGGAAAAATACACTCTGAAAGGCTGAAGAAATATAGACTTGAGAGGAGTGTTTTTGTGAGAGAGTTCTCTTTGATTATTTTGTTATTCTCTTATTGTAATCATTTTCAACATTGTTTTTAATAAGAGAAGTTTATTGTCTACAGCATATTGCTGTAGATAAGTGTTAATTCGTTGTCCATTTCTTTTCTGTTTTAATATTCCGCTGCATTTCACTGTTGTGCTAGTGCTGGTGCGATAGCATCAGGACTCACATCAGTCCTCTATGCACTTCCTAGCCGCTCCATTTCTTTCAATTGGTATCAAAGCTACACTCGACTCTACTGAGTGAGATCCAAGGAAAAGTGGTCATTATGGAAGGACACTTGAGTCAATACCGTCCCCCGGTTTTAGATGGAACTAACTATCCCATCTGGAAAGCTAAGATGCGTCTCTTCATCAAAGCAATTGATGAACGAGCATGGCTTAGTATTATTATTCCATGGTCCCCTCCTAAGGTTGAAATGACAAATAAAGAAGAAGATGGTGAAACCTCTGAAAAGGTGTATAGAATTAAACCTGAGGAAGAATGGACCACAGATGAGGTCACTAGTGCAAACTACAATTCCAAGGCTCTTGGTGCTATTTCAAGTCATGTGGATGAACACATGTTTAGACTTGTTTTAAACCAAAATATAGCAAAGAAAGCCTGGGATATTTTGCAAGCTCACTGTGAGGGTGATGATAGTGTCAAAGCCACTAGGTTGAGAATTCTCATGACCAAGTTTGAAAACTTGAGGATGAATGAGTCTGAGGACATAAAAAGTTATTCTCGCTAGAATAAGAGAAATTTCAAATGAATGTCTCTCACTTGGTGAGCCTATTTCAAATGCTAGACTAGTATGCAAAATGTTAAGGACTGTCACCGATAAGTTCAACATTAAAATAGCCGCCATCAAGAAGCAAATGACACCGGCAACTACGGCTCTAGATACTCTTGTGGGTAAGCTAACCATGTTTGAAATGAACATCTCTATTCAAAGAACAACATAAAGCCGAAAGTGTTGCTCTTGCTTCTGCTCTTTCTAAAGCATCATCAATTCCAAAAGAAATTGAGGAAATCTCAAATGAAATTGATATTTCAAACTTGGAAAATGAAGATGTTGCTCTTTTGACTAAAAAATTTACTTCGTTTCTTAAAAATAAAAGAGACAACAAATTTCCTTCTAAGAAACCAACTAATTTTGATAAATCAAAAGAGGATAATGAAAGTTCTTTCAAGAAACCCACTAGTTTTTCTAAAAATAGATCCGACACGTCGGTAGGGCCTGTAAAGGGTTTGGGCATTATGCAAATGAATGTGCCAATACTCTGAAGAAAAAGGGGATGAGCCTAAGTGCTACCCTTAGTGATAGTGAGGACGAAGATGAATCGCTAAACTTAGCAATTATGGAAATCTCGCCTCCAAATCATGAACATCAATCTGATGTAGCTTCAGATGTTATCACATCTACTATCACATCTTCGAATCTTTTATAAACCTGTTATACCTCTTCGCCGAAATGTAAGTCCGAAAATGAAGAAGAAGATAATGAAGACTATAACGAGCTACCGGATGCCTACGCCGAACTATATGCCGATTGGGAAAAGCGTGTTGAAAAGATTCTTTGTCTTTGAAAAGGTAACTCGAAAAACTCTCTAATGAATTATCTAAGGTTAAAGATGAACCGACAAATGTATCCATTGAAAATGATAAACAAAAAGATTCTATAGCCAAACTTGAAGTCATGCTCACTAAACGTGACATTGAGCTTCGAGAAAACAAAACCGAACTCACAGAGGCCAAGAAAACTTTTGAAAAACAGGAATCTTTGGAAAGGCAACTCTTGATGAGATTCTCAAAGTGAGCAAGTTTTCAAAAACAGGTCTTGGTTTTGAATCGAATTTTTTGAGAGAGGGAGAAAGTAGTTCCTCAAAACCTAAAACTTTTTCTAATCAAAAATCATCAACCAAAAGGAAAAGATTTGTGTGCCATTACTGCTTCTTACCAGGACATATAAGCCCATTCTGTTACAAGAGGATTCGTGATCTCGGGGAAAGATGTTCCTCGGATGAGTGAACGAATGCTATCACATCACATCTCACATCGCCAAAAACAGTCGTCGGTTCGTATGGGTTGAAAAGAAAAACATGGAATGCAAAGTAGTGTTTACCTCTCTCAAGAGTAGCATTGCTAGCTCTTGGTACTTCGATAGTGGGTGCTCAAGGCACATGACAGGTAATGCCGAATTTCTCACTGATTACGTCACTATCAAAGGAGGGAATGTAAATTATGGGGGAGGGGCACAAGGTAAGATTGTTGGAAAAGGTACTTTATGTGTAAATGACATGCCCAAGCTGAAAAATGTTTATCATGTAGAAGTGACCGAAAGCTAATTTGATTAGTATAAGTCAACTATGTGATGACAATTTGCATGTCAATTTTGACAAAAATGAATGTAAAGTGTTTGATAACACTAATAAATGTCTGTTCACCGGAGTAAGGTCTCAGGATAATTGTTACAAATTTGGTGACAACTTGTCCTGCCTTAGCTCCAAAACTAATGAACTTGAATTGTGGCACCAAAAATTAGGGCATGCTAGCTATAGGAAAATAGAAGAACTAGTTAGGTTTGATCTTTGTTAAACACTTGCCTAAGCTCGACTTTAAACAACCTAGTTTGTGTGGTCCGTGTCAGAAGGGGAAGCAAACCAAAGCTTCTCATCCAAAAGTGGATCAAAGTTCCACGTTTGAAATTTTAGAATTAATACATACTGATCTTATGGGACCAATTGAGGTTGAAAGCTTAGGTAAAAAGAAATATTCATTTGTCTGTGTAGATGATTTTTCTAGGTATACTTGGGTGCTCTATTTAAAAGAAAAATCAGAAGCACTCGAAGTATTTAAAGTATGGTATAAAAAGGTGAAAAACTTGTATGGGAAGAAAGTAATCAAAATTAAGTCTGATCATGGAACTGAATATGAGAACACATTGTTCTCAAAGTTTTGTGATTCCAAAGGAATCACCCATGATTTTTCAGCCCCTAAAACTCCTCAACAAAATGGAGTTGCAGAAAGGAAAAATCGTACTTTACAAGAGATGGCCCGTGTAATGCTTAGTTCTAAGAACATCTCTAAACGATTTTGGGCTGAAGCTCTTAACACTGCATGTCATATAGGAAACAGAGTTTATCTTAGGGTTGGATCAACCATGACCCCTTATGAAATACTCCTCGGTAAAAAACCTACTCTCAAGTACTTTCATGTCTTTGGGTGCATATGCTATGTTCTAAATGATAGAGATTATCTATCTAAATTTGATTCCAAGAGTGACAAAGCTGTTTTTCTTGGATATTCCACAAATAGTCGTGCATATAGGGTTTACAACCTAAGAACTAAAACTGTTATGGAATCAATTAATGTTACATTTGATGATACTGCTGATCTAAATATAAAATCTCTTGAAGATGATGTCTCGATTGTATAGAGACAATGCAGAAACTCGTAATCAACCGAACAGATGACAAAGAAATGGATCGCAAAACAGACGCAGTACTAATGCAAGCACATCATCACCTACATCCGAGCAAACAAAATGCGGTGCCGAATCGAAGATTACGAATGTGAAGAAGAAAAGTTAGATAGAACTAAAGACATACCCAAATAGAGTGCAAAAGAATCACCCAATATCTCAAGTAGTGGGTGATGTAAACGAAAAAATTAGCACAAGGGAGAAGCCTAGGGTCAACTACCGTGAGTTGGCTGGGCTAAGCTGTGTTGAATCTCAAGTAAACAAGGTTAGTTCATGTTGTTTTGTTTCTAATATTGAACCAAAGAATGTTGTAGAAGCCATGAAAGATGATAATTGGATTATTGCCATGCAAGAAGAACTAAATCAATTTGAGAAAAATGAAGTATGGACTTTAGTTCCTAGGCCTATAGGGGGAAATGTAATAGGAACCAAGTGGATCTATAAGAACAAAACTGATGAAAATGGTCAAATTACCAGAAATAAAGCTAGGCTTGTAGCCCAAGGTTACACCCAAGTAGAAGGAATAGATTTTGAAGAAACTTTTGCTCCTGTTGCTAGGATAGAATCTATTAGACTTTTACTTGCCATTGCTTGTTACTTGGACATCACTTTACATCAAATGGATGTTAAAAGTGCCTTCTTGAATGGTGTCCTAAATGAAGAAGCCTATGTTGAACAACCTAAGGGCTTCACCGATCCCCACTTTCCCGATCATGTTTATAAGCTTAAAAAGGCCCTATATGGATTAAAACAAGCCCCTAGAGCTTGGTATGGGAGGCTAAGCGAACATCTCATACAAATGGGATTTAAGAGAGGTGAGGTAGATAAAACCTTATTTATTTTAAAAGAAAATGTAGGTATATTAGTGGCCCAAATTTATGTTGATGACATTGTATTTGGATCATCTTCCAAAGATATGTTAGACTACTTTGTCACAAGTATGACCACCACCTTTGAAATGAGCATGGTTGGTGAATTAACCTACTTTCTAGGACTTCAAATAAAACAAAATAAGGAAGGAATTTTTATATCTCAAAGTAAATATGCCAAAAACTTGGTTAAAAAATTCTCTTGACAATGCCTCTCACTTTAAAACTCCTATGGGATCTTCCCAAAAGTTGTGCAAAGATGAAAATGGTGAGGATGTTGACCCCACCTTATATAGAAGCATGATTGGAAGCTTGTTGTACCTTTCGGCAAGTCGTCCGGACATCATGTTTAGTGTTTGCTTGTGTGCTAGATATCAAGCTTGCCCCAAATTATCCCACCTTAAAGCCGTAAAAAGAATTATTAGATATGTAGGTGGAACTATCAATTTAGGGCTAAGCTATACTCGAGAAACCAATACAAATGGTAGGGTTCGGTGATTCGATTGGGCAAGGCAACATCGATGATAGAAAAGCACTACTCGGAGGTTGCTTTTATCTTGGAAATAACTTAGTATCTTGGTATAGTAGAAAACAAAACTGTGTATCCCTTTCTATTGCGAGTCGAATAATATTAGGGCCGTAGGGAGTTGTTGTTCTCAACTTCTTTGGATGAATCGATGATTAAAGATTATGGTCTTACAAGTAAAATCCTAACCGTTTTTGTGATAATCTAAGTGCCATAGAAATATCAAAAATCCTGTTCAACACTCTCGTACTAAACATATTGACATTAGACATCATTTTATTCGTGATCTTGTTGAGCAAAAAATTATTAGCATGGAATCAATTAGCACTCGAAAAACAAATTGGCCGACATTTTCACCAAAGCCCTTGATTTTCAGAGATTTTCTACTCTAAGGAAATCTCTCGAGTTTATGTGCAATATAATGATGTGATCCCCGTGTGATCACATCATAACTAACACCCGTACTTTACAATTCTAACAAAAAAAATAATAATAAAAAAAAAAATTTTTTGCATGATTTATCTCGGGTGGTCACTTGTATTACATCCTTGTTGTGTTTCCTCTACGAATTGTGAATCCTTCTTATATAGTAGTCAACAACCGTCGACTCTAACATTATCTTACTAGATGTCTCTTGGTGGGTGCAAAAATAAAAAAAAAAAAAATGTTTGGGAAACAAATTTACTCCACTCATGGTATGAAGTCATTTCAATGTGATCAAAATGACTTCAAGAGAAAGTTTGAATCAAATTGATAAGATCATTCGAAAGAGGGCTATCCATGTGAGTAAGAAGAGTGAAAGCTACCCATAAAATATTTTTCCACGAAAAAAATTGTATGTGGAAGCATTCTAGAGGCCAAGCAAGACAAGATTCTGATTCATTGACTTTCTTAGAGGAAATGCGTACCGTGATGTAATCACATACTATGCCACACACATACTGAGATTTATCCTTCACATTTGTGCAAAGTATGCATAATTAGTTTGTAGATATTTTTTTTCGTCTTCCTGGCCTTTGGTGAAAATCTCAATCAAATGCTTTTCTATCTCAAATTAATTTGTGTTAAATTAATTTTATGCTCAACGAAATTACCTAAAATTTTTTAATGTCCACATATTTAGGGGGAGTATAAGTCTATGATTTTTTAATCTGTGGTATTTACTCTATCTAAATCTTTGATTTTTATCCTTATCTTCTATCTTTATCATCTTAATCTTCAAAGTAGTGAAGAAGTCTCAAATAATGCCATGTATTCTAACCGGCCAAAGGGAATTAGGGTAGTTCAGTTCAATTTCAATTAGAACTCAATTAAGTGCCCTAAGTCTACTAGGAGTTAATGATGTGCTATCACATCAAATAAATACCCTCTCTCCCTTCTTAATAAACCCTCACCGGCATTAAGCAATCAAAACCCTTAGAAATTCCTATTCATTCGCCCTGTTTGTCTCTCTGATCATGGCATCCCCGTCGAAGCCCCCTTCTCCAACTACCGACCGCTCGCCGCCTCCATCTCCGGTGGCTCCAACCGATACCACGGTAGAACCTGTTCGTCGACACCGAAGCTTCACCTGTGTCAATGTCGCTTCCCGGTGCTCAAGACAATGCCATAGATGCCGACAATCCAGGGGATTTGAAGTCGATAGGTGCAATGGTTGGGCTAGCTCGTGCCACTAATCGGTCACTTTGCGACGAAGAAAGGCTTTTCTCCCAACATGGGGGAATATACTCCTAAGGTACGTCCTAACATGGCCGAACCCGATTTTATTGAAAGATGATGATGAGGAGTTTGATCCTTACTGTTGATCTCAAAAGAAAGAGAGGAAAAGCAAAATCTAGTGGGTCCGGAAGCTCGTCGGGTAAGCCTATGTCTCGAAGAGAAAGTATGAGTGTGGGTTAACGGCTTTATTCAAGTGATTCTGGCGAAGAGGACTACGATGAAGAAGATGTTGAAGCATACCAAGTGGTGTCAAGAAGGTCTCAATCTGTAGAGGTTGAGGAGTTGAAAGAAGCCGAAGATATTATTGAGTACGTTAATCGGGAGTTGGGAGATGTCTTCCCTATTGTAACGCCCGAGGATCTACAAGCTAGAAGGATGTCCTTGTCTCAATTGTCCCCTGATCGTGATGCCCCAGATGTTACTGCATCTCAAATCCCATCTCCTCATGCTAACTCCCCTCAAGCTAGATCTTCTCCAGGAAATTGGTACTCGGGAGTTCATTCTGGAACAGATGAAATTGAAGAAGGTACTGAGGATGAACATATTCCCCTGCAAGCTCTTTTGGATTTGAGGAAAGGGAAGGGCAAAATGAGGCAAGCAAAGGTCAAGGCCGCTAGTTCTATATCCGCACAAGCGTCGACATTGGTTCGACGATGATGAAGCCGAGGATGATACCTTTAAGCTTGGGAGAGATGAGCTAGAAACAGAGAAAGTGGATCTTTGCCGCCGATGTAATCACATCTAGACCCTCACCTTAGAAGGAGCTTGAGACTTTCCGGTCCCTCCAAAGCTGATATGCCTAAGCCAAGGCATACCCCAAGTCCTAAGTCCACTCCAAGGAAGGTAAGCTCCCTCTCACCCGAAAAATTTATGTCTAAGTCTCGTGAAAGAGAGGTTTGAGTTCTTTAGGAAAAAGGGTTTCTTGGTGGAAAGGGTTATTGACCATACCTTTGAGGATGTTGGTATGAAACGATATTTAGAGGAAAAGGCCTCGCTCTTTTACGTGTCTTACCCAAACAACTATTATCCTTCACTTGTAAGTGAGTTTTATGCGGGTTTAGTTCGTGGCTATTCAAGACCCTAGAGATGTTGGGTTTGAAAAGGTCAAAGTTCGTGGCACTCTCATTAATTTTTCTCCTGCCTTGATTAACATCTTTCTTCATGCTCCCAGTCCTCACATCCTTCCTCCCACGGCTCATAAGGATGAAATTGCCAATACCATAACAAATGGCCTTGATCCTTCGTGGCACTCTCGGTTCAAGTGCACGATGCTTACTTCTTTGTGTAGCTTTTTGTTTAAAATTTCTACTTTTAATTGGAAGCCCTCCTCAAATAAAAACATTGTCACCGTGTCACATCTTGATTTGATTCATAGGATATTCACTCGGTCAAGTTTTTAATCTTGGTGAAGTGATATTTGGGAGTATAGTACAGTTCGCGAAAAGGAGTTGCCATCCGATCTTCCTTTTCCTTGTTTAATAACCGGTCCGTGTGTGAGGCAAGGGTTGAAATATTACGTTCGATCGTATTTGTGAAAAGATTGAACCATTTGGCATTCAACCCGTGTTAGAGTGCACTAGACGCACCTGTAGACTTGCACTGTGGCTTTTCCACGATGACCCAGTTATCGATGCACAAGATGGTGATGAAGATGAGCACGCTGATGCTAGTGAAGATGAGCCTATATCTCCACTTTCACAAGATGATCAAGTTCAAATGGTGACTGATGAAATTAAGTTTTTGGAGAAAACAATGCTTCTCTATAGGGTGCAATTCAAGGAAATGGCCACGAGAAGGAACAAGATGCTAGCTTTTCGTGAACGTCTTTCTGGTCAAAAAGGGGGAGCAAGCTCAAGCAATATTTTCAGAGATATAAGTTCTGATTTCAGGTGGGAACTTCTAGCGAAAACACAAGCAGAAGTAGAAGGAAGGCAAGGGTAAGGCTGGGATCGTGGCTTCAATGATGATTGAAGTTTTTAATTTTATCGTATAGTTATGTTTTAAAAACAGTTTTTAATTTCTTGCTTCTTAGGAACAATGGTGTTTTTGCTTTGCTTGGTTTATTTTGCTTTGCTTGGTTTAGTTTGTTTTGGACACATTTTGGACATGGTGCTTTATGGTTTTTGCAAGTATTTAGGGGGAGCATTCGAGCTCTCCATTTCGTATCTTGGGTTTACGAATTTTTACCTTATTTAATTATGGTTTATATATATTGTGCTTGAGATTTATTTTTGAACAGAAAGCAACAAAACAGGGGGAGATTGAAAGTGTGGTAGCATCACACTTAGCCAAGTCAAAAGGTTGACTTAATTATGTTTTGTTACTTTCTTTTATATTTTAATTATGTAAATATTTTTATTTATGTTTACTAACCTATTAACCGAAAATCTACTTGTGTTTAGTATTGTTTGGTTGTTTTATAGGACTCTCAAGGATAAGGATTAGAGATAGAGGAGATTGAGGATCAAGCTCTTCTTGATGATTATCCTTACCCGTTGACCGTGTTCTACTTGGCTATAAATACAAGACCCAAAGTCGGTTCATATACACGGAAAAATACACTCGAAGAAATTTGAAGAAATATAGACTTGAGAGGAGTGTTTTTGTGAGAGAGTGCTATTTGATTATTTTGTTATTCTCTTATTGTAATCATTTTCAACATTGTTTTTAATAAGAGAAGTTTGTGTCTACAGCATATTGCTGTAGATAAGTGTTAATTCGTTGTCCATTTCTTTTACGTTTTAATATTCATTTGCATTTCCTTTGTTGTGCTAGTCTTTGGTGCGATAGCATCGGGACTCGCATCGATCCTGCTCTTGACTTCTGTAGCGCTCCATTTCTTTCAGCTTTGTGTGCTCTAATCGTTCTTGTAGGTTTGCTTGGTAGTGGAGGGTCATATTCACAACATTAAGAACATTAAGAACGTGTATATATATATATATATTTGATCCGATCCAGAATCACGTATATTTTTTTTTTAAATTAGGATTAGATCAAATAATCGATTTCATAAAAATTTGAAATCAGACTAATACTATTTTGTCAATCCGATTTTTAGTAATCTGATCTGATTCTACTTACTCCCTCCGTCCCGCTAATATTAGCACACTTTCCTTTTTGGGCGTCCCGCTAATATCCGCACACTCCCAAAAAGGAAACTTTATATTAATAAAATATTCACCCAATCCCACTCATTCTCTCTCCTACATTATTTTAATACTCACAACACCATTATAATTTATTACACCCTCCACTCATTCTCTCTCCACTCATTCTTTTACACTCACAACATTTTATTAAAATATCATATTTCTTAATTTCCGCGCAAACAGTGTTTGTGCTAATACTACCGGGACGGAGGGAGTATTCTTCTACTGATTCTATTTGCATGAATTTTTTGTACATCCTAATCTCTGCTACTATAATCCAAATATGTACGCAATGTTGGGTGGGATTGGTAATTAATTGATGGCGGTTCGAGTGTAGAAGCAGATGTGATTAAATTCCCGAGCTCACAAGGCTTTGCCTTTTTCTATTGGGTGATGTGTTGGAGGCCCACCCGTGAGCATTCTCACTCAAATGCTTAATTATTGCCCATTTTGGCTTTATTAACTTTTCTTCACTACTCAGCCTTTTATACCTGTTTTTTTTTTTTTTTTTTTACCACATTTCAAATACGTACTTTCTTTCGTTCTGATTTAATATTTTAAGTTTGATGATAGAAAATTAAAAAAAAATGCTATTATTTACCTTCATAAATTAATGTTCATTTTTATTAGCTTTGTTTCTTAATGAATATATTTACTTGCTAAATCCTTCTTTTAAGTTTACATTTAAAATTATTATGTTACACTATAATCTCATAAAAATAACTAGTGAGTAACCCGTCGAGATTCGACGGGTATAGTAAGGCTAATTATTTAATTAAAAAATATATCAGAGATTATAATTATATCAACACATATTTATAATTGTCATATGAAAAAAAAATGATACCAGAACCATACCATTATGTGACCGAAACTGATGTTCCAAATAATATCACACACCAACACAAAATTAACTCACATATTAAAAGATTCATGTATATGTTAGAATGCTTGCATACTCATGTAGATTGAGAACCATAATACACAATAAAAAGAAAAATAATTACATATACATTATATGATAATAATTAAATATTGAACTCATTCAAAACCAATGCTTATTGAATCATAACTTTTGTCAAAACTCAAAGGCACAATGTTGTATTTAGCTCAAATAGCTCATATCATGAAAAAAAAAATAAACTGTCTAAGCTTGAATATATGAAACTAAACTCCCAATGTAGGTATTAGCATCAAGAAGATCAAGACATCCTTTAAAGGGATGAATATATGAATTCTTGAATGAATTACTTTTGATATCAAACAACAGAATACGGTGGTAGAATTTCAAAAAGATTTCACCCTCTATTGACATACTACAATAGCGTTGGATACATGAATTCCACGAACTATCAAGATAAGAGAGGCTAGCCAATTTAGTCCAAGACTCTCTCACACCATACTCTTTAGTCATTCATACATCCTTGTAATAGTGACGGCAGACACAGTAGAAAAAGACATTCTCCAAGAACATTCAAACTCAAGACATACTCACGTTCACAATAGTTAGGTTGTGGGATTTCACTATATGTCTCTTTTGCTAAATCAAGACAAACAATTCAATATGGATACGTTCATAAAATTAATTTTTCGCATCTACCAATTTGACCTCATCAATTTTATTGGAGCGGCATGTATATATAAATTATTTAAGCTTAGATAATAAAAATCATTTAACATTTAATGTTGATATGGACAATTTTATTAAGATAGAGGATAAGTGTAAACTTTAACATTAACGAACCTTCATCTTTCACTAAAAATGAAGGGGTTAAATATAAAATATTCATAAATCTTAAGAATATTAATATCTTTCTCAAAATCATCCATCACCTACCCCCAGCGTTCCCACACCATCTTTCTCCCGCTCTCAAATATGCCATCTACCCACCACCTCCTATACTGTCACCCCCGCCACCAACACCACCGTCACCTATGAATAACCACAACACGTCTCCGACGTATCCTCTACCATTCCACCTTAACTCCAAAACTCCAAATATGATCACTCCTCCTCTTATATACCCCCCAAGTTGAAATCTATCAATCGTCTTTTGATGTTGCTATGCCCCTGTAATTTCAATAATTTTAGATCACCCATGATATCCTCCCCTGGAGCTACAATAACAAAAATGGTCGTACCATCATAGTCGATAAAAACACTTATAGGCTTTCCATGCAAATTCGAACTGAAAAGTTGAAGCATATTGTAGCTTATATCGTTGTGATCTTCTCCATCATAATTAACTAAGTGTGCGACTTGCACGAACTATTGAACTACTCGACTTTCATCATACACCATGCCCCACCTTGTTATACTTTTTCATATCAGATTCAAGTTCAATTTTTAAGAACTTGAATTCCTTCTTCTTATTTTTTTATTTATTTTTCCTTAGTTCTTGATTTTACTTTTTCTCATTTGAGGTTAAATCAAGGTTTGGATCTTGATTGGGTTGACTCAAACACAAAATTTCATAAAATCTAGTTTTTATTTTGATATTTTTCAAGATAACGTTTTCCTCGAAAATTAATTGCACTTACCTAATGATTTAATAACATTGTAGATATGAAATTAAGAAACACACAAATATAATATGACATAATTGAAGATCAAAATTATAAAATGAAATTATGTCAAGAATATGATAGTACTTAGCTTAAAAATTAATAAAGAACAAACAATAATAGTTAACTTTCACCTTGATAGATCACTATCCTTCTCATGAGCCTAAACGTCTATATCGGCACATATTTTAGACACGCCTCCGGGGTGTCAACATTTTATCAATCAAACTGAGAGCATCATTAATGTTGCATCATAAAAGCAAATGTACTTTGAGATATTCAATTATATATTAAAATTAAAATGAAATTTTATAAACATAAAATTTAAGAAATACGTATTATCAATAATATATTTAAAAATTTACTGTGAGAATGACTAAAACTTTATAATTACATCATTATTTAATCAAATTAACTAAAATTGATGCATTATCCATTTTTTGGGATGGTGAGACATCATGTGTCATGTTTGTTGAATAGACATAGGCTATCTTAATTATTATGCTTTTAGATAAATTTGAACTATCCTAATTTTTATCCTCTTTTAATTTCATTTCACTTTAATTTACAAAATTATTAGAAAGGAGATATCCTAATTTTTATCCAAACCTATTTCCATACTAATATTAGTTACACAATTAATTATACTTTAGTAAAATAAATTTCATATTATTTTAAAAAGAAACATAATAAATTGTATAGTAATTAACTAAACTATATATTAGCTTAATAGAAATAAGTTATCTTAATTGTTATCCTAATTTACTTTCATATTAACTTTAATTTTAAAAAAATTAATCATTTCTTACTGTAAGTGCTCCAATTTGAGCTTGTTAGAATTTTCGTTAGAAAATTAACGAAAGTTATAACATTTCTAACAATTCCTAATAATCCTAACATTTCTAATAAAGTGAGGGTAAAATGGGCATTGTTATTTAAGGTTAAACCTCAAAAAGAATCTCAAAAAGTAAAACAAAAGGAATAAAACCAAAAATAGAATTTCCTGGAACAGAAACTGGCTGTATAATTCAAATTTCAAAAGAAATATTCCTTGTGTCCAAAGCGCATTTGCATTTAATGAACAAGGCATGTTTGAAGGATCCCATCCGCGCGGATAGGTTTGCATCTTTCAGAGGGCTATAAATGAGCCCTCCAGTCACAAAAATAAGGAGCCACAACACCAATTGCACCGAACCTCTGGCGAAATATAGAGAGAAAACAGTGAGAATTCTTCAAGAATTGTCACCATTTTCTCTCCAATCTTTTCCAACTCACACTCATCCACTCACTCTCATATTTAAGCCTTAAACACTCATACACTCAAGCCAAAAACTCAAGAACACAAGGAAGATTGGTAAACCCTCCTTCTCCTTACCCTAAACTCCAACCATGCATGCATTTGCAAACTACAAAATGTAGTTCTTTCATCTTCTTGCTTTAGATCTAAGAAGATCACCATGGAAGACCATCTCCATGGATGATCTTCTACAAAGATCAAAATTATTTTCAAGTTCTCTTACTTTCTTGCAAAGAAAACTCATTTTCAAAACCCTAAAAACCATTTTCAAGCATCAAATCTCATTTTCAAAGGATAAAAATCCCCTTCCCAAGCAAATGAAATGCTTAGTCCTAATGTACCCCAAGGATGGTTTGGTATAGTTGATTCACCACTAAAATTTCAAGTGATCACTAACCAAAACCTATGAAAATGGGGACAAGCATGGATGCAAAACCCCCCTTAAAATCATATTTTCTTTCTTGAGAAGTTGCTGTCCAGTAGCAATTTTCTCAGACCTCAGTCCATGGTCTAATTTTTTGGACACAGATAAATGTGGAATTTGGTGTTGACTACAAAACACTTTTTGTAGCCAACATCCAGATCTTTCCATACATATTTTTACTTTATATTTTGGGTGAGTAAAACTCCTCTTTTCAAATTTTCTTTCAGAGGCTAGTTCATCAGCTTCTGGGAATCCAGATCTCATATCTGAGGTTTCCAGAAGGTTTTGACCCCTCAAATCTTCTCCAAAATGGAAAATTCCTTCGCAAAAATATTATTTAAGGTGTCTAGAACAACTTTCATTCTCTGAGTTTATCCAGATTATGAAGTTTTAAGACCCTTGAATCCATTTCAAAATCAAAGGTCCCCTGCCTTTTTCATTCTGGCAGAAGTGGCTCTCAACTTCAAAAGGTCTTTTGAGTACCAAATCTCAATCCAAAAATCTTACAAAAAATCATGGGATCAGTTTAAAGTCTTGAAAAGATATCCCAATTTTTACTTTTCTGAGTTTCAAATTATTTTGGCCAAAACACACACACACACACACAAATGATTTTCAGCTTGGAAGACTCGTTTTACGAGGCATTCCGGGTGCACACTAACGTCCTTCCCGGCGTGTAACATGACCTCCGAACCCAAATTTCTGATCTCGGGTTTTTTTCAAAGTTTTGGCCCTTAAAACAAAAATGGCGTGGTGACTCCGTTCTTTTTCCCGGGTCTTATTTGGTTTTTTTTCAAAGAAACAACAAAAAAATCGAATTCCTTTCCCGCGAAAATGGCGACACATCATCACACTTACTAATTTATTTTCATTTTAATTTTAATTTATGAAATTAATAATTAAACATGGGCTATCTTAATTTTTTGTTATAATTTATTCCCATTCCCATTCTAATTCTAATTTATGAATATAATTCTATTTTAATAAATAAATTTCAAATTAATTGAAAGGATAATTTTATGTTTACAATCTAGTGTAATTTGATATAAATTTTGATAAACATGAAATATCCTAATTTTATTGTAGCATTTTTAAATATATACGTCATGTGTCCCACTAAGAGATAACTTTATTGCTCGAAATGGGAAAGTGATTGCAAAAATCAAATGCAACACTTTAAATATACACTTCCTCCGTCCCACTAAAAATTATAATTTTGAATATTCACAATAACTATTCACTCACTATTTTCTATCCCACTTAATCAAACTACGACTCTTCAATTGGGACAAAAAAACAAAACCAAAAACAAAACCTTCAACAATGTTGGATTAGACTTTTGTGAACTACTTTTGTTCATTTAGTACTGCATTACTCTCTTGATTTCAAATTAAGTATTATATACTCTTGTTAAACATTTTAAAGATAGTGTATTATTTATTTATACCTTTTTTACAATATAATCACTATATGATGATTTCTTTGTTTAAAATTGAAACATTTATTTTAGGATGATGAATATGATAAAATATGATATTTATTTTGGGACGTAAAGAGAATATTTGGTAAATTTTATTTTTCATTTTTAATAAGGATGTAAATTTATAAGATATCTTCATCCATGATTCCATGCTAAAAAAATCCATTGGGATGTTAAATATTTTTACAAACTGCATTCTTTATTTTGAGATAATAATTTTTTCAGAAAATAAATAATTTTTTGGGACGAATGGAGTAATTTTTTTAAAAAAATCGTGAAGTATTAACTCTAGAATTGTTGTGTAGAACAAAAAAAATTTGATTACCATGAGCTTTTCGTGTACAGAAAATAAACGATTTTTTGGAATAAAGAGTAATTTTGTTATATCATTATTATTTTAATTTTTTTTAAAAGTATTTTTTGATAAATAATCTCCATCAAACAAAGTAGGTTGTAACACAAATCCAATGAGGGGTTTGCTTGGTGTTCGATACTTCTATTTAACCTCCCTTCTCATTTTTTTATTTTTTTCTTCTTTTCTCTCTATTCATTCGTATAAAAAATGGAACAATGATTTGAGAAACACTTATC
Organism: Adenophora triphylla var. japonica; assembly: GCA_022495995.1. Classification (NCBI taxonomy): domain Eukaryota; kingdom Viridiplantae; phylum Streptophyta; class Magnoliopsida; order Asterales; family Campanulaceae; genus Adenophora; species Adenophora triphylla. Next base: position 125,903 of record JAFEMH010000839.1, on the reverse strand, counting down.
AATTATTATTATTTTTTGAATAAAATATTTTTTTATTAGCACTACCCATATTATCAAGCATGAAATGTGATGATTTTGGTTTGAATTTCACTTAGTAACTGGATAGGAGAATTTTTATTAATAGAAAATTTATTACTCCGTAGTAAACATAAAAGGTGAAAGGGGTTCGAAAATTAGTTGGGATGACAACAGAATTGAATGGATATAAATTTTCCTCATCTTCTTTGCAGATTTTTTTTTTTTTTTTGGTATACTCTTGAAATTTCGAAATAACATATACTCTCTCAATCCCACGTAAATATAAACTAATGATGAACTTAATTATACTTTGATTAATAATTTAGATAAAAAAAAAACTATTCTAAAGAAAAACTAAAATTTCTATCAAGACAAATATCAATTGTAATTCAATAATAATTTTTACTATATTTTTAGCAAGATCATTAATTTTCTTAAATTATTGATCAAAATATAATCAATTTAATCATTAGTTTATATTCATGTGGTACAGAGAGATTATATATTCATATAGCAATAGAAGACAAAGAAAAAGGAAATGAAATTAGTGGTGTTTTTTGTTAACTGCTTTTGATATATATCGTAATATAGTTGTAAATGGCAAAAAAAAAAAAAAAGGAAATAAATGCAAATTTTAGTAATTTATGCCATCAATCAATCGGGTCTCCCTTTCTTTCTTCTTTTACAATTTTCTTTTAATTTTTAACTCGAAACCTATTTTACTTATGGCTAATTGTCCTCCAATTTGGGGTACTATATAAATTAAACAATAGTTTAAATTTATGTTTATTTATATTTTTTGATGCATCAAAAATATTCATTTTTATTTAAAAGTATATAATATCATTTTAATAAATTTTATCTTTCCCCAAAATAGATACTCCGTATATCTTAGAAAAATCAATCCAATCTAATAGACAAAATTGATTGAGATTGCGATTTTAACATTTAATTCAGTTCTTTAAAAAAAAACATTAATTCAGTTGATTCAGTTTTAAAGTCTAATGAATTTGACAAAATCATATATCAAAAGTAAAGCAAAATCTGTATTCTTAGAATGAGAGTAGGTTCGTAGCTTCTATTCATGATGGAGAGTCGGAGAACTCACCATTAGCTGGCAATTTAATGAAATTTAGAATGTTAAAACATTTCTTATTAATTATAACTTCATGGTGACAAATATTTATAACTTCATGCCTTCATGGTGACAAATAGTTAGTTAACAATTCATGATATTTTTTTTTCTAAAAATAAAACATTTTAATGAATACTCCCTCCGTCCCACATCAGTTGAGACTTATTTTCTTTTTCGTCCGTCCCATGTGAGTTGAAACTGCTCAAAATGATAAAGAATCTTTACGATTTCTCCCACTCATTCTCTCTCCTACTTTACTTTTACAGTCACAACACCAATCAACTTATTATTCCTTTCACTAATTCTCTATCCTACTTAATTTTTCATACTCACAAACAACTCCTCCCATTATCTCTCTCTCTCTCCTACTTTTTCTTAATTCATGTGCCAAAATTTTTTATCTCAAGTCACGTGGGACGGAGGGGGTATCTAAAAATGTAAAATACTATTGTTATTTCAAGACTATCTTCAATATTAATAGTTTTTGTTAATAGTCTTATGGGACTATGCCCGATAAGTTTTAAAAAAGTTTCATAATGTTCGATAAGTTCTTTCCCCATGTTGCATTATGATGTTGTATTATGTTTCGAAAATACAACATCAATTAAGGCCATAATACTGCATTCCGGCGGCCGCCGGTGACCGGAGCCCATGGACCGGCGACCAGATTTCGACCTCCGACGACCGGATTCCGGCGATCGGCGGCCGGATTCCGACCAAAATTGCCGGATTTTGGTGAAAATTGACCGGATTTCGGCGAAAATTGATCGGAATCCGACATGCGGCGATAGCAGACGGCGGCGGCGGTGCTGGGCTGTGGCGGAGGCGAAGGCGGTGGTGCGGATGCAGTATTATGATTTTAAACTACTGCATAACTAAATATTGTATTATACATAATACAACATGAAAATTTATGGGGCATTTTAATACAATGAGGAACTTAGTAGAAAGTGATTTGTTCCAAAAAAAAAACTTATGGGGCAAATTCCCTTATCTTATTCTTCTAATATTAAATATATTATGAAAGCTATATGCTTACATATTTATATATTTACTATTATTTTTTCCATAATATTAATACTCTTAATTGTATTGGTGCATATGTAAATATTTTATTTAATAATTAAGTATAGTAAAAACATATAATTTTAATATATATCGCGCATCGCACTGGTGCATTGTTAGTTTGAAGCAAAATATAAATTTAACTACAATTTTTCTTATCTTGGATAAATATGAAAAACACAGAAGATAATGAGTAAATAGCTCTAGAATCTATAGTATAAATGGCAAAGGGGGATGAACAGTACTATGAACAGTTTCATAAGTCAAATTTCCCATTTTGCCCTCACTAGGTTGTCCCTTTCCCATTTTGCCCTTAAATTTTTTTTTTTTAAATTAAAAAAAAAAAACGTGTCCTCGGACATGGGCTTAATTTAAAAAAAAAAAAAAAAACGTGTCCTCGGACACGGGCTTTTACTAGTCATATTATATAACATAACGTGGAAATTGAAGGAGAAAACTCTTGGACTAAATTCATTATCTTGATAGTTCTTAAATATATTTCTTTGAGTAACTTGTATTTTTTAGCAAAGAACTTTCATTATGTATATTTTATAAATACAATATTTAATATATAATCTGTATATAACATTTATGTACAAACTTGATTATACTTGAGAAATACATCAAATATAATCAAGTTTCTTCTTTGACTCCCCAATAGCGGAGCCAGGAATTTAAGAAAGGGGGGGGGAGTAGTTTTGGAGTAAAGGAAAGATGAACGGGGTTCAGAGCCAGCGTCCCCCGAAATATTTTTTTTCTTTCTCATATAATTCAACACATGTATAACATAATTACACGTACTAAAAGTTCAAAATAATAGTTATTCAACATCTAAAAATTGTTAGACAAAATCTATACAATCGAGCACAAATGAGAAAAGAATTACAATGAATTGAAATATAATATACAACATAAAAATAATAAAGAGAAAACCGTAAATTCATTGTCTTGAGTTTGCTTGAATCCGTGCCGTAACCTCCTTGAATCGTCATCTTGAATTTGCTTGAATCCGAGTCGTGTATGACACACTCTCCTTAAGACTAATTCGCCCCCTCACTACGAGTGCTCGAGGTCTTCAATGGACGTTAGTCTCCCAGGATAAAACGGATGAACCAGAACAACTTTGCACTTAAAGTTTTCCGGCGAATTTCTCTATGCTTGGACAAAATCACCATGGATATTTCTCTAGAAGGCCAAAGGAAAAAGATAACAAATTGCAAGAGGGAGGGTGAAAAGATTGATGAAAAATCATTCTAGTTTCTTGTTGTGGGTAACTCTCATTTAGCTCCACCAAAAGCCCTAGGATTTTATATGAAGGTCCTTTCAATTTGTAACTTCAAGACTCTTGGTATGTATCCAATTAATCCCTTAATAATTTGGATTTATGGAACATCAATATCCAATTAATCCCTTAATAATTTGGATTTATTGAACATCATCAATATCCAATTAATCCCTTAATAATTTGAATTTATGGAACATCAATATTTTGATGAAGTTTCAAAAGTTACACTTTCAACCCATCAACTTTGAGCTATCATATCTTTCTTATCCAATACTAAATTGGACATCTAGATATTTCATTTTCATGTTCTCACAACATGGAACATGAACCCACAATAATCTTTGTCAAACGACAAACGATTCATGTAAGAAAAATACACAATTTCCTTCACATATAACGAATTTTTCCAACAAAAATCTTACCTATCAAAACAACATCGTAAATATAATACTCCCTCCGTCCCGGCCAAAGTGTCCCAAAATCAATCATGCATGAGAATTAAGGAATGAATATATATAATGCAAAAAGTGTATAGTGAAATAAATGTTGTGAGTATGAAAAGTGATGTAGAAAAGAAAAAGTGGGGTAGGGAATAGTTAATGAATATTTATTGTGAGTATGACAAGTGGGTGCCACAAATAAAAAAGTAATAAAAAAACATTCCTTTTTTGGGTTGGAACATTTTAAATGGGACACCCAAAAAGAAAAATTGAGACACTTCGGGTGGGACGGAGGTAGTATATTTTACTTCAACATATACTACTTCGTCTCATTAAAAGTTACACTCTTTACCTCTTTTGATTTGATGTCTTATTAAAAATTACACTTTTATAAAAATGAAAACGTGTTAATACTTATTTATTCAATGAGACCCACAACTTTAATGATGAACTTGATTATACTTTGATTAATAATTTAGATAAAAAAATTATTATTGAATTACAATTGATATTTGTCTCAATAATATGTTTTAGTTTATCTTTAGAATAATTATTTTTATCTAAATTATTAATCAAAGTATAATCAAGTTCATGATTAATTTCTATTTACGCGAGATGGAGAGAGTATATGTTATTTCAAAATAAAAATATATTTTTTAGTGGGACAGAGCGAGTATAGTTGTATTTACATTATAGTGAAATGTCATTGTTAAAAAAAATAATCAAGGGAGGGCAGCTGCTTGACCCATGTGGCTCAGCCTGTGTGAGCCCCTCTTTTTACAATAAATGAATAAAAAATTTGAAACAACTCCTTAGCTAATGTTTAAGAACAACACTTTAGTCCATGAAGATCTTCAACCATGTCCGCATATCTTTGAATAGAATTCAAGCCTAGAGAATATTATAGATATGTGTCGAGGCGTATTAAGTACTTGAACCATACTCCGTAGATAAAGAAACTTCATTTCGCCATCATAGACAAGAATAGACAGACCAAAAGAATTAAGAAATCTGCCATGCCATTTATAAAAAATAGAAACAATAATAAAATTATTAAAAGTTGAAAAATCGAGTAATTTTGACGCCATACTTGACCAATATCATCTTCCTTGACAACACCAAGCGGTATAATATTGGATCTGATCCTTGTTGCCAATGATTTCTCATCCTGAAGAACACATACAAATTAAGGAGTTCAAAGCAATCAGTAAAACCTGAAAACAATATGCTTAAAGCCTTAGGGGTCGTTTGGTTCGATAGAAAAAAAGTGAAGGAATGGAATGGTCAATGGAATTGAATTCCTGAAGGAATTGGAATGAAAAAAAACTGGTCAAACCCCTCCGTTTGGTTGGCACGGAATGGAATGAAACTGTCATTCAATTCCTTGGCAAATCATGTTTGGTATGAAAATACAAATTATAGGAATGGAATAAAAGCATATAAAATGTCCAATTTACCCTTCTTTTAAAAAATTAATGAGTAAGAATTTTATTTTATTTTGGTTGGGGTAGGCAGGGGTATGAAAAATGAGTAAATTTTTTTTTTTTTTGGGGTAGGGCAGGGCTGGGTGGGTGGGGTAGGCAGGGGGTGGGGGTAGGTGGGGTAGGTAGGGGTGATTTGGGTTTGGGGGTATTTTGGTCATAATTTTTTTTTTTTGAATTTCATTGCCAAAGGAATTGAGCATTCCTTCCATATTTGGAGGGAATGGCAAATTCCTTTCATTGATGGAATTGGTCATTCCAGGAAAATGAAAAATTTAGAAAAACTTCAACCAAACACGACAAAGGATTTGAGGGAATGGAATTGAGCATTTCATTCCCCCACTTTACCACGAACCAAACGGGGCCTTAAACTCATCACGAAGGGTTTATATGATCTAAAAATTTTCAATCAACGATATAGGGATGGTATGCTCAAGAATGATATGGTGTCATTGTTATTAAATGAAAGAATTTCTCACCTTCTATCATTTTGACAATATCAATGTCACCATAAAAAACTGGTGTGAGAACAAACCTTCTCGAGAGATGGCCTTCTTCGGCAATTTTTTCCTTTTGGTAATTTCAATGCAAAAAAAAAAAAAAAAAGACTAATAAATCTTGATGATTGGCAAAGAACATACTCCCTCCGTCCCAAGAAAAGTGTCACCATTTTAGGCTCGACACGCAAATTAAGGAAAAAAGTGGAAAGAAAAAATATTGTGAGTGTAATTTGAAAAGAGGAGAGAGAATTAGTGGAGGAAATAGTAAATTTAAAAAGTGTTGTGAGTGTAATAGTGTTTTAGGAGAAAGAATGAGTGGAGGGAATAATGAGTGGGTTTAATAGAATATTAATAAAATATTTTCATTTTAGGAAAGGTGACGCTTCAAATGGGACGCCATTTTGGGTAAAAAGTGACGAATTTCCTGGGACGGAGGGAGTATCGATTTTGACACTATTTAATATTGCTTGATTTTAGGATCGGGTATGATTGGGATGATTTCAATAAACAAAAATAATGAAATTATTCTATTTATATGGGTTACATTTTCTTATTTACTAATTGCTTCCCCATTTTTTGGAAGCTCAAAATTGGATTTCAAAATTCAAACATTGATTGAGCTTAAATCGGGGTAATTTACTGTATAATTTTAAACATTAACTTAAATTAATGAGATAATTTTAACTGATGATTTTGAATGATAAGTGTTTAAATTTGCTTATGTATATCTTTGAAAATTTAAAAAGAGGGGAAAATAAAGCTATCGGTTTAAATATATAAGTAGATATTAATTTATAAAATTATATTTTAAAATTTAAAGGTTTAAATATTAGTAGATTTTAATAAAATTATCATCAATTTAAAAAAGCTATCGGTTTAAATATAAACAAATTTTAAAAAATTGTCATATCTTTTTGAAATTTAATAGTGTAAATATTAGCATATCTTAAGAAATTATTAATTCAAAATTTAACAGGTTAAAAATTTTAAAATTGTTTCCTTTTATTATGTGAAACATATTTTCAATTGTTTCCTTTTATTATGTGAATGTAATTATAAATTAAAATTTATATTTATTATAAATATAATAACCTAAAATACACTCGTCATTTTTAATCATATTCGTCTATGCTTTTCTCTTTAAAGTCATCTTTTTAATCTTGAAAATAAGACTAAAATTTTGACAATTAGGATTGAAATTCAATTTTGAATTGAAATTTATATTGATTATAAATTTAATTACCTAAAAAAATAAAATTTATTATATTAGAAAGTAATTACATAATAAATGAATGGACAAATGGACGTCTGCCACGTGGCTTTCCACGTCATAATGTCACGTGGCTTAATGTGGAAACTTCAATTGTTTCTCTTTTAATATATACATAGATAAAAATAAGACTAAAATTTTGGCAATTAGGATTGAAATTCAATTTTGAATTGAAATTTATATTGATTATAAATTTAATTACCTAAAAAAATAAAATTTATTATATTTGAAAGTAATTACATAATAAATGAATGGACAAATGGATGCCTGCCACGTAGCTTTTCACGTCATAATGTCACGTGGCTTAATGTGGAAATTTCAAATATTTCTCTTTAAATATTATATACTCCCTCCGTCCCAGCCCAAAAGGCACAAAATCAATCTCGCACGCAAATTAAGAAAAGTGATATAGGAAAGAGAAAAAGTTTAAATGTTGTGAGTATGAAAAATTAAATAGGAGAGAGAATGAGTGGGAGGAATAGTTAGGAGAGAGAATGTTGTGAGTGTAAAAGTAAAGTAGGAGAGAGAATGAGTGGGTGGAATAGTAATAAAAACTTTCCTTTTGGGGACTGTGCCTTTTTAAATGTGACACCCAAAAAGGAAATTTGTGCCTTTTCGACCGGGACGAAGGGAGTAAGTATAGATTATTGAAAAGTTAACTTGTCAATTTTTAACATAATATATTTCCAACATTTCACTTTTTGAAACAGAATTTCCAACATCACTTTATGTTAGTAGTTCAATGTAAATAATATTTTAAAAACATTTTTAATAGTAAAGTTCAAATAATTTACATTTTCTATTATTTATTATTTTATTTATCAGTGTAACTTAAATTAAGTTTTTATGATATAGATTAAAGCAAGCTATCTTCGGATCCCAAAATCCCGAAGAAAAATAATCCTCAAGAGAAATTTATAATACAATACAAGGTCATATAATCGCCACTTATCTATCATATAAGTGGTGGTTCAGATTAAAAGTTGGAAAAGTGTTCCAACGGCCCAAATCCTCCCTCCCTTCTTCAATCGTCCGTAATTTTTCATAACCGTCCGTAACTTTTCGTAACCGTCAGTAACTTCCCATAACTTTCCAAATCATCCCTCGCTCCTTCAACCGTCCGTAACTTTTCATAATCATCCGTAACTTCCGAATCCTCTCTCCCTCCTTTAACCGTCCGTAACTTTCCATAACCGTCCGTAACTTCCCATATACTCCCTCCCTCCCTCCCTCCTTCAACCCTCCGCAACTTCTCACAACTGTCCGTAACTTTTCATATTTTCCCATAATTGCCCTCCTTAAAAAAATGATTTTAGAATTTTTATTATTATCTACCACATAAATGGTGGTTAAGATTTAAAGTTAGAAAATTGATCCTAAGTCCCAAATCCTTCCGCCCTCCTTTTCCATTTTCTCATTCATATTTTTCTTTTTAACTATTATTTCTTTTTGCAGATGACTTAATTTTTTTTTTACAGAAAAATCGATTATAAATAAATGATAATCTTTTTTGTTTTTTTTCCAATTTGATTTATTTATTTATTTATTTTATTTTATTAGGATCATTTATTTAAATAGTGTATCTTAACATAATAATTACTATTATATATAATTAAGTTTTTGAACGATTTTAGAATCTTTTAAAAAAATGATTTAAATTTTTTTTTTTTTTTTAATTATTATCTACCACATAAGTGGTGGTTCAGATTTAAAGTTAGAAAAGTGATTCAATGGCCCAAATCCTCCCGCCCTCCTTTTTCATTTTCTACTTCCTATTTTCCTTTTTAACTATTATTTCTTTTTGCAGATGACTTAAGTTTTTTTTTACAGAAAAATCGATTATAAATAAATGATCATTTTTTTTTAATTATTTAGTATACTCCTTAAAAAGGTTTAGGGTTTATATATGTTGGGTTTTGAGGTTACAAGCGCAGCGGAAGATTTAATTTTAACATCAAAACTCTAGCCCTAAGATCCATCTAGCATGAAGAGATTAGAAATTAATATGAGATAGAATTTACATACCTCGAATGCGATGAGGTTTAACTTGAATTCGAATCTGAAAATCGAATCTCAAAACGAATATCAAAACCGTTGATGAAAGTTTTGATCTTCTCCTTATTCTTCAATGTGATGAATTTATCCAAGCCTTAGGTGATAACGTAACCACCTTCTAATGGTAATCCACACGCGAACGAACCAAGAACACCTTCTTGTTGGATTGCTAGATGATCCTCTTGATTATTGAAACACTTTTCAATAATCTATGGTTGATTATGGAATTGAATCTAGGGTGTTTTGATCTGTGATTCTCAATCAAAATCAAGAAATTTGTGTTTTCAAAGGCCCTAAATTCGTGACTGATTGCTGGAGAAAAAGGACCTATTTATACTTTATAAATAGCCCTAACAATTAGGGAGAAAAGTCCTTTTTCGAAGCAAAAACGAATTGCTGAAACGGGACATGGGCTGTAACGACCCTAACCCTAGGCACTATTTTAGTATAACATTATACGCTTTTAATATTAATGATTACTTCATATATTTACCTTATATCTTTAAATTCTTATATTAAGATAAAATGATAAGGAAATAAATAATGTTCTAGAGAAAAATAATAATTAGAAATAAATAAAGTAATAGATTGGTGTGGTAATAAAATGGACAAATAAAATGTTGTTGATTGGGAAGATATTTTAAAATTAAAGAAAGAAGTGTTGTAGGGGATTTTTGTTTAGGGGACAAAATCCCCCAAAACCCTCCCATAGTAAACCGGCCCCCCCCCTCTTTATTGACCATTTACCCTCCTCCCTTCTCCTTATCAATTATTACTCCACTTCCCTCCTTCCTCCCTTACTCCATCTATTCACTTCATCTTCTTCCTCATATTCTTCTTTCATTTCCCCATGGAAATTATTGAAAGCCTCTCCATTTCCAAAGCCTTGTAGCTAGCTATTTCTACACCATTTTCAAAGACCAAGGGCATTTTGGGTTTGGATCATCTAGAGGATCAAGGCAAGCTAAGAAGATCAACATTTTGCTCTTATTTCCTAAGGTGAGTTATTATGACTTCCTTTCTTTGTATGCTCATAAAATATTTGATGTTGTGATTGATTTTTATAATGATTGTTTGAGGCTTTAGAAACCTTCTTGGAAGTTGAAGAATTTATTTATGAAATGGGTGGAGTTAAATTAGGAGATTTAGCTTGAAATGAGGAAATGAATTGGTTGGGAACTTTATAAGAGTTGAGTGCTTGGTTAATGAAATGGAAAGAGGTTAATGTTATTGGAAATTGATCTAGGATGTAAGAAATGGATGGAGATAGATTAATGGGTTAAAACTTGAATGGAGTAGTGAAATGGGTGAAAGGCTTGATGATAAATAATCTAGATCTACATGATCTTGGGTTTAGAAAATTTAAGTTGAAGTAAGTAAGGTTAGAAAATCCCTTTAGTGTTCATGAGATTAAGAAAGATTTAAAGGGAAATAAATTATGTAAAATAAGTTGGAAATTCGGATGCTGAAAAAGGGCTACTGGGCGGTCGCCCATAGGGCCGAGCGGCGCCCAAGGCGGCGTAAACATGGGCTCCCTTTTGTAACTACTTGGGCGGTCGCCCAAGGGACACGGGCGGTCGCCCATGTCACCGCATCTTCCCGCTTCTTCTCTTTGCCGATTTTTCCTAATAACCTCGGGGATTAATCTCTAGCCATTATAAATTGATAGAACCTGATCCAATTCGAACGTGAATCATTCCCTTTTAGCCTAGATTCAAGTAGAGCTTGGGGCTAATTAAGAATGCAACTTCAATTTGATAAATTAACATGAATCCCTATAGAGACTTAGTAATACAGAATATTGTTCAGAAATTGGTTATTAAGATTGATGCGTACTTCACCAATGTGGTTAGAACTTGGGAAGTAGACCAAGAACTCTTGTTAAGATTTCCCGAGGTGGTGTGATGACTTCGTATGAATTGTATATGACATGTTGTTATGTTATTTATTCCCTTTGTCGATTATGTGGCTTCCCCAATGTGTGGATGTGTTACTATGTGGTTGTATGGTTGTCCCCTTTGTGGATTTAATTGTTATCATTCATATTTACTGATGATGCTATGCATAGTGTATTACTTAAATGTTGCATTATGATGTTGGTTGAACATGAGTATATTTTACCATGTTGCTATATTGTTTATCCCCTTTGTGGATTAGTTGGTATTGTTATATTGTTTATCCCGTTTTGTGGATTTATCTCAAGTAACTATCATGTGCTTGAGCGTATTATGTTCGGGTGGGTATGATGGATGCCAATCAATTATTGATTTGTTCAATAAGTGATTGAAGGTACATCATACCGGTGACCCTTCCCCACTCTGTGGCCACGGGGTGGGGCTGTGCTAACGGCTGTACTGAGTGATAAGTAGCCTTTACAGACCTGTTGCAACCGTTGTAAGGAGGGACGATGTTATGGTTGGATACTCTATATCATAGATATCTTTTCTTATATGGATCTCTGGGGTATGAGTCCTATAAGAGGTGAATGTGCTGGAGGCAATTCACCAAAGAGTGGAGTTTTACTCCCACGTTGTACGACTTATTGTTCAGACGGGAAAAGGTAAAATGAGGTAACGTAAGGTGTTTACCGCTTTCCTAATGTGTTAAGTGTTGCCATGCTACATGTTGCATCTTGTATGGCATCTTGCTGCATATCATAATAGCTCATTGAGATTTATTCTCACCCCTCTCCCTTTACTGTTTTAGATCCCGAGACAGGTGGACCGACCAAGTAAGGGCGGAAAGGAGTTGTAAGTGGTATTTTGGGAATTGTCAGGTTATGTATAGGTTGGTGTAGCAAGTTTATGTTGGTGTAATTCTTTTAAAGGATTTGTATTCATAAACTATAGTCTTATATTATATTCGACATCTTTTTGTAACTAAAATTATTATTACTTTCGGAGTTGGTCAACTCCTCCTCCATTGTAGAAAGGAGTAGAGTTTTTGAAATGGTTTTGACAATTGTTTTTATATTTAAAAATAAATAAAAGTTTTTTTTTTAAAGTCTAGGGTATTTGGGTTAGTTTGAGGACGCTCCAGCTCGGGACACGTGTAGGTTCCGGGTCGGGGTCCTCACGCTGGTATCGAGCTCTGCTAGAGTTCTCGCAGAGTCTAGCCGAGTGGGAGTGTGCGATAACTTACGTCGAGAGTTTAATGCAGGAATTCGATCAAAAACAGGAAATGATATTGACCATCCAAGGAAATCAAGGAAAGGTGAGTTATGGAAAGATAGATTCCTCCACCACCATTTGAGGTATTTTACCTGTCTCCGGAACTAGGGTTCATACTTTCATAAATCTTCATTCATTCGTTCTCATGTGGCATTTCATTTCACTTTTATTTGCATAATTGACCTAAAAGTTGCCTTATGTGCTGGAGGTTATACTCCTACGGGAGAGTACCTCGAATCATTTTGTTTATCATGGTGATTGTGATTTGGGAGGACTGTCGCAAGAAGCGAGTCTCCTTACCGATGTTTGATTTGCCTCCGTGGGTAGTCGAGGCGGATGAGTCATTACTTGCTATTACATCATATATGCATAAATGTCGAAAGTATGGCCTAAGGAATTTGAAGCTTATTTGAGTTGTGTGTTATCTTAATTTAAAAGAACCTTGAGTTCTCTCATGTACGGTGATAAATGAATTGGTGAACTCTTAGTTTAGAGTTGGTCGATGGCCTAATTAAGAGCGGTTTATGGTTGCATAATTTGCGTAAGTATTTATAAATTGGCGTCTCGAGGGGAACTAGAGATATGAGACTAAGTGTAGGAAGTGATAGTCTAAGTGAGATTTTATGAGTTATAAGATATCGTGGTTAAGAGATCTTATGGAACTAATATGTCTTTGCCTTAGGTGCTATAAGTATTCTCTAAGGAGAGATTGAATGAATTCTTGCTACTAAATTGAATAGGAAGTCGATATTTTGTAAGTAATATCACCCTATAAGTCGACTATGTGGTGTTTTTCAAGGGAGTTTCAAAATTGGGTTTTCATCAGGTATCATACCAGGATATTGAAGCTGAGTAGATATAAGTCCCTATTTTGGTATTCGGATCCCTAGATAGAGTATACAAATTGGGATGATGGAATTGATGATTCAACTTGAGAAGTTAATTGATAAAGAAGATAACTAGCTTAGCGATTCTCAGTAAGGATAAATTGTTACTGTATTTAGGAAAGATGATACTTGGTGGTTAATTATAAGGTTATAGAGATCTCGAATTGGTAACTGTAAGCAATAAGTATTCGTTATCACTTGTTGATAATTTGCATGACTGATTTTAGAAATTTGTAGGATACTCAATGGTTATTAGTTGAATTTTTCGGAGTGTTACAATTACAGTAAATATTTGCTTTAAAGATATACTTAGGACAACATTTATATCTAGTATGACCGTTTGGATTTGTGGATTGCGTATTAGTTATGGAAAGGTAAATAGGGTAAATATGAAGAAGTATAATAGATGTAGTTATTGGTAATTTATAGGATCAACTTCGTGAATTGATAATATATGTGTGTGGTTATTTTGAAAGACGATTAGCATTTAATGAGGAAGGAAAATGAGGATGAATCTTATGGGAAGAAAGGATACTTTAGGATGATTATACCCTATAGATCGATTTAGTTGCGTAACTTATGGGGGATTAGTGTGATGTTTGGGAGATATTGGCGTTATACGGACTTTGAGTTTTGATGGTTATCAAGAGGTACGCTAGTTACAAGATCAAGTTAAGATGTAATCGCAATTTGAGGATGATTTACCTAGTTTATAATCTTAATGATTGTTTTAGTGTTATTTATTGGGATAGTAATAGTATAGCAAGATTTTGCTTTCTTATAAAGAATTTAGCTAAGTATAAGTATGATGAGTGGTGGCTATACTATGAATAGAGGTCGAACAAGAATATTATGTTAAAAATTGTTTTAAATATGTTTTAGAACTTGAGATTTTATATTGAACTTCTCGTGTGCGTATTTGTGACTCTTCGGGGATAGTATGATTTAATAAAGCCAATGAACCGTTTTTTTTTTTTTTTTTTTTTTTTGTGTGCGTTTAAAAATCTGAGTAATTTAGTTATCTACCACCGGTATGGGACGGTTGTAGATAATTAGAACGCTCGAGTCATTTTGTTAACGTATCAAAATTTTAAAGATTTCTTAAAGATTTTGAGTGGGTTAGTTAATTAAAACTGGTATGGGACAGTTTTAAATAAATAAACCATTCGGGTCTCTTTGGATCTCTTTTTATATTATCATTTGAAATTTCTGAAAGGTGTTGTAAATTTTCGAAAGACATGTTACTTTAAAGTTATAGTTCGTACATAAGCTAGTAGAAAGGCAACCTAGTTCCTCTATAGTGATTAATTGTATTAAAAGTAGTGATCCGAGAAATAATTGATAAATTGTGGAGTTGTTAATGTGGAAGTCGCGATAGACTTGGTTTTTGTATTGGAGTTGGATCGGCTCCGTTGTGGGCGGCCAACCTTTTGAGTTGAATAATTATCTCACTCGGACTCGAACATAATTGAAACTTTGAATGGTGATAATAGAATGTTGACGTTAGACGATTTATTAAAAATACTTAGAGTTCTAGGTTGAACTTAAGAATATTAAAACGATGGGTTTTGTGATTTGGTTATCTTGGACGTAAAGAGGAGTATGTTGTTTTGTTTATAAGGAAGTTGAGTGTCTTTCTATTCTTTATATATAGTTTAAAGAGATATTGATTGATAGAGTCCTCACATGTGTTAGGAGATAATTCGATTGTATAAACCCCTAGTGGTAAATGGATCGATAGACATCTTCGGGAAAGATCCTTTTAGAATGTATGGATGCTATTAAGTTTAACCTTATGAAAAGTTGAGGGATAATTACTTATTGTTGAGGATATGCTACGAGCATGTACAATGGATGTTAGTAGTCGATAGGTCGTATGGTTACCAATGGTTGGGTGCGTATAATAGCAGTTATAATTCTGACCTTGAGCTAAGACCGTATGAGGCATAGTTTGGGAAGAAAATATCGATCTCTAATTTGTTGGGGTGAGGTTAGTGAAGCAAGGCCTAAGGTAAATTGGCGTCAAAGTTGTTAGTCCATTTGAAGCTTGAGAAAAGGTTGGTGATTTGACTGATAGATTGGCTTGGAACAAACGTAGAGTATTCGAAGTTTTAATGTAAAATCGTAATGTATTTGGTGACATTAAGTTGTAATATTTTTATATAGTTATAATCTTATTGAGGTCGTGGAAATTCGGGTTAGTGATTTTGTGTGGTACTCTTGGGACATTAAGTTGTAATACCGTATCATTAGTGAAATTTGAAACCTTGGAAAGGAATTATAGATATGAAGGAACTAATTGGGAATTGAGGTCTGAGGCATACATAGGTAACCCAGGGCGGGTTGAACTTGTAGGTAAGTGACAGTCAAATTCGGGACGAATTTTCTTTAAGGGGGAGTGAGTGTAACGACCCTAACCCTAGGCACTATTTTAGTATAACATTATACGCTTTTAATATTAATGATTACTTCATATATTTACCTTATATCTTTAAATTCTTATATTAAGATAAAATGATAAGGAAATAAATAATGTTCTAGAGAAAAATAATAATTAGAAATAAATAAAGTAATAGATTGGTGTGGTAATAAAATGGACAAATAAAATGTTGTTGGTTGGGAAGATATTTTAAAATTAAAGAAAGAAGTGTTGTAGGGGATTTTTGTTTAGGGGACAAAATCCCCCAAAACCCTCCCATAGTAAACCGGCCCCCCCCCCTCTTTATTGACCATTTACCCTCCTCCCTTCTCCTTATCAATTATTACTCCACTTCCCTCCTTCCTCCCTTACTCCATCTATTCACTTCATCTTCTTCCTCATATTCTTCTTTCATTTCCCCATGGAAATTATTGAAAGCCTCTCCATTTCCAAAGCCTTGTAGCTAGCTATTTCTACACCATTTTCAAAGACCAAGGGCATTTTGGGTTTGGATCATCTAGAGGATCAAGGCAAGCTAAGAAGATCAACATTTTGCTCTTATTTCCTAAGGTGAGTTATTATGACTTCCTTTCTTTGTATGCTCATAAAATATTTGATGTTGTGATTGATTTTTATAATGATTGTTTGAGGCTTTAGAAACCTTCTTGGAAGTTGAAGAATTTATTTATGAAATGGGTGGAGTTAAATTAGGAGATTTAGCTTGAAATGAGGAAATGAATTGGTTGGGAACTTTATAAGAGTTGAGTGCTTGGTTAATGAAATGGAAAGAGGTTAATGTTATTGGAAATTGATCTAGGATGTAAGAAATGGATGGAGATAGATTAATGGGTTAAAACTTGAATGGAGTAGTGAAATGGGTGAAAGGCTTGATGATAAATAATCTAGATCTACATGATCTTGGGTTTAGAAAATTTAAGTTGAAGTAAGTAAGGTTAGAAAATCCCTTTAGTGTTCATGAGATTAAGAAAGATTTAAAGGGAAATAAATTATGTAAAATAAGTTGGAAATTCGGATGCTGAAAAGGGCTACGGGCGGTCGCCCATAGGGCCGAGCGCGCCCAAGGCGGCGAAACATGGGCTCCCTTTTGTAACTACTTGGGCGGTCGCACAAGGGACATGGGCGGTCGCCCATGTCACCAGATCTTCCCCAGTTCTTCTCTTTTGCTGATTTTTCCTAATAACCTCGGGGATTAATCTCTAGCCATTATAAATTGATAGAACCTGATCCAATTCGAACGTGAATCATTCCCTTTTAGCCTAGATTCAAGTAGAGCTTGGGGCTAATTAAGAATGCAACTTCAATTTGATAAATTAACATGAATCCCTATAGAGACTTAGTAATACGTAATATGGTTCAGAAATTGGTTATTAAGATTGATGCGTACTTCCCCAATGTGGTTAGAACTTGGGAAGTAGACCAAGAACTCTTGTTAAGATTTCCCGAGGTGGTGTGATGACTTCGTATGAATTGTATATGACATGTTGTTATGTTATTTATTCCCTTTTGTCGATTATGTGGCTTCCCAATGTGTGGATGTGTTACTATGTGGTTGTATGGTTGTCCCCTTTGTGGATTTAATTGTTATCATTCATATTTACTGATGATGCTATGCATAGTGTATTACTTAAATGTTGCATTATGATGTTGGTTGAACATGAGTATATTTTACCATGTTGCTATATTGTTTATCCCCTTTGTGGATTAGTTGGTATTGTTATATTGTTTATCCCGTTTGTGGATTTATCTCAAGTAACTATCATGTGCTTGAGCGTATTATGTTCGGGTGGGTATGATGGATGCCAATCAATTATTGATTTGTTCAATAAGTGATTGAAGGTACATCATACCGTGACCCTTCCCCACTCTGTGGCCACGGGGTGGGCCGTGCTAACTACCGCATCGAGTGATAAGTAGCCTTTACGGCACTGCTGCAACCGTTGTAAGGAGGGACGATGTTATGGTTGGATACTCTATATCATAGATATCTTTTCTTATATGGATCTCTGGGGTATGAGTCCTATAAAGAGGTGAATGTGCCGGAGGCAATTCACCAAAGAGTGGAGTTTTACTCCCACGTTGTACGACTTATTGTTCGACGGGAAAAGGTAAAATGAGGTAACGTAAGGTGTTTACCGCTTTCCTAATGTGTTAAGTGTTGCCATGCTACATGTTGCATCTTGTATGGCATCTTGTCGCATATCATAATAGCTCATTGAGATTTATTCTCACCCCTCTCCCTTTACTGTTTTAGATCCCGAGACAGGTGGACCGACCAAGTAAGGGCGGAAAGGAGTTGTAAGTGGTATTTTGGGAATTGTCAGGTTATGTATAGGTTGGTGTAGCAAGTTTATGTTGGTGTAATTCTTTTAAAGGATTTGTATTCATAAACTATAGTCTTATATTATATTCGACATCTTTTTGTAACTAAAATTATTATTACTTTCGGAGTTGGTCAACTCCTCCTCCATTGTAGAAAGGAGTAGAGTTTTTGAAATGGTTTTGACAATTGTTTTTATATTTAAAAATAAATAAAAGTTTTTTTTAAAGTCTAGGGTATTTGGGTTAGTTTGAGGACGCTCCAGCTCGGGACACGTGTAGGTTCCGGGTCGGGGTCCTCACATGGGCGGTCGCCCACCAAGGATTGGGCGGTCGCCCAGTTGTACAGCGTTTAAATCCTTATTCGAAAATTCACATGGGCGGTCGCCCATATGGGGCTGGGCGGTCGCCCACCTGTACAGTCCCTAATGTACTATTTTCGATTCCCACATGAGCGGTCGCCCTTATCCACTTGAGCGGTCGCCCAAGTCAATGGTTGACTTGTGAGCGGTAGCCCATGGTGAACCTCGTCGGTCGTCCAAGTGTCCAAAATCCATAATTTCAGCCCGAATCAAATTCGTTCTTTGTGTGTGTCCCAAAAGGAATTATATTATGTTGGTAGTGATTCGAAACATCGACCTCACAAGATATAAGTGACTTCTAGCAAATCATTATGTCCACCCAATTAATATAACATCATAGCTTGATTCCTCAATAGATCCAATGTTATAATCCCTTTGTCCACGATGTCCAATTGAATATGAGTCATGGTCTATGTCAACTCATTCCATTCAATGCTTTCTCGATTCCGTATATGTTGATAATCCAAATGCATTTGATCTTTATTAAATCACTTGAGTGCGGCCACACATTTCATCAACATCATTCATCGAGGGGCCCAAGCAAACATATCTCTTCATAAGAGGGACAAATCCCATTTTGACTTATCATTCTTTTCTACATGATTCCAATCGTGCTAATATAGCCCTTATTGCTATCCGATTAAAGACATGGTTAGACTATATCAAACACGATCTTCGTCATGTGGAAGACGATGAAAATCTCAGGTAAAAGGATTCAATAACACGACTATCATGAGATTTATTCATGACACATATGACTATTGACCATGTCATAAATCTCATCAGTAGGTCATGTCCAATACTTGTTCTCTAGCAAGTATCCATAAGTGTAATATGCTTCATATGCATATAATCATCTCCATGATTATCTACTACCAACTTATACTAGTTGTTCTCAACAACTAGGGACGCAGATCAATATAATAAACATGCAAAACATATAATGAACCAAATAATACTTTCTCTATAATAAATGATAAAGATGATTACCTAGCGATTTAGATAATAAGTCAAACATAACTAAACGCCTAGGGCACTACACCAACAATAGCCATATATACACCTGAAGGTCCATAACCCTATTTCGAAATTCAATTGAATTGAATTGAGATCAATAGCCTTCAAGAAAGCTACAAACTTCATTTTGTTCTCGAATTTCTGCTTCATGATAAGCTTTCTCTTTACCTCTATCCCTCTAAAATTTACTCTTCTGGGTTTCTTTGTTGCACTCTTTGAATGCAAATTGGGTTTTGGTACTACCGTGATGAATTGTGGTGGGGTGGGGGTGGGGGGTGGGGGTTATTCATATGTTTTTAAATTCTATTTGAATTGGGGTTAGGTGGGCATGTATGAGCCGTTTTTTGAAGGAGTAACTAATACTAAAAGTCTGCCAAAAAAAAAAAAAAGATTTTCAGAAAATTGGGATTAAGGCTTCGTTTATTTGGGGGAAAATATTTTTCGAAAAACATTTTCCCATTTTTCGGTGTTTGTTTAGCACCGAAAAATGGGGAAAATATTTTCCTCACTTTTATAAGTAAATTGATTTACGAATTTTTTCTAAGTAAAACATTTTTCGAAAAATGGTAACACCATCTGGTACACACACACACACACACCCATGTTATCCACCCCATATCAACCACCCCTACCCCATCCCCATCCCCACTTCCCTCCACAGTCGAGTAAAAAAAATCATTTTAAATTTGTTTTTAACAACTCCTCCCCAATCCACTCACCACCACCCCACCCTATCCCCGTTAAGTAAAAAAAAATTAATCATTTTAAATTTATTTTTAACAACTCACTACCCCCACTCTACTCACTCCCCCGCGTCGAGTAAAAAAAATTATTTTAAATTTATTTTTAACAACTCCTCCCCACTCCACTCACCACCCCCTACCACCATACCCCCCCCCCCATTGGGGCAAAAAAAAATTAATCATTTTTCGAAAATAGTTTGTAGTTAAATTCAAAAAAAAAAAAAAAATTGACCCGACAGAGGGGTGGGTGGGTGGGGGTGGGGGGTGGAGAGTGGATTTGGGGAGTAGTTGTTAAAAATAAATTATTATTTTTTTTGACTCGACGGGGGGAGGGGGTGTGGTGGGTGGGGGAGGAGTTGTTAAAAATAAATTTAAAATGATTAATTTTTTTTGACTCGATGGGGGGGGAGGGTTGAGTGGGGGTGGGGTGGGGTGGGGTGGGCTAGCGAGGAGTGGTGAGTGGATTGGGGGTGGTTAGTGGATTAAGGGGCGGTAGGGGGTGGGGGGAGGGGGAGGGGGGGTGGTAGTGGTAGTGGTGAGTAGGGTGGGGGTGGTGGTGATGATTGGAGTGGGTAAATTTGTAATCAACTCAAATGAACATTTTTCGAAAAATACTTTCCTTATCAAACAGTCAAAAATATGTTTATCTTATTTTTCGGAAGACATTTTCATTTTCGAAAAATATTTTGTCGGAAATCATTTTTCGAAAAATGTTTTATGCTAAACAAACGGAGCATAATGATATAATAATAGTGGAAAAACAACATAAATATAACCATATGATATGAAATATAAAATGAAAGAGTACTACCACACTAGGAAACACAATCAAAACCATCTTTCACTAAAACGACTTCAAAGCCACCTTTCACTCACATTGAGGTTCCTCTTTCACTGCGAGAAGATCCAGATTTGGTATAACTTGAACATGGAGTCCAATACTATCAAGCAAGCCCCCATCACGCCCATAAAATCCGGTAATATAACCTTCCTCAGCCATATACGAGAAAGGGTCGCCTGCTCCCCCACCAAAAGGTCCAAATGACCTGTTTGCGCTTGTGTAAAATTTCAGAGATGTTATCACCAAAAACGACAAGTATATTCCAACCGTCCCACTGATTCCCACAAGCTTCTCGTTGTTATTCGTATCAAGAACAATCTGTAGGACAGAAAAAAATCAAATTTCAAAACTCAAATTTAATTACTCTTTAGCTGCTCATGCGGTAAAAAAGCATACCTCAGTTGTCTTATTACCCTTATCCCCGACTGCACCTCCGATCCTTCTTGAAGTCCTCAAACGACCTTTCTCATTTTGACTTGTGAATCTGATAGAGCGAATGCCACCTTCGTGTTTGATATAAATACGAGTTATCTCTCCTTTCGCCATATAATCGTACTGGTTTTCTCCACCAGGACCACCGAAAGGCTTAATAGACTCAGTTATTGTGAATTGGCGATTTCCCAAACTAACCCCAGTATCATCAAGTAGCCAGCCACAATGGGCACCGAAATTAGTGAAACTATGATCTTTTACCACCAATGCAAAAGCAGTTCCCCTCGTGGTACCAAAAGGTCCGTAAGACTTGTTATTGTCTGTTAAAAAAGATAACGACGTTATGATCTTTCTACTTTCGTAGATGTCAAACGTTCCGCTTATTACTGCAATCTTTTCGTTCCGGATGATAATATCAATCTGTGGATGATAATATTAATATTTAGTCAAAATTCAATTTCAAAAAAGACGGAGGAGTGAGTAGATATTATTACCTTGGCTCTTTTGAGGCCTCTCTCACGGCCAAACAAGCTTAAAACACCTAAATTCAAGTTGTCATCTGAGCTTGAAAAGCAGAAGGATTGAATAGCATCTCCTTTGGTAACTATGGAAATGTGAGAGATGTCTTCTTTGGGTTCATTAATATTTGCATTGATGTCGTCTCCATATTGATCATAACCCCATAGCCTTGAATGAAATGAACTTCTTGCCTGTAACAAATTAGGGTTCAAATTAAGAGAAAGTAAGGGAGGAAACCATAGAAAATGTCAAGGGAGGAAATAATACCATTTTTGATCTAGTCCCTTTCTGCCCCTCTTAATAAACAATGTTTGGCGATATAATATTGAGTACTTCAAACCTTGATGAGACTTTATAGTGCTTTGTCTTGGTCAACGAGGACTTGCAATTTTCCACAAACTTAAACGCTAAGTCTGAAATGAATAGCATGCATTGCAGGATGTATCTCTGACTCTCCATCAATGAGAATTACAAATTTTCCACACACTCAAACGTCAAGTTGGAGGAATTTAAAGCAAACAGTAAGAAGTTCATTTCAAAATTTGAACAATATCATATCAAAACTAAGTCCAATTTTTCTTTAGACTATGAGCAATGGTTTCATCCCACTCTTTCATTTCATTTAATTATTTTAACACTTTATCTCATCCACCTCATATTTCAACTATCCATTTCATTTAACCCCCCTACAATGGCTAAATTAAATTAAATTTCAACTCCCTCAAACTCATCATTCTATACCCCACCACTTTTATTTTATTTATATTATCTATTTTTATGATTAGTAAAAAAATATTTCACAAATAATTAAAAAAATATTGCATCAATTTATAGGAAAAAAAATAATAATTTTTTAAAATAAAGGCTAAAATGAAGAAGGATAATTGAGAAATGAGTGTTTTTTTTTTTTTGTCCAAATCAAATGAAACTTGTATCAATTTATAGGGGGAAAATGATGAATTTTGATGAAAAAAAAATTAATTTACTAGGTGATAATTCAGCTCAAAGAATTGGAATTAAAAAAAAATCGAAAATCCAACGGACCAATAAAAATGTAACACTTGGCACAACCAGAAAAAAAAAAAAAAAAGGAAAATCGGAGCGCCTCACGCGCCTTGCCTGGGGTGAGGCGCACGCGCCACATTTGGTCCAATAAAAAGGCGACACGTGTCACGCAATTTTTTTTTTCAGCTGGTTGAAAGATTTCATTTACCCATTTCATCCCACCCCATTTCAACTCACCATTGCACCATTTCAATCAACTTAAACCCATTTCAACCCCCTTTTTATTCACCCATTATAAATAGTCTTACAAAATCATTTTGTTTGAAGAATTCATTCTTAAAATACATATTAATCTAATTTAAATCCTTATAAGATAATGTTCCTTCATTTTTGGATTTTGCATTAAAGGGATCCATATCTGATGATGTTGGACTTTGCATTAAAAAAAGGGACCCATATCTGATGTGATCTTGTTCAAATCTTAGTATTTTCTTGTTAATCTTTTGGGATTTGGGATCCGTGTTGTAGCACCACAGAGCGGTTGGGGCGAGGTGTATGAGCAAGATCGTACGGAAGCTAATTCAAAGGGTGTGAAATGACGAGTCGAGTAAAATGACTACTATGACATTAATAAAGGGCAAAAATGAGGATCGTCGAGATGCGAACGAATAATCGAGATTACGAGTCCACACAATTTCTGTGCCAACCAGTCGTAACTTTTACCTTTGACTTTAGAGTTCCACTTTTGTTTTTTAACAGGAATGTCGATTTACTTAAGAAATTTCTATCTGAACACCAAGCCAATGAAAAACTACAAGGTTCCCGGCCATCTTTAGACAATGAAAGACCTATTGACCACTGAAGCAAGCCTACGAAACCTAAAGGGCAGATTGCATTTTCCAGCTGGGATCGAATCTTTTGTGTGGTTAAATGGATTTCTGAATTTTCATGATGGTGGACGGTTAGCTAATACTCCCACTTTGTCGGTATGAATGTCTAATTTTTATCAGTGTTCTAAAAGATTTCGTCTAAGAGCGCCTAGGTCCCGCCTAGGCGCTAGGGCCCTCTCCAACGCCTAATTCTAAGTCTCGCCTAGGTTCCGACTAATCCTGACTAAACCCGACTAGTCCCCGCCTAGGCGCTAGATTCGGCTCCGCCACCTAGCGTTTTTTAGAACCTTGATTTTTATTTAAAAGAAATTTGAAAAAGTTTATTATTTATAATATTTAACGATAAAAATAAATATTCTTGTTATCATTTTCTAAATTTTTAGCTTTGTTAGTACATATGTGAATGTGATGAATAGAAAAAAAGTCAGATACAAAATATTTAATGAGATAGTTCTTTAGAAAACAAAGGTCAATAGACATTTTAAACTCTTTACTTTGCTTTATCTTCAATTTTAACTAATGTTATATTTTTTTTTAGCAATTTTAACATTTGTATTCCAAATACACATATTTTTGTCCAACACAATAACTCCATCTAACAAACTTAACAAAATCAAACGAAACCTTTATTTTTCTCATATAATGGTTTTCCTTTTATTCCCTAATTATAAATCGTTAAACACCCCCCCTCTCCCGCTTACCCACTCCTTGTCAACATTCCATTTTAATTCCACCCAGCTTTTCCTCAAATTCACCACTTACTAAATCCTCAATTTGTATACCTGATTTATTGGAGCAAATAAAATGTTAAGAAAAGATCTTACCTTTCATGAAAATTGAACACTTGATTTTAAATCTTCTATTGGGAAGAAATTCAAAGCTTTGAAAATGTAGTAGCCGCTTAAGTTACTTGGAATCGGCTAAGAGGGTCAGATGTTTGTACCAAATCGAGTGATATAGTCTGCAAAATCTTCAAATTTTATATCAAATGTAATGTAAAATCTCATTTAAATTCTCTTGTTCGAAAGGGTGGTTGTGGATTTGAGGAGGATGTGGGTGTAATTGAAATGAGATGTTTGATAAGGAGTGGGTTAGCAAGAGGAATGAGATTTTAACGGAATATAATTTGAGAATTAAAGGGATACCATTTTTGTAATAAAAATAGAGGTTTCGTTAGATTTCGTTAAATTTTATTAAGTTTTTTTAACATTTTGAACGAAGTTAGTGTGTTGGATAAAAAAACATATACTCCCTCCGTCCCGGTAGAAGCGTCACCATTTTAGGGGTGGCACGCAAATTAAGGAAAAGTGTGGGAAGAAAAAATGTTGTGAGTGTAATTTGAAAATAGGAGAGAGAATTAGTGAAGGAAATAGTGAATTTAAAAAGTGTTGTGAGTGTAGAGGAGAGAGAATTAGTGGAGGAAATAGTGGAAGGATAATAGAATATTAATAAAATATTTCCTTTTTAGGAAAGGGTGACGCTTTAAACGGGATACCCTTTTGGATAAAAAGTGACGCTTCAGTTGAAACGGAGGGAGTACATATTTGAAATAAAGAGGTTAAAACTGCTAAAAAGTACAATGTAAATTAAAAGCGAATCTAAAGCATATTACATGGGGTTAAAATGTTGATTGGCCAAAAATAAATACTTCCTCCGTCCCACAATAATATGTAAACTTTCTATTTTGCGCGTCCCACAATAATATTTAACTTTCTCTAAATGGAAAGGAATTTTTACTATTCCCTCCACTCATTCTCTCTCCTACATTATTTTAATACTCACATCACCATTATAATTTACTATTTTCTCCACTCATTCTCTCTCCTATTTTATTTTCACACTCACAACACTTTCAATATAATATTTTCTCCTTAATTCTCGTGCAAAACCCAAAAGTCCATAAATCTATGGAACGGAGGGAGTATTTACTTTTTTGGTAAAAGGGAGTATTTACTTTTTTGGTAAAAGTTTATTACATATGTTGTCAGTATTTATTTAGGATCAGGAAGTGATTGAATGAAAAGATTTCAATTAAGATTGTATAAACATTAATTAATGAAGAAAAATCCTGCAATTCATTTTGTCAGACTTAGCATAGAAGATTGCGAAAAATTTGTACTCCTTCGTTCATTGAAGAAGACTTGGTAGTAGGGTTGTAAATGAATCGAAACTTTTTTTATTCGATTTAGATTCAGTATTTGAATTTGATATTTAAATTCGAATTCAAGTTTTTATTTTGATTTGATAAGTATTCGAATTCGAATAATATCTCACGATATTCGATTCGAGTATTCGCGGATATTATTCGAATAATATATATATATATATATATATATATATATATATATATATATATATATATATATATATATATATATATATATATATATATATATATATATATATATATATATATATATACTCCTCCGTCCCATGTCTTAAGAAAACTTTCCATTTTGGGCGTCCCATAAGTTTTAAGAAATCCCAAAAAGGAAACCTTAAATCACTACGCTCTCCACTCATTCTCTCTCCTACATTATTTTAATACTCACAACACATTATAATTTACTATTCCCTCCACTCATTCTCTCTCCTATTTAATTTTTCACACTCACAACACTTCTTTCACTCATTCTCTCTCCTAATACTATAATAATATTCCTTAATTTCCGCACAAAATGGAATCTTCTTAAGCTTAATGGGATGGAGGGAGTATATATATATATATATATATATATATATATTAATATATATATTAAATATATTAATATATACGTATATATTAATATATACATATATATTAATATATTTAATATATATATATATATATATATATATATATATATATTTAATATATTAATATATATATTAAATATATTAGTATATATATATTAAATATATTAGTATATACTCCCTCCGTCTCACCTCACTTGACACCCAAGAAGTGGGCACAAGAACTAAAAAAAAAAGAATAAAATAAAAAAAATATGTGGTAGAAAATGAAGAGAGAGAATGAATGCAGAATAAGAGTGTTGGTTGAATAAATTGAAATGGTGGAAAATGAAGAGAGAGAATGAGTGGTGGGTCCATCTAATATAAAAATATAAAAACCAGGCTTATTTTTGGGAGGTGTCAAGTATTTTACTACCAAAATAGAAATGTTGTCAAGTGAGCTGAGACGGAGGGAGTATATATTAATACGAATCGAATACTCGAATCGAATACCGAATCGAATCGAATAATTCGAATATCAATTTCAAATCGAATAGGAATTAATTTTTATATTCGAATAAAAACGAATACGAATACGAATATTCGAATATTTTCACGAATACGAATCGAATACGATGATATTCGATTCGATTCGTTTACACCCCTACTTAGCAGCATCGTACAAGCAGGGGCGGTGCCACCTTAAATTAAAGCGAGGGTGCACACATCCAATTTACAAAAATGTTTTTTTTATTAAATCTGTAGAAACAAATTATTCTTTCGCCCCTAAATATGAATAACTAATTTTTTTGAATAATCAAATTTCATATGGAAAATATTTTTTAAAATGTTTATTTTTTATACATTTAGAAGGTAAAGTGCATACATATTTTTTTATCCATTTTCTAAACGTTAACTTTTGCAATTAAAAATAGACTATTGAAAAAAGCTGATAAATAAATACATAGGGATAAAGTTTTTTAAAAACATGACATTCGTTTTGAAAAAAAAAAAAACTTGAAAATCGATATTTAATTAGGGCGGGAAGTATTAATGAATCCAAAGTAAAACAAATAAAACACACGCACTAACAAATTTTGCTTACTCACGCATTTTACCATTTGTGAAAACAATAATGGAGATTAAATTTGAAAAAGTCTCCTCTCGACATCCTCAGTCTCCCCCCCCCCCTCACCTCACGTTTAATTCACCATCTCTTAGACCCTTTTTGTAAGTTTTTAAATGATATAACAAAAATTCTTGTTGTTTATAAAGTTTTACAAACATCAAACTAACACAAATTTTGATTTGAATTCCTTATTCAGATTGCGAATTACTTCGACTGCATTGTTTTCAAAGTAATGAATTTAAAGTAAAATAAATAAAACACATGCACTCATAAATTTTTCCTATTCACGTAGTTTACGATTTGTAAATACAATAATGAAGATTAAATTTGAAAAAATCTCCTCTTAACATCCTCGGTCTTCCCCTCTCCTCACATTTTTCCCTCTTTTGACCCTTTTTGTAAGTTTTTGAACGATGTAACAAAAATTCTTGTTGTTGATAGAGTTTTTACGAACGTCAAACTAACACAAATTTTGATTTGAATTCCTCATTTTGATTGCGAATTACTTCGATTACATTGTTTTCAAAATAATTTGGGGCTGGAATTTTCATAATTTCATTTTCAAATTATTAAAATTAATTTTAACTTTTTTTTTTATTTTGATATACCTTCTTAATATTTTGATGATGTTTAATTTAGTAATTTTAAGGTTGAATATAGTTGATTATAACATTAAATTTTTTTGGCCCACATTTATAAATAATTTTGGATCCGCCCTACTTACGAAAGATAAAACAATGGCCGGCGTTCTTGTTCACATGAAGCAAAATGTCAACTTTAATTTGTAATATATAGCTGTACTTTTTTACGAGGACCCATTTTCTCCTTGTACGCTTGTATTGTTTGAGAATGAGATAGAAAAAACACCAAAACCTTATACTCTTCCGTTCTTAGAAAAGAATTGTGGATATTATTTTGTCTCCTATAATATTAAAAAAAAAAAAAAGAGAAAATGATTCATTTAAAAATAAATCACTCCCTCCAACTCATTATAATTGATGTTGATGATTTAAGAATCGTTCGTATTAGTATTAGTCTATCAATAGGTTGTACTCCGACGTTTTAGAACTGAAATCACGAACAAACAAATAGACGGTATGGTATGCGGCTAATATCATACGGCGTGATGATGAGATTTGGTGTATAAAATTATGAAACCATATGAAATACAAAGTATAATTCAGTAGCCAAAATGACGTTACCCTTTTACGTGAAATATAGGTTTGTATTCATTTTGCAATCATTTGACAGATGTCACAATTTTAATACAATTTTATAAACAAATAAATTAAGTTATTTCAAATTTATAAATTAACTGCAAGACATATTATTATGAATCAAATAAAATATCATATAAATTAATAGAAATCTAAGTGAGTGAAGCTAAATCGCAGTGTTTTCTTTTCTTTTCTCTTCTTTTTTTAGTTTTTTTTTTTAATTAGTGAAACTGCGTTGTTGTTGGTTTTTTTTTAGTTAAAGTGCACTTTTTGTCAGATTATCGTCTATATCTATGTTAAATCAGGTGATGTGACAAAGTGATGTTATCTTTTTAACTTACCCCCTTCCATAAAACATTATCCATTTTACTATTTTGGGCGTCCCACTTTAAAGTCCCACTTTCCTAAAAAGGAAAAAAAATTATTATTCTCTCCACTCATTCTCTATTCTCCCACTCACAACACTTTTCAAATTTACTATTCTCTTCACTCATTTTCTCTCCTCCCACTCACAACACATACTTTAAAAATATTATTTCTTATTTTCCGTTCTCAATAATAAAGGGGTAAAGATTTTCGGGACGGAGGGAGCATGTGGTATGCACATAATTTTTTTTGCTAATGTGTAATTATGGGATGAATGTGTAAATATAAAATAATTAACTCTAAAATAAAAGGAAAATATCATAATTGAATAACAAAATGAAAAATTAATAAAAAAATTAGATTAACATTAAATAAATATAAAATCTAAATCTAAAAATATTAAAAATTATCTTTTGGTTACTTTTTTTTTAATATTAATTCTTAAATATCTTATATTTATTTTTAATTTTTTTAAATATCTTATACTCCCTCCGTCCCGGCCGACTTAGGACTTTTTGCCATTTTGGGCGTCCCACCCGACTTAGGACGGCCCAAAATGGAAACCTTAAATCACTATTCTCTCCACTCATTCTCTCTCCTACATTATTTTAATACTCACAACACCATTATAATTTACTATTCCCTCCACTCATTCTCTCTCCTATTTTTAAATTACACTCACAACATTTACCTTTTCCTTAATCCCCGTGCCATTTTAAAAAATCCTAAGTCGGCCGGGACGGAGGGAGTATTTATTTTACAAAGCAAAATACCGTATATTTATTTTTAAAAAATGAAAATTATTTTATTTAAAAAACACTACCCACATCACCATTTCACATCCATCCTCAACCATCCGCCACCCACCAACAACCACCGCCACGATCATCATCATCGCCACCGCCAACAACGACGACAACAACAACCATCTACAAACAACACAAAACAACACAATCAAACAAAATGACCATCCAAAAATTCAATTATATCATGACCACATTTCCATGAAATCAAACATATGAAAAGATACAACATTTGGGTCGTCCACTTCTAAATCTCCCAAGTTCTCTCCTACAGGCAAACCTAGTTCGCTAAAGGTCAATCCCCACCTTGTCAACATAGAGGCGCACTCAGTTATGGCCATCTCCTTCCACACTCCCCCTATGTGCTTATATACTCGGTGATTAACGGTCCAATACCCATATCAGACCCCAGATTCACAGAAAAAGGTCCTAGCCATGGCAGAAATCAACAAAAACTCGAAAATAATGGGGTAAATGCTGAGAAATTGAAGAATACCTCAAATTAGTTTGGTGACGAAGGTCGCAACGGGTAAAATAAAGGATTGAGGACACCAAAGAACAAGAGCTCCGCTTTGCTTGTCGCCGGCAATATACGTCTGAATATTAAGGGTTCTCAAAATCAAAAGGGGAAAAGGTTTTTGCTCTTTCGTAATCCTTACTGAAAACAAAAAGGTAGGGATTTCCAAAAGGTTAAATCAACATTTAAATGCCCGGACGGTTTTCGAGGCGGTAATCATTACGAAATTTCGGCGCTTCAACGGATCCAGCCGTCCGCTGTCAACGGCCAGGATTGGACCACGTCATCAACAGTCGACCAAACAGTAGTTCGAGCGTCGACTTACCATCTACATCAATGTCCATCAAAATTTCTCTAACTTCCTGGTCGACAAAAGTCAACTCAGAAAGTTGGGGGTCACTGAACGGAATTAAAGTGACGAGTTAAGCCCAACGAGTAAGCCCAATTATCTACCTACTATTGCCACCACGTTCTCAGTGGGCTAGGCCCAATTATTACCAGGCCCATGGCCCATTTGTCTCATCAGTCGACCTAGCTCATTGTCCGACCTACGAGGTCCCGACCTAGCTATCATAGGCGACCTCGACCTATTACAATACGTGACAACCTACAAAGTCCAGGCGTGATTACAACTCTTTCCATAACGGACTCCCAACAAATCAGGAGTTATTCATGGACAAGATCTCTTATGTATATCTGATCTGAGATTATAGGGATGTCATGCAATCCCACCACAATTATATCTCTCATCAACAACTATAAATACAAGGCAATGTCAACCGTTCCAAGGTAATTGCTATTGGTTATTCTGAATACATGGTTCATTATAATATTTTAGCTCTCAAATCACCATACTTATTCTCACGCCCGAGGGTCTTCGCCGGAGATCATTACGGCTAGTCGTGGGTTCTGTTTTCAGGTCAGAAGTCAGGAGATTGATCTTGCAGCTGGACGCAGATTGATTACGGCTCGATTCTTGCAGCATCAGTACAAATTAATGATACAAATTCCAAAATATAAATAATAAATATTACTTTTCTCCTTCTCCAATTAATTCGTTGAATGAATCCAAGAGAGAAAGAGATTGAGATGAAGAAACGATGGCATCGCCGCCGCCACCTCCACCACCAACATCAGACCTAAATCAAGGTACTAATCTCCTTTTCCTTCACCTTCTACTTCTACTTCCAGATCTTGGGTAATTCAACAAAAAAAAAAAGAGAAGAGACGGATGGCACAAACAATTTCGTGCGCCTGATTTGGCGCATGGAAGGGGCAACGCTATTTTGGCGATGAAGATGACGTCGTTGTTGGAGCTGATTTTTTTGCCAATTTGGCGATGGCGCAGGTATATGGCGTGGTGTTGGAGATGGTCTCAGCAATGTTTAATATTGCAGTCTTCTACCCCTTAAAATTCCACCTCAATCATCTTTTTCAAGCAATAGTTCCATTTCAGCGAAAAAGGCTGCAATCATTATTCCACATCACTTGATTAACGGAGCAATGGACGACAATATGACGGAAGGATCAAATACAAGGGGTGGAAATGGTTTGGTTTAGCTCGGTTTGACAAATTTAGAAGTCAAACCGCTAGCATTGGTTTGGAGAAATTTCAAACCGAGCTAAATCATAAAAAAATTTAGACCGAGCTAACCCAAAACCGATATGGTTCGGTCTAAACTGCGGTTTGATTTGCAGTTTGATTTTGCGGTTCAGACCACGGTCCAAACCGCGATCTAGACCATGGTCCAAACGGTATTTGAAACCATAATCTTTTTTTGTTAACCATTTTATGACTAATGAATATAAAATATTTAACAATTACAATTTTCTAACTGAGATTAACTAAAACTTTAAAGGGACAGTCAGGATTGCAGTTTCATGGCTCGATTTATGGCTTGGTTTCACGTTTCGATTTAATGACTCGGTTTCACGGTTTCAAATCGTGGTTCGATTTTAAACGGTTCGGTTCGGTTTGGTTCGGTTCGGTCTAGGAGTGTCAAACCACAAGCTGAGCTGAACCACATGATCTGTTAATTTCTCAAACTGAGCTAAACCACTTATGTCTAAAAAATGAAAAAAATCATACGGTTTAGCTCGATTAGACTCCAAATTAAATCGCGATTTGAACCAAACCACGGTCGCCCCTATTGAATACGATAAGGATGAAATCGAAAAAGAAAATTGCTCGGGAACGAAAAGGAAATAAGCATGGATTGAGAAAGAAAAGGATATTTAACTAATTTTTTTAGCTGTCAATGATTTATTTATTTTTTGGACTGGAGAAATATAGAAGAGTATAAACATCACTAATACAGAATATGTAGCAAGCTAATCTAATATTCTAACACCTATGATGGCTTTAAACTTCACAAACATGAATAAACCCCGAGAAAATAAGAAATTAATTGAAAAAACTGATAATAATTATAACCTAAGAGAATATTTATATTCTAAAACAATCCAAACCCTAGAAGAAATAATAAAACGAAAATTAGGAGAAGTTCAAAAATTGACAAAAACTTCAGAAGCCCGTTTGAATGCCATGATTCGTTTCGATCTTGATTGTTTTTGTAGCTCCGTCGACATAGTCGTTTTTACTACTTATATGGACGTGAAAGTTATGCCAATTTGAAGTTTGGCAACAAAAATCATTACTAAACTTTGCATTATTTCTGAAGAAGTCTTTATCTTTGTCTAAAACCCATCCGCTACTTATTCTGCATCACATCCATAAAGGGCAAATTCCGGTGTGTCAAGCGCTTCCCGACAAACGGGGGTTGAGAGAGAGAACCATTTGCTAGAGCCTTCCCCTGACAATTGCCAAGAGACTATTTACCAAGGTAAAAAAAAATGACTAGTCAAATATTTTATTGATATACTTTATATTCCACCATTATCATTAATGAAAATAGTAAGGATTGTGTAAGTAGCAAATAACTATTAAGCATTTTAATGGTATAAATTAGGACGATCACTTACTTAATTGTAACATTCAAATTTGGAAATGGACATTGTTTTTGGATCAAACAAAAGTAAAAAATAGAAACATCTTTCATAAGAGGTGAAACAGAAAAAGTATGTTTTTTTTTATTTTTTATTTTTTATTTTGGTGAAACTCTTCTACATGAAGGTCTAGTTTGCTAAAGCTTTAGCAAACTAGACCTCAAACTCATCATTACTAACTTTGCATTATTTCTGAAGAAGTCTTTATCTTTGTCTAAAATCCATCCGTTACTTATTTTGCATCACATCCATAAAGGGCAAAAGGATAAATCCCAGTACATCAAGCGCTTTCCGACAAGCGGGGGTTGAGAGAAAACCAGATTTCTTCAGAGCGCTTCCCACACGACAATTG
Organism: Adenophora triphylla var. japonica; assembly: GCA_022495995.1. Taxonomy (NCBI): domain Eukaryota; kingdom Viridiplantae; phylum Streptophyta; class Magnoliopsida; order Asterales; family Campanulaceae; genus Adenophora; species Adenophora triphylla. The sequence continues at coordinate 91,930 of JAFEMH010000839.1, read as the reverse complement.
TCGAGATTCGTCAAGATAAAAAAAAAATGACTAGTCAAATATTTTATTGATATACTTTATATTCCTCCATTATCATTAATGAAAATAGTAAGGATTGTGTAAGTAGCAAATAACTATTAAGCATTTTAATGGTATAAATTAGGACGATCACTTACTTAATTGTAACATTCAAATTTGGAAATGGGACGTTGTTTTTGGATCAAACAAAAGTAAAAAATAGAAACATCTTTTATAAGAGGTGAAACAGAAAAAGTATGTTTTTTTTTATTTTTTATTTTGGTGAAACTCTTCTACATCTACATGAAGGTCTAGTTTGCTAAAGCTTTAGCAAACTAGACCTCAAACTCATCATTCTATATCCCACCACTTTTATTTTATTTATATTCTCTATTTTTATGATTAGTAAAAAAATATTTCACACATAATTGAAAAAAAATATTGCATCAATTTATAGGAAAAAAAATAATAATTTTTTTTTAAAATAAAGGCTAAAATGAAGAAGGATAATTGAGAAATGAGTGTTTTTTTTTTTGTCCAAATCAAATGAAACTTGTATCAATTTATAGGGGGAAAATGATGAATTTTGGTGAAAAAAAAATTAATTTACTAGGTGATAATTCAGCTCAAAGAATTGGGATAAAAAAAATCGAAAATCCAACGGACCAATAAAAACGTAACACTTGGCACAACCAGAAAAAAAAGGAAAATCGGAGCGCCTCACGCGCCTTGCTTGGGGTGAGGCGCACGCGCCACATTTGGTCCAATAAAAAGGCGACACGTGTCACGCAATTTTTTTTTTCCAGCTGGTTGAAAGATTTCATTGTTTGCTTTAAATTCCTCCAACTTGACGTTTGAGTGTGTGGAAAATTTGTAATTCTCATTGATGGAGAGTCAGAGATACATCCTGCAATGCATGCTATTCATTTCAGACTTAGCGTTTAAGTTTGTGGAAAATTGCAAGTCCTCGTTGACCAAGACAAAGCACTATATTTTTGTTTTCTCACTATTAAATTTTTCAACCCAGTTGCATTAACACCAGGGTTCGAACTCGAGAACTCTCGGAGGAAGCCATTGGCGTCACCACTTGGCCAAATGCCCCTTGGTAGACAAAGCACTATAAAGTCTCATCAAGGTTTGAAGTAATATTATATCGCCAAACATTGTTTATTAAGAGGGGCAGAAAGGGACTAGATCAAAAATGGTATTATTTCCTCCCTTTACATTTTCTTTGGTTTCCTCCCTTACTTTCTCTTGATTTGAACCCTAATTTGTTACAGGCAAGAAGTTCATTTCATTCAAGGCTATGGGGTTATGATCAATATGGATGTTGGGCCCTACATTTTCAATCAACATGTTTGCAACTTACGCCTAAACAACTTGGTACTAACAACTTGGGTTGTTCTATTTACAACTTGGTTTTTACAGGTTAGGACGCATAACGCTTTTCCTATTTTATAGGGAACGTGCCAAAGACCAGTTCAACCACGATTCTTCAGCAAGCCAACGATTATCTCTTTCCCAACGGATGAGTGCGGATAAATCTCCAAGGATAAACCTCAACTCCGAGTTTGTAGGCCCTCATTGTTATTTAGTTTTATTCTTGAGGTATAAAAGGGAACATACACTGTAAATTCACACACGCACTACACTAGCCTAAGCTCCCTTTTCATACGCTCTTAGCATTGTAATCTCAAGAAAATTCATAGTAAACTTTCGGTCAAGGCAGGAGCCACATCCTCCCGGGTTTTATGCCGGCGAACAAGTTGTTGAGGGCTTTCCCTAGTCAACAAATGTCTTGTGTCCATTTCTATTCAACTTGATAATCATTGTACCTAGATTCATATCACTTTAGTCACTTTTCCCATCATACAAATTTAATTGTTGAAATCGACCAAAACAATTTGGCGCCGTCTCGTGGAAACTTTGATTATCTAAGTAGAAATGGTTAATCCATCTTCCAGCCAGCCGAGTCGGCCGCTTCTGTCTCCAATGCCCAAGGCAACCCTCCTCCAAATGCGTAAGTCGTCAACTTGGAGATAATGTCCAACATGGCGGACATGATGAGGAAAATAGGCGATCGGTTGGATGATCAGGAGTGTACGAATACAATGATCTTCAATGCCATTGATAGTCTGCGTAAAGGGAAGCAAGCGGAGACTCAAGTATCCACTCCATTTTCACCTTTACTTCCTAGATCTTTGTTTGGTGCAGTGCAGGACCAAGCCATGTTGGAGATATCCCGATGTCCAACACCTTGCCAATGAAAGCACGATTGTGACATCCGTTCCAATTGAGCAACCAAGATTCGGCCTATCGGCTAGCCAATCCGCGCTATCATCTTGCTACACTTATGCTACACCCTCGGTGGGGCAAACGGGAAGTTTCTTTAATGCTTTCGATACTTTTGCACCTCAAGTTAATAATGCTCCTCTTTTCGCGAAAACCAACTTGTTAAGGAAATGCAAACCATTAAGGAGTTCCTCCGAAGCGTGCCTGGAGTCAACTTGCCATATCACCAAGTCTCTCCAACTTGCTACAACGAGTCTCGCTTTTGTGCAGCCGATAGCCGTGTGGAGATCCCGAAGAAGTTCTCACCCTCATATGAAGAAGTATGACGGAAGTACCGATCCACAGAGCACGTGTTGTCAGATCAAGAGTCAAATGGATATCATAAGTATCCCTCCTATGTTTAAAGAAGCATGTTTTGCGGGGGCTTTGGCTCAACCTTGTCAGGACCGGCCTTAAAATGGCTAACGGGGCTTCCTCTCAACTTCTATTTCATCTTATGCTCAACTTGTCAATATGTTCATTAATCGGTTTTCATGCAACAGGGCATTTGACAAGTTGACTAGTGATCTTTATAGAATTGTACAACGGACCTAATGAAAGTCTCAAAGAGTATTTGCACGAGTTCAATAAGGAGGCGGTGACCATACCCAACTTGGACGTGTCCACAAAGAACGGAGGCATTCCGCATAGGCTTGAAGAAGAGCTCATTATTTTACAACGAGTTGGTGATGACCCCGCGAAACAACTTGAAGAAATCAGAACTGGGGCCTTGCCTTACATCCGATTGGAGGAAGATAGCTTGGCAATAGGGAAATCAACTCGGGAGGACTCTACTCCTCTATTTGAACCTTCGACAGACGATCGGATTCCCATCACTATAAGTCCAGCAGGGGCAAACCCCCTGTTAAAACTGAACCTTCTAGAATTCATGTTGTAGATGATGATCAAGAGGGAGATGATAATGATTATCCACGTATTTCCGAATATTGCTTTTACGTGGACATTGCGGGAATCTTATGCGCCATGGGAAATCTTGGAGATAAAGCGAGATGGCCCAAGAAGAATGACCGACCAACAACTTGGAAGGATAAGTCCAAGTGGTGCGCATTTCATGAAGATTTCGGGCATACCACCGAGAACTGCTTTCGCTTTGAGGAAGGAGATTGCTCATTTGTTGTCCAAGGGTCTTCTCAAGGATTTGTTGGGCAAGAAGAGGGTCGAGTGAGTCCAAAGAACCTCGGTTCGGAAGAAGCGGCTTAGGCCCGAAAAAGTTGCACCCCTCCGCCTACAAAGGTGGTGAATGTCATTTACGGTGGGTCCCATATTTGTGGCACGACTTACTCGCCGCCAAGCGTCATGCCAAGAGCTCTAAAGAAGACCAATCGAATTGCTCTGCGAGGCACCGTGACTTCACAGATGGTCACATCATCTCATTTGAAGATGAAGATAAAGATAACACCTTGGACCCTCATCATGATGGTCTAGTTGTTCAGATGCGGATTGCCAACCTGTGTAGTCAAGCGAATCCCGATCGACGGTGGTAGCTCGGCCAACATTATCTTTACTCATGCTCTTGAAGATATGGGTATTCCTTTGTCCGAAGTTGTGAAAAACTCATCCGCATCGGTAGGGTTCGGTGGTGAGGTGAAACAGACGGTGGGAGAGATCAAGTTGCCCATCTATCTAGAGGGTATGAATTCCATGGAAAGGTTTTGTGTGATTGAATGTCTTTCCTCGTACAACGTTATATCGGGAAGACCTCGATCCACAACATGAAGGCCGTACCATCAACTTACCATCAATGCGTCAAGTTTCCAACACCTTGGGGTGTTGCCAAGTTGAAGGGGAACCAAAGAAGTCTCTAAGGAATGTTACAAGGTCAACATGAAAGCGAGTTCACTCCTCAGAAGCATAGCAATTAAAGAAAAAGGCCCCGGATGTTCTTGAAGCGGTGGAGCATGATACAAGAGCGTTCCTCGTTGATGCTTCGAATCCACGAGGCCCAAGTACAAGTTGGGAGTAGACCTACCCTCCGAGATTGAGGAGGAGCCGATTGAGTTCTGAAAAGTCGAAATCTTTGCTTTGCTTGGAAGCATGAAGACATGACAGGGATAAGCAAGGATATTATTACTCACAAATTGAACATCGATCCGACCATCCGTCCCGTCCGTCAAAAAAGAAGGAAGTTTGCCCAAGAGCGGAATCGATCATTAAGGATGAAGTTGAAAGGCTGCCAAGTCCAAGATGATCGCAGAAGTTCGGTATCCAAAGTGGTTGGCTAACGTTGTAGTGGTGGAGAAGAAGAATGGCAAGTGGCGAGTATGCGTGGACTTCACCGACTTGAACAAGGCACATCCAAAGGATCCATTCCCTCTCCCTCACATTGACTCTCTAGTTGACGAGAGAAACCTGGCCACGACATCTTGACATTCATGGATGCATCTTCCTGATATCGCCAGATTCAAATGGAGCCTTCTGACCAAGAGGATACAGCATTCATGACTCCTAAGGTATATATTGTTATATTGCAATGCCATTTGGTCTTAAAAATGCAAAGCAACCTACCGTAGATTGGTGAACAAGATGTTCAAAGATCAACTTGGCAAGACGATGGAGGTCTACATAGACGACATGGTGGTCAAATCCAAACACATTGAGGATCATGTTGAGCACCTTGCCGAGGCGTTCAACATCTTGAAAGCCTTCAACATGAAGCTCAATCCGGCAAAGTGCAACTTTGGTGTCGAGAGCGAGTAAATTCTTGGGATATATGGTAACCAAGAGGGGAATCGAAGCAAGTCCCGAGCAAATCAAAGCGATTCTCAACTTGGAGTCCCCTAAAAACATCAAGGACGTGCAAAGGTTAACAGTGTAGAGTAGCCGCTTTGAATAGATTTATATCCAAATCATCCGATAAGTGCGGGTTATTCTATGAAGTGTTAAGAAAAAATAAGCTCTTTCAATGGACCGATCAACATGAGGCGGCTTTCAAACAACTTAAAGAATATTTGATGACGTCACCCCCTACTCGCTAAACCCGAACATGGTGAGCATCTTTATTTATATTTAGCCGTATCTCGAAAACGCCGTTAGTGCAAGATTGGTGAAAGAGATCCAAGGAGAACAACATCCCGTTTACTATGTAAGTAAGTCTTTGTTAGATGCCGAAACAAGGTACTCTCATCTAGAAAAATTAATATTAGCCTTAACTACCGCCGCTACCAAATTGCGTCATTATTTTGAAACACATTCCATAACCGTTAGGACTAACTATCCTATGAGAAATGTGTTGAGGACTCCAGAGATGTCGGGTAGATTGGCCAAGTGGTCCGTCGAGTTGAGCACGTATGACATATCATACGAGCCAAGAACAGCCTATCAAATCGCAGGCCCCGGCCGATTTCGTAGAGGCCGACTTCACCCAAGTTTGCGGCTTTGAGGTAGAACCTGGGAAAGGCCATGAAACTTGAAGGTAAAACTGTTCCTAGATTTTGGACACTATTTACAGATGGAGCCTCAAATTCCAAGGGAATTGGCTTGGGAATAGTCCTAAAATCCCTCAAGGTGATATCATACCACAAGTCAGTATCTTGTGAATTTAACGCAACGAATAATGAAGAGTGAGTATGAAGCCCTAATCATGGGTTTAACTACTGACCTTTAAGTTTGAATATAACACATTTAAATGTATTTGTTGACTCTCAATTACTAGCTAACAGTTTAATGGCGCTTATATGGCAAAGCATTCCAAGATGACTCTGTACCTCCAACATGTTAAAGCACTAGCTTCGAAATTTTTATCATTCTCTTTGGAACAGGTCCCTAGAGAAGAGAATGCAGAGAGCGCACGCCTTGGCCAACTTGGGTTCAACTTGCAAATCAATGTTACATACTAATATCCCCATTATTTATGTTAAGTACCCCGTGATAGACCAAGTTGAAGAAACTTCAAGTGGTTCTTCCACCTATCGGGGCACAAGATGCTAAGCCTTCTTGGACCCAACCTCGTCATCGAGTTCCTTCAACTTGGAACTATTCCTCCCGATGTTAAAAATGTTAGATCATTTAAAATTCGAACTTCAACTTTCGTGTTAATAGATAATGTCTGTTCAAGAAATCTTTTGCGGGGCATTACCCGAGATGTGTAGACAGTGAGCAAGTTGAACTTGTGCTCAAAGAAATCCATGAAGGAGTATGTGGGAATCATTCTGGGGAAAGGCGTTGGCATCAAAGGCTCTCAAGACGGGATATTATTGGCCAACCGTGCGTCAAGATGCCATGGATTATGTACGAAGTGTGATGCCCGCAAAGACACAAAGAACATCTTGCACCAACCTCGTCAACCTCTACATCCTATAGTCTCATCTTGGCCTTTCATGCGGTGGGGCAATGGATATTGTAGGCAAGTTGCCCAAAGCTCCGGAGGCAAAGTGTTCATGTTGGCTCTAACCGATTATTTCTCAAAGTGGATCGAGGCGAAGCTTATGTACAAGTCAGAGACAAAGAGGTAATATCGTTTTTAAAGAAAAATATCATTAGCAGGTTTAGTGTGCCGTCGAAATTATATGTGACAACGGGTCACAATTCATAAGTAAGAAGACTAGAGATTTTTGTGCTCGGGGCATCAAGTTAATCATGTCAACACCTGTCCATCCTCAAGCTAATGGCCAAGCTGAATCTAGTAACAAGTTGATTATCAACAACTTGAAGAAGCGTCTGGATCAAAAGAAGGGCAAGTGGGTTGAAGAACTACCACTTCGTGCTTTGGGCGGATAGAACCACTTCTAAAGGAGCAACAGTGTAGAACCCCCTATTCTTTAGTGTACGGAGCCGAAGCCGTAATTCCAGCTTGAAGTGACAATCCCCACAAAGAAGGTATGGCTTATTGACTCAAGATGAAAATAACCTCTTGCTAACTCAAGATTTAGATACAATTGATGAGATCGGGATTTAGCCAAGATAAAGATGGCGGCTTATCGCCAGCCGAATCGCCAGGTCTTACAACAAGAATGTCAGAATAAGAAGATTCCAGGTTGGTGATTTGGTTTTAAGAAAAGTTTTTCAAAATACAAGAGAACTAAATGCAGGTAAACTAGCTCCCAAGTGGGAAGGCCCGTATCTCATCGATGCTGAAGCTGGCAAAAGTGCATACTGGTTGTCAACCCCAAGTGGAGACAGAATCCCTAGAAGTTGGAACGCAATCCACTTGAAACTCTATTTCATGTGAGTCTAGTTGTTTATAACTAGACCCCTCGAGTACGGTTTAGAATTTATGTCAAGTTCAATTACACGTTTCAATTTTTACTCTTATCGAATCCTTGCGACTTGAGCGTCGGAGGGCGTTAGCTACGCTAACGCCCAACCCTAACGTAAATCTGTTTTGCAAGGTGCAACTGGGCAAACGAAGAGGCTCAACATGTTGACACGCCAAGATTTGGCCGATACTTGTTGAGGCTCAGGCAGAGCTGAGGTCAAACATGTTGACACGCCGGTACTGATACGTGTTTGAACCCGAAGAAGAAAATTTCAACATGTTGACACGCCTGATACCGATACATGTTGGAATTCTAGCTGGCAAGGTATAGAGCTTGTTGACACGCCAGGACGGCTGATACTTGCTCTATCCCTTCAAACGATTTACCTCTGATCAAGGTACTCATGGTTAAAAGATTTTCATCTTTTCTTACGAATTAAGGTTTTGACACCTTCGCCTGGGCGCACGTTTTCACACTTTTTCCAAGTTGTGAACTTTTGGTTGTAACATTTTCATGTTACCTACTGGTTATAACATTTACATGTTATCTAAAGAACAAACAAGCGTCTCTTGGAGACATAGACTACTTTGCTAAAAAAACCATTAAGTGTTTTCCAAAAGATCTTTTCATAATTAAAGGACAAGTTGGTTAGGCCAAACAAGTCCCTAAAGACCTAAAAAACTTGGAGTACTAGACCAACCTAGTACCCCCAAAAGAAATTGTCTCGGCTCTTATGAACCATTACAAACCAAAAAACATTGTTTTAAAGACACTCCCCCCATTTGTTGTACCAATAAAGGTACACAAATAAAGCAAAAAATTGTTTTTCAAAATACCAAAAGTTTCAAAAACATTCTTCAAACTTCCCGGCCCGCTGCCGCCGGTGTTGCGTCTTCCACTTGATCATTTAGAGTAGCCACTATGGTGCTTAAATCCTTGTTAGCATCATCAACTAGAGCCTCTAGGGCCGCGGAATTCACTTCTTCTGCATCCGCTGGCTCACCAATATGGTCCTCCAAAACTTTTCTCTCATCTTCCAAGTTCCAAGCTATGGCCTGTCCATTTTCATATTCTTCAATCATTTGAATACGGGTCTCCAACAAAGTCTTGGTGGCGTTGAATTTGAAGTTCCCTCTCGCAACTTCAAGCTCTTTCATATGAGCCTTATTCTCAGCACGAATGGCTTTCACTTCTTCTCCCAAGCGTTCAAAATCCTTCTTCAAACCTTCCACCTCACCTGCATGCTTGTCTGCCTCCCTCTTCAATTTCTCCACTTCCTTGGCACTTTTGGTAGCCTCCTTTTTTGATTCTGCAGCTTCGTGACCAAGCCTCGCCGCTTTGATCTTCAATGCATCAATGTAGGCCACAATCGGGGTCATGAGTTCCTGCACCAAAAAAGATGTTAGTACTTTATCAAGCTCTTTGATAAAATTTAAAGATTCCTTCATCTTTACCTTCTCAACAACAGCCCTAAATTTTTCTCCTAACTTCTCCATGTCCATATCACTGTTTGCATCTGTGGCCTCAGCTTCCACCAGCTTTCTTTTCTTTGCATCCCCCTTCTTCTTGGATGCAGCCACATGGGAGCTAGCCACAATAGACACAGGGGTAGGGGGTTTTCCATCCTTCTTTGCCAAGCTTTTTGCTCTGGCTGCGGCAAGAAGGTCGCAGCAATGTAGCTTTCCTTGGAGCGAGTGGCTGCAAATTAGAATGAAGAGTTAGAACAGATTAGAGGGGTTAGAACAACTTGGAGATAGGCAAAGATTTAAAGTATTTGATTAACCTGTAGACATTGGGATAGGCTCAGAAAAGGTTTCTTCAAGGTTTGCCTCTCGGGCTTCTTTGGGACCAACTTCCTTGTTAGAATCTGCAACAAATAGAACTGGTAGTGCCTTAAAAGTTCTCACTAAGGGTTCCAAGTTATAGATCTCGCTCACTCTTTCCTCTGTGTTGTCTTTAAAGGGAAAAAGCACATCCAATTTCGCAACTAGGCGAAGAAAAATTTGGAGAAATAGTTAGTACATTGCTGAAAACCATCATTAGAATAAGAAAAATTGCCTACTACCTTGGGACCTCCATTTGAAGTTGGCACCCACATCCTTCACCAGGGTGCTCTTCTTTGCAAAAAAGAACTTGTTCTTCCACCCTCATCGGCGGATCAACATTGTCAATTAGGAAAGGCGTCCTACCAACCCTAACCCTAAAACCATATCTCCCTAAACCAAAGCTCCTAAATTCATGCGTAAAAGCAAATTCCTCTAGACCAATTGCTAACTCTGTTTCTGCATTTAGCCTTACTAGGGTTTGAAGGCTTCTCCAACCTTGAGGCATGAGTTGGGCATAGTTAAGCTTGGAAGATACAAAGAACTGGGTGATTAAAATTGGAAACGGGAATTTTAGGCCAATAGTGAACGGATATTCAGGGAAACATACCCATTCCGGGGAAAAACACTGCAGTTAGGTCGGGATGGGTAAAGTTCGGTTTCAAAAGCCATGGCGTGATTCCTCGATAATTTCTAAATTAACGGCGGGAATGGTACACTTTTCTCTTTCAGGGTTCTTTAACATGTTATGGGTGAGAAAACCTTCGGGCAAACCCTCTCCACTCTCAATTAAAGTTACCACCTTTCTCTTCCCCATTTTTCAAACTTGAAACAAAGATTCAAAGATGGAACAAGAAAGGAAACAAGAAACTCACCGGCAATTTCTACTTGATTCTCCTCTCCAAAACCGTCTTTTCCTGGTTCTCCTTCTTCTTCCCGTAATCTTTTTGAAAGCTACGTTTTTGAAAGGGAGAGTTGGAACAGGAGTCTTCTTATTAAATAAGGGTTTGAAGGTGGTTGAGACCTTTTAAAACAAATACACCTCTTTGCCTCGAGAAACTAACTGAAAACCGTCCCATCGCGTCTCTTTTAAAACCGTCGTTCCTTTCTTATTTTGGCAAACCTTTTGAATTCTTTTTGTCTCTTTCTATTCTTCTTTTTTTAAAATTCAAAAAGTTTGGGGGCAATTGTTGGGCCCTACATTTTCAATCAACATGTTTGCAACTTACGCCTAAACAACTTGGTACTAACAACTTGGGTTGTTCTATTTACAACTTGGTTTTTACAGGTTAGGACGCATAACGCTTTTCCTATTTTATAGGGAACGTGCCAAAGACCAGTTCAACCACGATTCTTCAGCAAGCCAACGATTATCTCTTTCCCAACGGATGAGTGCGGATAAATCTCCAAGGATAAACCTCAACTCCGAGTTTGTAGGCCCTCATTGTTATTTAGTTTTATTCTTGAGGTATAAAAGGGAACATACACTGTAAATTCACACACGCACTACACTAGCCTAAGCTCCCTTTTCATACGCTCTTAGCATTGTAATCTCAAGAAAATTCATAGTAAACTTTCGGTCAAGGCAGGAGCCACATCCTCCCGGGGTTTTATGCCGGCGAACAAGTTGTTCAAGGGCTTTCCCTAGTCAACAAATGTCTTGTGTCCATTTCTATTCAACTTGATAATCATTGTACCTAGATTCATATCACTTTAGTCACTTTTCCCATCATACAAATTTAATTGTTGAAATCTGACCAAAACAATGGAGACGACATCAATGCAAATATTAATGAACCCAAAGAAGACATCTCTCACATTTCCATAGTTACCAAAGAAGATGCTATTCAATCCTTCTGCTTTTCAAGCTCAGATGACAACTTGAATTTAAGTGTTTTAAGCTTGTTTGGCCGTGAGAGAGGCCTCAAAAGAGCCAAGGTAAATAATATCTACTCACTCCTCCGTCTTTTTTGAAATTGAATTTTGACTAAATATTAATATTATCATCCACAGATTGATATTATCATCCGGAACGAAAAGATTGCAGTAATAAGCGGAACGTTTGACATCTACGAAAGTAGAAAGATCATAACGTCGTTATCTTTTTTAACAGACAATAACAAGTCGTACGGACCCTTTGGTACTACGAGGGGAACTGCTTTTGCATTGGTGGTAAAAGATCATAGTTTCACTAATTTCGGTGCCCATTGTGGCTGGCTACTTGATGATACTGGGATTAGTTTGGGAAATCGGCAATTCACAATAACTGAGTCTATTAAGCCTTTCGGTGGTCCTGGTGGAGAAAACCAGTACGATTATATGGCGAAAGGAGAGATAACTCGTATTTATATCAAACACGAAGGTGGCATTCGCTCTATCAGATTCACAAGTCAAAATGAGAAAGGTGGTTTGAGGACTTCAAGAAGGATCGGAGGTGCAGTCGGGGATAAGGGTAATAAGACAACTGAGGTATGCTTTTTTACCGTATGAGCAACTAAAGAGTAATTAAATTTGAGTTTTGAAATTTGATTTTTTTTCTGTCCTACAGATTGTTCTTGATACGAATAACAACGAGAAGCTTGTGGGAATCAGTGGGACGGTTGGAATATACTTGTCGTTTTTGGTGATAACATCTCTGAAATTTTACACAAGCGCAAACAGGTCATTTGGACCTTTTGGTGGGGGAGCAGGCGACCCTTTCTCGTATATGGCTGAGGAAGGTTATATTACCGGATTTTATGGGCGTGATGGGGGCTTGCTTGATAGTATTGGACTCCATGTTCAAGTTTGAAATGGTTATCATAAATGGGTTGGGCCTGAACAGTTAGAACAGTTCGATAAAACCGATAGATCAAGTAAGGTGGGTAATAAACTGGAAATTAAACAATAATTGATACGTTGGCCCAGAAGATCAAGATAGCACTATATGCGACAAACGTGCGGCATATAGAGGAAGTCAAATGAAGGCGAGAAGAGTAACTGGCGGGAATATTAATTCGTCCCCATATTTTTAGGTACCAAAGGGGATAACTTATGGCGAGTAACCTGGGTATGCTTTGTCGCAAAAAGGGTTTGTCGCACAAAGGGTTTGTCGCCTAGCGACAAACGTGATCGATGGTCCAACCTTTGGGTGTACCGACACGTGGTACCCACCCCCATAATGTAAAACAGTTGTAACATGATGGGAATGTCGCATTTTTACTAACTCGAGGGTAGTTGACTCGACTTAGCATAGATGACTGACACGTGTCCTTCCAAGTATGGTCCATGATTACAAGGTGGTATAAATATGTAAAATTCTCCATTATTAAGTAAGTCTACTCTCTCTCTTTAAAATCTGTCTTTTCTCCATTACAATAGGGAGCTTTTCTAAAATCTGAACTGAAAACTGATTCTCACGCCGAAGGGGTTTCACCGGAGTCACCCCGCTTAGTTCATTGTTGCTTGTGTGTGTAGGTCCCATAGCGAGCCATCCCAAGAAGATTAGCCTGAGTATCCTTTGAAGCAGTTGAAGATTCAACTCCCGATCAACACCATTTTCCATGGCAAAGATCGGGCTTGGTTCCGCTGCCGGACCTCGAGCGTTTCTTCTTTGGGTGGCTAGGTGAAGTTTGGGAGGTTGTTGGTGGCCGCCTGAGGTGAGAGAGAAGATGGAGCACCGTTGTTGTTTTGTTGGTGGAGCCCGAAGATTCTAACCGTCGCTTTGGTCAAAGGAGTAAAGGCTAGTTGATTAGAAAACCAAGGAGGATTCTCGATAGTACTTGTTAAAGGTGTTTTTGGATTGTGGTATTTATTTCAGAAGTCATAAAGTTGTCTTTGGCCGTAAAGGTTGTAAGTTCATTAGTGCATGCATTAAAGGCCTTTTGTTTTCGAAAGTGACTTGTAAAGTTGTCGAACAGTTGGTTTATGGTGAAAAGGTGTGATTTGTCTTGAAGTATGTAAAAGTATAACAGCTTAGTTGGAAGCAAGTTATGGTGGGTGGACAAGAAAAAGCTACTCCTTCTAGGGTGGCTCGTAATTTAACATTGGCAACCCCAAATGCAAAGGATGCTCGTGCGGGAGCCGAAGCGTGATCCGAGAGAGAGGTGGAGGTCCATACGCTGCCGAGACTAACACCGGTGTTAGGCGGGCTAGGGTGGAGGAGGAAAGGGTGAGAGTGGAAAGAGCCAAGGCAGTAGATGAAGGCCAAGTTCCCGCGAAGTCAAAGAATGCAGAAGTAAGAGAAAGGATTGAAAAGTTAAGGGCGAATAATGAGGCATGGATGCATGTCCTCGCCAATAATCAACAATTGAAGGAGTTACATGTGGAGCCCTCCCACGTTCCTGAGAATTTGCTAAATGGGCAAGCGGGAAGGTCCCATGTCGGTGGGCAAAATCGGGAGGATAGCGCTAGCGTGGCTAATAGACCAAGACAGAATGTAGATACGCCGCCGCCCAGGAGATTAGCAGAAAATCGAAGGCGAGATGATGACTTGGAAGCAAGAAAGAAGAGGAGAAAGAAAATATACCATAAGCCAGGCAACTCCAAAGAAGAATCTTATTACTTTGAATATGACAGCAATGAATCCAGCGGCTCTACGCACGACGAGGGACGCGGCAAGGAAAGGACCCAGATATCGCGACGTCATGGTGCTAGGCGACATCGTGAGAGGTCACCGCGGGATAGGGAGCGACGGCGACCAGATAGGAAAGATAAAGATTATGATAAGGAAAGGGAACGGAGAGCTGCAGAGGCGGAAAGGGCGGCAGAAGCCGAGAAGATCGTAGAAGCCATAAAAGCCGCAGAGTTGGCCAAGGCTAGTGAGGCAGAGAAGACTAAGAAGGAAGAGGAACAAAGGTTAAGAAATGAGGTGGCTGAGATGGCGAAGAAAATTAAGGATTTAGAGGCGGGAATAAAGAAAGTGGAAGGGAAAAAGCCTTTTTTGGCTCCTTTCACCCAAAATATCAAAGGTGTTGCCCCAGACCCAAGTTTTCGAATGCCAACTTTATCAAGTTATTCAGGAAAATCTAGAGCAGTAACTCATGTAGGAGGATTTGAAGCAACCATGTCGCTGTTGACTGAGAATGAAGCAATTTTATGTCGAGCATTGGTGAGCACTGCGCGCATCATGCATTGGATTGGTTCTTGGTACACTCAAGATTCTATAACGGGGTATCAAGATTTCGTGGAGAAATTCTTGGCGAGATTTAGTGCGTCAGGATCACAACCAGCTCAAAAGACGGAGTTGTGCGCCTTAAGCAAAAGGATGGGGAAGGGATTGCGACTTTCACAGATGTGTTCATGGGAGTGGCCAATCAAGTTCCCGATATCGCACAAGGCGAGATAATCATGTTGTATAACACCGCTTACCGGGTCACTTCAAGCAGGAGTTAGGGATGAGATTGCCAAAGACTACAGGGGAGTTGTATGAAAGAGTGCGAGGATTTTGTAGTGGAGCTAGAGTTAAGACAAAGGGGGGTACAATTGCGAGTCAGGCCGTCAAGAAAGTGGCGAGCGAAAGGGTGGAGATAGTGCGAGATGATAGAAGGGGGTTTGGCGGCAATAGAGGGGCAAGTCAAACGGGAGGAAGCGGAGGCCGTGGAGAAGGGCGCACGGGGGATCAGAGAGAGTTTAAGCCAAAGACAGACATCAAGTATAGCCGGTTGAACACTCCTATTAGCGAGATCATGAAGAAAATAAATCTGCCCGAACTTTTTCCTATTACACCAGAACTCGGTCCGTCTAGAGATCGAATAGTTACCGTGAATTTCACAAAGATAAAGGGCACAAGACTCGACGATTGTTATAATTTGAGAAGATTGATTCAGGGAAGATTGACAGGGGTTTTCTCAGGAGTATTTGGAGGAGAATGTTGCGGATGATCAACGTAGGCCTGAGAGAAATTTGGTAGATGTCATTCACGACCCTTTACCCAAAGTGTGTCTCGCTTGAATACCCAAATCATGACCTTGACGCATACGTTTGATGTTCCTCGCTCCCGCCACCAAGATAGGGTGATCGCTTTTCCAGCGAGAGTTGGGGTTACCAAAAGCCATGGAGTCGCCCAATTATCATCACTATGTATCCAGGCAATAATATCGTGCAATGAGTCATGGTGGACTCGGGGCAAGTAGGAATGTGCTTTATTATGATGCTTTTAAAAGGATGAATTATACAGAGGCAAATTTGGTGCCTCATAAGGGATATCTTGAGGGATTCACTAATCACTCGCTAAAGTTAAAGGGACGATTATGTTGGACGTTGAGATTGGTGAAGGAAAGCTGGCGAGATGCGAGAATGTCGAATTCATGGTGATTGATCTTGTGTCTCCTTATAATGCTATAGTGGGAATCCCATTCATGTTGAGTTTTGAAATGGTTCTCACAATTCCCCATCGTAGGGTGAAGTATCCCACAAAGAAATGGGATAGGTTGCTTGAAGAGTGAGGCGGTCACTGTGATAAGAAAACAAAAGGAGATGTTGAAAGCTAAGGCAGAGAGTACAATTTCGATGACTTCCAAAGTAGAATCTAGTCCACTAAAGATAAATATGGTTAAGATTGTAGAGGTGGAGAATGGTGAACCAGATTGGATCATAACGGAGAGTATGAAAAATGGAACCGCTATGGTAGCCGAAGCGACAAACCAAGTGTCAGGGCGAGTTTCAGGGCGAGAAATATGTAGGTTGGAAGAGCGGGAATCAGGTTGGCGGGATGTAGACTCAGATATGGTGGGAGAGGGTGATGATGGTGAAGAAAATTGTTGGGCGATGGAAATAGTGAATGCCACGCCCCATATAAGTTATGCCAGGGTTGTAAGGTTTGTTAGTATGGAGGAGCCAAGGATTGAAGAGGTGGTTGAGGGAAACGTTAAAGTACTAATGAGCGAATCTGATGACGATTATGAAGCCATTGAGGTGGAGGATGCTCAGGGGCGGCCTACTGGTAATGTCTTTGCCGATCTTAAGAAGCCCGCTCCTGTGGGTATGAGGAAGAGGAAAAGAATAGAGGTGGAGACGCCGCAGTGCGGGATGAGCCGATATCAAGGCGGGAGAAGAGTTGGAGGAGGTGGAAATCAATTGTTATTTTCCCGAGCGTAAGGTGAAGATTGGCAAGCAACTATCGCGGGATGAGCGGGAAGCTTTGGTTGATTTTTTGAAGGAAAATTTGGATGTATTCGCTGAGACCGGAGGATATGAAGGGTATTGATGAGAGTGTTGCTCGCATTGTTTGAATGTCGATCCTAAGGTGGAGCCATTTAAGCAAAGGGTAAGGCATTTGTCACGGAGAAAGAGACGGCAAGATTGGAAGAAGTGGAAAAGTTGTTGAAGGCGGGAATAATCGAGAAAATTCAATATCCGGTGTGGTTGGCTTGTCCCGTAATGGTTTTGAAGTCAAACAAGAAGTGGAGAATGTGCATTGATTTTACTGATCTGAATACAGCATGTCCCAAGGATTGCTATCCTTTACCCAAGATTGATAAGTTGGTGGATTCCATTTCAGGTCACAGAGTGTTCAGTTTTATTGATGCTTATTCAGATACCACCAGATTAAGATGGCGGAGGAAGACAAAGCGAAAACAGCGTTAGGACTCCAAAGGGAAATTTTTGTTACAAGATGATGCCGTTCGGCTTGAAGAATGCGGGGGCAACATATCAAAGGATGGTGAACGAGGTGTTCAAGTCGCAGATTGGGCGGAATATAGAAGCGTACATTGACGACATGGTGATCAAGACCAGAGAGAAAAACCACTTGTTGGATCTTGCTGAGACTTTTGAGAACTTAAGAAGGAATTCAATGAAGTTGAACCCTAGTAAGTGCACGTTTGGTGTTACGGCGGGAAAATTTCTGGGATTCTTGGTCAACGTGCGCGGATTGAGGCCAACCCGGAAAAAATTCAGGCGTTATTAGACATGTCGCCACCTAAGTCTATTCGCGAGATTCAGCGACTAAATGGGAGGATCATTGCCCTGGGAAGATTTATTTCGAAGTCGGCGGAGAGATGTTTGCCGTTCTTCAAAGTTTTGAAGGGCGGAAAGAAATTTGAATGGAGCGAGGAGTGCGGAGCAGCTTTTGAAGAAATGAAAGCTTACTTGGGGAAGCCACCATTGTTGAGCAGCCCTGTGGAGGGGGAGGAATTGTTTGTTTATTTGGCAGCTTCTGACTATGCGGTTGCGGCAGTGTTGGTGAGGGAAGACGGAGGAATTCAAAGGCCTGTATACTATGTTTCCAAAGCATTAAGTGAGGTTGAGTCGAGGTATTTTAATGCCGAGAAGTTGGCTTATGCGTTGGTGGTGGCGGCAAGGAAGTTGAGGGCCTATTTTGTCGCTCATACCATTGTGGTGTTGACAGACGCGCCCTTAAGAAAGATTCTGCAGCAACCAGATTCTGCGGGAAGGCTTTTGAAGTGGTCAATTGAGTTGACGGAATTCGACATCAGATATGAATCTCGTCGAGCTATTAAGGCGCAAGCGTTGGCAGACTTTATAGTTGAAACCTCATTTACCAAGTCACAGCCGATGTAGTTGAGGAGCGCGAGAAAAAGAAGATGGCAAAGCGGGCTGAGCCAAGTTTGATTGAAGAAAAGAAGAGGCCGGAGGATTGTTGGATTCTACATGTTGATGGTTCGTCAGCAAAGGACAGAGGAGGAGCGGGAATGGTTTTGATATCCCCAGATGCGGAATGTGAGTATAGGAAAGCCTTTAGGTTCAAATTCCCAAAGGTCTAATAATCAAAGCGGAGTACGAAGCCTTGGTGTCGGGAATTGAATTTGCGCGGATGTTGGAGTAAAGAGGATTGTGGTCCATTCTGACTCTCAGTTGATTGTTAAGCAAGTAAAAGGCGAATATGGCACGGTGAATTCATTTTTGATAAGATATTGTGATTTGGTGAGAAACATTTTGAGTCATTTTGAGTTTTGGGAGTTGGTACAAATTGGGCGAGAAGAGAATTCAAAGGCGGATGCACTGAGTAGGTCGGCGGGAAGTGGAGAAAATGAAGCAGTTGTGGATCCCTTGGTGGAGTATGTGGACACGCCGCAATTGATAGATCCAGTGGTAATGGAAATTGGAGAGACTAAGCAAATTGGGTTACTGACATGAAAGATTTTTTAGAGAAGGGTGAATTGCCGCTTGAGGAAGAAAGGGCTAAACTAGTAAAGGTGACTTCCCCGCGATTTACGGTGCAAGATGGAATCTTATATAGAAGATCTTTTTCAAAGCCATTGATGAGGTGTATAGAGCCGGCACGGTGGCTAAGGTTTTGTTTGAAATCCACGAAGGCGTCTGCGGAGGTCATCCGGGGGCGAGATCTCTTGCGGAGAAGGTGTTGTTCCATGGTTATTATTGGCCAAGCTTGAAGAAGGATGCGGAAGAATATGTGCGGAAATGCGAGAAGTGTCAAAGGTTTGGGAATATTCCGCGCCAACCCGCCACTGAGCAGACGCCTATTGTCGCAACGTGGCCTTTTGATATGTGGGGCATAGATTTGATTGGGCCATTTCCAAAGGCCAAGGGAGGGTGCCAGCATGTAGTCGTTGCAGTGGATTATTTTACGAAGTGGATCAAGCGAAAGCCTTGGCAACGATAAGCGAGGATAATGTGATTAAGTTCGTTCAAGAAAACATTTGGTGCGTATATGGGTTACCTGTGGCCATTATCTCCGATCATGGAACACGCTTTGGTAAGAAATTTGCCGCGGAATGTCAAAGGATGAATGTGAAGCATTGGATGCTCGGCGTATACAAAGCCGCAATAGCAGAATGGTCAAAGTGGAGGCGGCAAATAAGCAAATCATTGCCGCATTACGTAAAAATTTAGAAGGAAGGGGCGGAGCATGGTTAGAAGAATTGTCTACTGCATTATGGTATGTAAGGACCACAATAAAGGGTTCAACCGGTGAAACAGCATTTGCTTTGACTTATGGGTCTGAAGCCATGGCACCGGCCGAGATGGCCTTGCCGACTTATAGAGTGACTTATTATGATGAGGCGAGAAATGGTCAGAGGCGGTGCAACGACCTTGATTTGGTTGATGAAAGGAGGCTACAAGCGAGAATGAGGATGGTAAATTACAAGCAGAGGATGAAGGCCCAGCATGATAAGCGGGTTAACAAGAGGTCTTTCAAATGTAGGTGATTGGTACTAAGGAGTGCAGAAGCCACGGGACCCAAACCAGGCTTCACCAAGTTGAATGAAAAATGGGAAGGGCCGTTTCAGGTATCTCAAATTGTTCGAGAAGCGGACCTATCTACCGAGAAAGCAAGATGGCGAAGAGTTGAAGAATGCCTGGAGTGTCGATCATTTGAAGCGTTTTTATCAATGAAGTTGTAGTAACCTTTTTTAGTTGCATCTTTTGATTTTGGTTCTAGATGACAAAAGATACGTAACTTTTTCTGGGGTCATGTGTTTTTGTGTACATCGCATTGACGGGAAAGTTATGTAAAATTTGCCAATCTAGCACGATGTAACTTGTCGACGTGATGAAGAAGGAAGGAATTATTCAGTGACATATTGTTTTGTGATCACCGTTTTCATTAAAATTTGACAAGTGTTATGTTTTGTGAAACAGTTATTGGAACGGCGGGATTAGAAGAACGACGGTGGTCAAGGAAGCCGTTTTAACAAAGGATAAAGAGCTTGGATAAAGGAGGCGACAGTAGAGGCGCGCAAAGAAACGTGAGAAGCAATAGTCGTCAACACTCACCAAGAGGGATGTGGTGTCTTGGTTAGAGACCAAGGCACCTAATGGATGTGGCGGCTTGGTTAGAGACCAAGTCGCCCAAAAGGGATGTGGTGGCTTGGTTAGAGACCAAGTCACCCGTGGATGTGGCGGCTTGGTTAGAGACCAAGTCGCCCAAAGGGATGTGGTGGCTTGGTTAGAGACCAAGTCACCCGGTGGATGTGGCGGCTTGGTTAGAGACCAAGTCGCCCAAAGGGATGTGGTGGCTTGGTTAGAGACCAAGTCACCCAAAAGGATGTGGCGGCTTGGGTTAGAGACCAAGTCGCCCAAAGGATGTGGTGGCTTGGTTAGAGACCAAGTCACCCAAAAGGGATGTGGCGGCTTGGTTAGAGACCAAGTCGCCCAAAAGGGATGTGGTGGCTTGGTTAGAGACCAAGTCACCCAAAAAGGGATGTGGCGGCTTGGTTAGAGACCAAGTCGCCCAAAAGGGATGTGGTGGCTTGGTTAGAGACCAAGTCACCCAAAAAGGGATGTGGCGGCTTGGTTAGAGACCAAGTCGCCCAAAAGGGATGTGGTGGCTTGGTTAGAGACCAAGTCACCCAAAAATGGATGTGGCGGCTTGGTTAGAGACCAAGTCGCCCAAAAGGGATGTGGTGGCTTGGTTAGAGACCAAGTCACCCAAAAAGGGATGTGGCGGCTTGGTTAGAGACCAAGTCGCCCAAAAGGGATGTGGTGGCTTGGTTAGAGACCAAGTCACCCAAAAAGGGATGTGGCGGCTTGGTTAGAGACCAAGCCGCCCAAAAAGGATGTGGTGTCTTGGTTAGAGATCAAGGCACCTAGTGGATGTGGCGGCTTGATTAGAGACCAAGTCGCCCAAAAGGGATGTGGTGTCTTGGTTAGAGACCAAGGCACCTAAATGGATGAGGTATCTTGGTTAGAGACCAAGCCGCCTAAATTGAGGTATCTGGATTAGAGACCAAGATACCAAATGGATACGCCGAATGGCTACGCAGAAAATTGTCGCATCAAATAGTTGACAATAATCTACACTTGGGAGTGAGGCTGCCTAAAGACAAGCCTCACTTTTTTGAAGGGAGTAGTATGTGTATAGAGATAAGATGGAGAGATACAGTAAGAGGTACAATCTTTGATGAACTATCAAAGCAAAATCAGAATTATCAAAAGAAAAACAAGCGACATGAAAAAGTTATGATAAACAGAGATAGTTTCAGAAGCAGGTCATAAGAAGTAAAGCAGTAGATAAAAGGTCGCAACAGTGCGACAAGAAAATAGCTACAAATTGTCTTTGGCGCGAAGGCCGGGAACAGAAATGAAATTAATTGTTTGCGACAAAACAGGTGGCGAAATTTAAAAGAAGGAAACAAAAATTGTTTGTTACAGGCCCAAAAATAAAAGTTGATAGCAGTTACAAAACGAAAGCGCCAGTTCATTGACGAACGTCGAAAACGTCAAAAATAAAATTCCAACTCAACTATCTACAATTGATTTGTAAATAGGGTAAGTCGGGTCGAACCTCAGAGACACAAAATTTAAAGTGTAGGAATTACTGCTAGAACAAAAAGTTGTAACGTGAAGAAGTTGTTTGGTTTGGTTTTGAACTAATTTGTTTGCAAAAATTAAGTAAATTTGATTGTAGAAGATTTCAATATTAAGGAGACTAATTCCCGGAATTGGCTTCACAAGTTATGCTCAAGGTTCACAATTCATCAATCAAAGTACACTTGGGGTTTTGTTCTTACGAAAATATGATTGGGACACTTTGGCGGGTGATTTGCAATCAAGTGTTTCTAACTAATCTACTCCCTTGGCCCGTTCATAGATTAGCTAGAAACCCATTGTAGAACTTAAGAACATAAAATAAACCACAATTCTTATGAATCTTTTGGCGAGGATTCAACAAATTGTGAAAATCAAGCCAAGACTAATTTCAATTGTAAATTTGGCGTTTCACAATTGAAATTCTAAACAATTCAAGAACAATTATTTGATCAAGACAAAAGTTCTAAAATTTCATTAAAAACAACTTGATTATCCCAAGTAATACTAAGATAAAGATGAACAATAAAACTTAAGACATAAAATGTTACCTCCAATTCCAAGAACTAAAAGGTTTAGCTAGCCATTAGAAAGCAAGAACACCAAGAAATGTCTAAGAAAATATTCTGCAGAAAAAACTAACTAACTATGGAGAAGATTAACAAGCCCTAATTATATATCTCCCCCCAAAAACTGAAAAAAACATAAAATTAAATAGCCATTGTCTTAAATTAACCCCCATGTTCACCAAAAACTAATGCTGCAATTAACCAATCATTAACCCCATAAACAGTCACAATTAATCTCTTCCATTACTCCTCAGCCGTTCCAAATTGCCTGGTCTTCATGTGCAAAACGCCTCGTGGGCGGTCGCCCACAACACCCCTGGGCGGTCGCCCAGTCCTCCAGAAACATTTTGTCATCACCACTCATGCTGGTGAGCGGTCGCCCAGCTATTCCTGCACGGTCGCCCAGCTCAACAGAAGGTTCAAGCTTCACAGTTTTTTTCTCCTGAGCGGCCGCCCACCTCAACCTGAGCGACCGCCCACAATGACGGACTGTTGGGCCATTTTCTTTCCTTTGGCCCAGCTGCAAATTGCCTTTAGCCCAACTCAATATTCACCATTGGCCTTGCCACTCCTTGCTTGCATTGGCCCCTTCTTCCATTTGTTAATGCCCATTTGTACTCAGTCCGTTCCACAATTTCCACATCTCATTGTTCCACTTGATTTATTCGCATATTGTTCCCAATTTCCACAATTCAACCACTGAAACTAAAAACACTAAAAACATCCGTTAAACACACAAAACTCAAGGATTAAGCAAATAATAAGTTCAAAAAGTAGTCAATGGATGAGTGTAAAACTCACTCATCAAATACCCCCAAACTTAGACATTTGCTAGTCCTCGAGCAAACACTAAAACAAACTAAGCAAACAAAATTAAACAAACAAAAATTAGAAACAAACTACTCTAACAAACAATTAACTATGTCCCTCCATTCTTGCATTCCACAATTGCAATATTACATAATACCATCAACCGCAGGATAAAATTTTTCACAATGCAAGTATCAATATATTTTTCCGTTAATTGTAAAATATTACTTAACCATTATAATTGCACCATAAATCTCTTTATGCATTAACATCTTTCTCTTATTCACAACCATGATCCATATTTATAAAGCTAAGTACACCAACCATCTCTTAGTTTATTGACTTTATTTATCAAACAACAACACCTTTAAGCATAAAACATGAATACTCCCAAGAAACAACTACACCCCCCCCAAACTTGATTCTTTTAGCACCTTTTAAAAATCATCTACCGTTCAAGTAGGGAACACTGTAGCAGCGAACTCCATGCCCCTAATACTAAGTAGAGATTTATTTAAAGGCTTTGAGAGTTAGCCATTTCGGTATCGAGCTTGCTACGGACCATCACGGCGGTAAAGCTCTTCCTCCATAACGCTACTGCATACCCAGAAATCTGGTTAAGCTAGAATAATCCCTAACCGATTAATCTACACGTCTGGAGGTTTCACCGAATACACATTGCATTGCCATTGCTCTCATTTTATTTTAATTTTTTTTCTCTTTTTTTTTTTTTCTTTTCAAGATCACAAGGGGGGGTTCCACTCACAACCAAGGAATACTCCTCACAAAACTTGCCTAGTGTTGCTATTTGACACGTAAATTCATTAACTTAAAAGATGATGGTGTACTCTAAACTTTATAAAAATTGGATCAAAAATTATCAACAAGGAGCAAACTTTCACAAGTGCACAAAACTTACACTAAGAGATTTATGACTCAATTATAACTCTTAAGTAATATAACACAATTAACCAAAAAATATACCAACTTGCATAAACATATTTACACCAAATTTATCCTTCCTAGCGGTCACAATCCATCATATGCAATTAAGGGAACACCAAGAATGTCAATGATTATCTACAAAAAAGGACATGGCTAATTATTTTTTCATTTTTCAAAATTTTTTCTTCTTTTTTTTTCTTTTTTTTTTTTTTTTTCTTTTCAAAACAATAAAGCATCTACAACAACCAAGTACCCCACACCCCCAAACTTAAAATATGCATTGTCCCTAATGCACAAAATAAAAGAAAGGATAAGGGGTACCTTCAACCACCAACTATCTCCAAAATTGGTCCCAAGGACCCACCGAGCCACTTCCGCTCGAATCTGCTTCCAGCTGCTTCTGTTGTTGTTATTCTTGATTTTCTTCTTCTTCTTCTGCTCCCAAGTACCCCATCCACTCATGCGCTCCGGGTACGGTATCGTGGCGATTGGTATGGGATGTTTTGAGGCGGTGGAGGCGGAGGAAGCCTGTGCATCAGCTCCTGGAACATCTCCGATTGAGCATCCTCCATACGCTGCCTCCACATACTCGGGCAAAGATAAAACTCCTCAGTAGCCATTGACTCCATCCTCCCCAACCGCTGATCCATAGTCTCATAATGCCCCCGGAGCTGACTGACCTCCTCTGATAGAGCATCTACCTGGCCTCCCACATAGTAGGCCGCCTCCGTAGGAGTAAACTCATGCTCCTCCATATCTTCTTCCACCTCATTTCCTCTCACTCCCCTAGACGAACCTTCACCCGGCTGTAAGTGAGCATGCCCCTTAACAACCAGGGACCTCTTACTAACAGCTGTACCACTTGACACGATGTCCCTCACAATCTTCAACCGCGGAAAACTCACCCCCCTCCTCTCTATCATTCCAGATATCAACAACGGAAAATTAAAACTGCATCGCCCGATAGTCCTAATGGTGTTCACTATCTCCCTTGACATTGCCCGTCCCGTATTGAACCTTTGAGCCAGAATGGCCAACACAATATTCATTAACAATGCTCTCCTCCAATGCACATCATTGTAGTGCGAAGTGGGCATTATGCGCTCACAAATAAAACGGTGCAGAGCCCGCATTCTCAAATCCATGTCTCGCGCCTTTTTCACATTCCCATTCCGCAACAATGTTACATCAATATTAACAAAAGACGGCTCCAACATATGAAGGTTACCCGCCACATTCGATTCCATGATCTGTGCATTAGAGTGATAATCACACACAACAGGCGATGCCATTCCATAATAGGTATTGATATCTTCAGCATTATAGTACACATTATTTCCTCTCACCCAACCAAACTTCCTCACTTGCCCTTCCTCAAAAGCATTGGCATAAAATTCCCGCACCAACACCTTCGAACCTTTATTGGAAGGACGTCTCGCCAAGTTACCCCAGCCATAATTTGCAAAAATGCCATCCAACCCAAGTTCCGCGGGGTTAAATTCATTCTCCACAGCAAACCCTTTGGTTGAGTATTTTTCAAAAAATGACTGCGCTTTAGCACTCACAAACCTTGTTCCATCAAACTCAACCTCCGGTTCCGGGACAGGGGCATTTCTTCTTCTAGACATTTTTAAATAAACACCCACAAATTCCACACTAGGCACTAAGAAAATGGAATTGAAAACCTTACTTGCCCTGAGAAACTCGCCGGAAAAGTCACCGGAATCTCGCCGGAATTCCGCCGGAAAAGATGAAGATGAACTTGGAAGAAGACTCCTTCTTTGAACAACAATTTCCACCCCAAGCTTGGCTTTGGACTTCAAAAATCAGATATTTGTCAACCTTTTCCACCCTTGCAAACTCTTCAATACAATTTCTTCAAAAATCCTTGCAACAATGGTGATGTAGGGCCTTCAATCTTGGTTAAAGGGGGTTGGGTATGGTGGGGGAAGGGAAATTTTGGAAGAAAATTGGGAGATTTGAGTGATTTGGGAGAGAATTTTTAGAGAGATGAAGAGGGAGGGGCGGAGGTTTTAGAGAGAGGAAGAGGGAATAATTGGTGTGTTTAAGAGAGAGAGAAAAATAAGGGACGGTTGGGTTAGGGATTCAAATTTTTAAACGCCAGATTCGCCATGTGGGCGGTCGCACACCTGACCATGGGCGGTCGCCCAGTTGTCCAGTAGCTTCAAACCTTTAGGCATTTCCAATGTGGGCGGTCGCCCACTCCTACCTGGGCGGTCGCCCACTTGTACAGCAAGTTCATTTCAATTTCCCAACAGCTCTGGGCGGTCGCCCACTTGACCATAGGCGGTCGCCCATCAGTACAGTAACTTCAACCATTTTGTAAATCAAACATGGGCGGTCGCCCTCATCTACATGGGCGGTCGCCCACACGTCCAGTGGGATTTTTGCTGTCTCAAAATCTGCACAACACCACAAAAACAAACACCAAGCATAATATCCATTGATACATTACAATTCGACCCATATTTTGACCGCACTTTCGCTGCCTACGTCCCCATTGATGTGAGCGGACTACCCAACAACAATAGGCTCAGGTCACCGTAGTTCGACACGTTCCCGAGATACAAAAAAAACAACTTCTTTTTCTTTTTTTTTTTTAGAAGAAAAGCAACCCATAAAATGAAAAATAAAATGAAAACTAAAACTCTCCACCCCCAAACTTAATGATTACTTTGTCCTCAAAGTGATGAAAACAAAGAAAAAATTAAATTTAAGGGTATTACAATACACTACTTACCTTGGGTTGCCTCCCAAGCAGCGCTTTTGTTTAACGTCGTTAGCTCGACGGAATGACTTTCTCAACGCCTACGGATCCTTCAACTCGATCCGTTCCACATCCTTCAATCCCAAAGCTCCATCCAAATAAGGCTTCACTCTTTGTCCATTGACCTTGAACCTATTCTTCGTAACCGGATTCACCAACTCCACGGCTCCATGAGAGTAGACATTCACCACCTCAAACGGACCACTCCAACGAGAACGTAACTTTCCCGGGAAAAGCTTCAATCTTGAATTGAACAACAATACCTTGCTTCCCGGAATAAGTTCCTTATGCACAATCTTTCTATCATGATACATCTTCGTTCTCTCCTTGTACAATCGAGAGTTCTCATAGGCCCCCAACCGGTGTTCCTCGAGCTCATTCAAATGAAGCAACCTTTGCTCACCAGCTAGCTTCAAATCCATATTCAACTCCTTGATCGCCCAAAAAGCCTTGTGCTCAATCTCCACCGGCAAATGACAAGCTTTCCCAAAGACTAGCCGGTAAGGACTCATTCCAATTGGCGTTTTGTAGGCGGTACGGTACGCCCACAATGCATCATTTAACCTCAAGGCCCAATCCTTCCTGTTTGGCTTCACCGTCTTTTCAAGAATGGCCTTTATTTGCTTGTTACTCACTTCCACTTGCCCGGAAGTTTGGGGATGGTACGCGGTTGCAACCTTGTGCTTCACCCCATACTTCTTCATTAGTGCTCCAAAAATTTTGTTGCAAAAGTGAGAACCACCATCACTTATCATCGCCCTTGGAACGCCAAACCTACTAAAAATCACATCTTTGACAAACTTGACAACAACATTAGCATCGTTAGTACGGGTAGGAATTGCTTCCACCCACTTTGACACATAATCCACCGACACTAAAATGTACTCAAACCCACACGAAACAACAAAAGGACCCATAAAATCAATGCCCCATACGTCAAACAAATCCACAACCAAGTTATTCGTGAGAGGCATTTCATCCCGCTTACCAATGTTACGGTTCTTTGGCACTGTCACAACTTTTACTAAAAATGTATGCATCTTTAAAAAGACTTGGCCAAAAGAAACCCGATTGTAACACCTTTTGAGCGGTTTTCTTTCCACTAAAATGACCTCCACAATGCAATTCATGACAAAAAGAAAGAACATTTTGTTGCTCATTTTCATGAATGCATCTACGAATAACCATATCGGGACCATGTTTAAACAAATATGGGTCATCCCAATAATATTGCTTAACCATTGACAAAAATCTTTTCCTCTCTTGACTTGAAAAATCTGGATTTAGAACCCCCGTAGCCAAAAAATTTACAATGTCGGCATACCAAGGTTCACAATCCTTAACACCAAATAAGCGCTCATCGGGGAAATTTTCATTCAAAGGAATTTCACTCACACACCCCTTTTCAAGTCTAGACAAATGATCCGCTACAACATTCTCACAACCCTTTTTGTCTTTGATGGAAATATCAAATTCTTGTAAAAGTAACATCCATCTTAACAATCGGGGTTTAGCATCTTGTTTGGACAACAAATAACGTAATGCGGCATGGTCAGAATAAATAATCACTTTAGATCCAAGCAAGTAAGAACGGAATTTTTCCAAAGCAAATACCACCGCCAAGAATTCCTTCTCGGTTGTAGTATAGTTCAATTGAGCATCATTCAACATTCTACTTGCATATTGGATCACATGTGACTTTTTATCGATTTTCGACCCAAAGCGCACCCACGCAAAATCGGATGCATCACACATTATCTCAAAGGTTGAGTCCAATCCGGACCCACAAGAATAGGGTGAAGTCAATTTCTCCTTCAACAAATTAAAAGAATTGAGACATTCTTGGTCAAAGACAAATTCCGTCTCTTTAGCAAGCAAGTTTGTTAACGGCTTACAAATTTTAGAAAAATCTTTTATAAAACGCCGATAAAAACCCGCATGACCAAGAAAGCTACGAATTCCTTTAACATTTGTTGGCGGAGGCAATTTAGATATTATCTCAATTTTTGCCTTGTCAACTTCAATCCCTTTTCTTGACACCAAATGACCCAACACAATTCCATGCTTAACCATAAAATGACTTTTTTCCCAACTTAAAGTTAAATTGGTATCACAACATCTTTTAAGAACCAAAGTCAAATTATCCAAGCATGCATCAAACGAATTACCATATAACGAAAAATCATCCATAAATACCTCAACAAACCTACCAATCATCTCGGAAAAGATCGACATCATGCACCTTTGGAATGTAGCAGGAGCATTGCATAAACCGAAGGGCATCCTCCGATATGCAAACGTTCCAAAAGGGCATGTAAATGTGGTCTTTTCCTGATCTTCGGAGCAATGGGAATCGATTATAACTTTGAAAAACCATCTAAGAAACAATAATATTCTTGACCGGCTAGCCTCTCTAGAATTTGGTCAATAAAGGGCAAAGGAAAGTGATCCTTTCTAGTCGCCGCATTAAGTTTTCGTGTCGATAACCATGCGTTGACCGGTGATGACCATTCTAGTAGGCAAAAGCTCATTATCCTCATTCTTAACGACGGTAATTCCGGATTTTTAGCAACCACATGAGCAGGACTTACCCACTTACTATCGGAAATAGGATAGATAATACCGCATCCGGCAGTTTCAAAACTTCCTTTCTTACCGCTTCAAGCATGTGCGGATTCATCCTCCTTTGATTACGCCGGACTGGCTTGGCATCATCCTCCATATGAATTTTGTGCATACACATGGTTGGGCTTATTCCTTTTATGTCCGTAATGCTCCAACCAAGTGCGGACTTGTGTCGCTTCAACACATCTAACAACCTTCTTTCCTGCAGTTCTGTTAAGTCAGAAGCAATAATAACAGGCAAAGAATCATTTGCACCAAGAAAAGCATACTTTAAGCTAGATGGAAGTTGTTTAAGATCCAATTCGGGAGGAGAGACAATAGATGGCAAATGCTTAGGATTAAAATTACCTAAAGATTCTAAAGGAACCTTTTCAGTAATTTCCTCCATAACATCCATCTCCGCAAGAATGGCCCTCGCCTCATTTTGATCAAAAACACCTTCCATAACTAACTCATCCACAAGAGAGCCCTCAACATCATGCTCAAATAACAGAATTTTCAGCAACATCACAAAATAAACACTCATTAACCTCATATGGCTTTTTCATGGAATCAAAGATAGAGAAATTAACAATTTCATCCATGACAGTCAAAGACAAACTTCCATCTTTCACATTAATCACCGCATCCGCGGTAGCCATAAAAGGTCTCCCCAACAAAATAGGGAACTCATCCACATCATTAGAATCTCTTTCCATATCAAGAACCACAAAATCAACGGGATAATTAATTTATCAACTTGAACTAAAACATCTTCTACTATTCCCTTTGGATATTTGACCCGAACGGTCCGCAAGTTGCAAGGTCATAGTAGTAGGTTTTAGTTCACCCAACCCAAGCTCCACAAACAAAGAATAAGGCAACAAGTTAATGCTAGCTCCTAAATCTAACATTGCCCTTACTTTCTTAGAGTCCCCCAAAGAAATCATCACATTAAAACTAAAAGGGGTCTTTAAGTTTAGGAGGCAAATTCTTTTCAAACGGCACTAACTTGATCCGAAACCACAATTTTTTCGTTCGGGGCATACTTTCTTTTATTTGTGCTCAATTCCTTGAAAAATTTAGCATATGAAGGAATATTTTTAATTACATTGAGCAAAGGCAAATTTACATTTACCTTAGAAAGCATGTCATACAACTCTTTAAATTGTGTTTCGACCTTATTCTTTACCAATCTCCCGGGAAAAGGAACGGGAGGCACATAAGGTTTAAGAGGTGGAGTTGGAAGTTTCTCCTCGGGAGTCACTTCAACTCGTTCCTCAACCACCACTTCACTCTCATGCATTTTGTTATTATCTATAGGAGAAGGAGAAGAGTGTACCTCTGAAGAGTCTTACCACTCCTCGGGGTGACGGCCTTTGCTTGTTAGGTTGACTCGGTAGTGTGCCGGATTGTGCTTTTGAAGTGCCTCGGCAATTTGACCCATCGATTTTCGAGCTTCTTCGGGAAGCTTCTTGGTTCCCCATTCGTTGTTCCATGATCACTTGATTCTGTTGAGCGGCTTGAATGAATTTACGCAACGTTTCCTCCACACTTGGCCTTGCGAGGCCCTTGTTCTTCTTATTTGTTGCATTTGCGGTTGGTATTGTTCTTTGAAATTGACCACTGCCCTTGATTTCCTCCCCAAGAGAAATTGGGATGATTCCGCCAACCCGGATTGTAAGAGTTGGAAAAGCGGATCATTCCTCACTCTTGGTTGAAAAGTGTTCATTGCATTTGCTTGCTCAAGAAATTCCGGAATTGGTCTCTCAATGGGCATCCCATAATATCATGGGAGTTCACGTTACAAATTACACAACTTGTGCCCGAACTTCCCTCTCCTTGATTTCGCCCTTGGTTTTGACCTTGACTTTGAGCCGTCATCATTCCATGAAATTCTTCATTTGAGTAGTCAATGCCGAAACTTGTTGCGCTAGAACATCATTGGACTCAACTTCATAGACACCTTTTCTTCCTCCTCTCACACTTTTCTGCTGCGAATTCATGCCAAGTCTCTCATATAAGGCTCTTGTTTCATCCGCAGGTTTTCTCACCCATAGCACCCCAGTGCATTATCCACTTGGGCTTGACCTTGTTGAGTCAACCCATCATAGAAGGCCTGATTTAAGAGGGCTAAAGGAAACCCATGATGAGGACATTGGACTAGCAACATCTTGAATCGATCCCAAGCTTCATGAAAAGCTTCACCGGCTCTTGATTGAAAGACATTATCTTGGACCTCAAGTCGGACGTCTTTTGATGAGAATAAAACTTCGCCATGAACTTGTTGTAGACTTCCGTCCAAGTGTTAAGAGAGGCGGAGCAAGTGCCATAAACCATGTCTTGGCGGCATCCTTCAACGTGTAAGCAAAGCACCTCATTCTCAATGCTCTTCGGTTAGTTGCCCCGATGGAAAACCTTGCACGGTGCTATAGAACTCTCATGAAGGTAATTGGGTCTTAGACGCCATCCCATGAAATGAAGGGAGCATGTTGAAATGGAGGTTCTTCAACTCATAACTCCTTCTTTGCTTGTGGGAGTACAATGCATGATGGAGATGGTTCAATCACCGGGCGTGCAAAATCACCCATCATTTGTCGTTCCGCCATTTTCACTTCTTCTTGAATCGGAAATCTCGAACTTGTTGAGAGTAAACCGAATCACTTTCCGAATCACTTGGTTCCGGGTGCTTCCTCTTGTTGACGCGATGAATGTTGTGGTCAATTGGTAACAACTCGGGTTGTAGTGACCTACGACCAAACATTCAAATCTGCGACACCAAGTTAAAACACTAAAAAAAAATATATACACAAAATACTATTCACAATAGCAAATAATTAAAACAACTTTAAATTTCAAGTCCCCGGCAACGGCGCCAAATTTTGACGAACGTCGAAAACGTCAAAAATAAAATTCCAACTCAACTATCTACAATTGATTTGTAAATAGGGTAAGTCGGGTCGAACCTCAGAGACACAAAATTTAAAGTGTAGGAATTACTGCTAGAACAAAAAGTTGTAACGTGAAGAAGTTGTTTGGTTTGGTTTTGAACTAATTTGTTTGCAAAAATTAAGTAAATTTGATTGTAGAAGATTTCAATATTAAGGAGACTAATTCCCGGAATTGGCTTCACAAGTTATGCTCAAGGTTCACAATTCATCAATCAAAGTACACTTGGGGTTTTGTTCTTACGAAAATATGATTGGGACACTTTGGCGGGTGATTTGCAATCAAGTGTTTCTAACTAATCTACTCCCTTGGCCCGTTCATAGATTAGCTAGAAACCCATTGTAGAACTTAAGAACATAAAATAAACCACAATTCTTATGAATCTTTTGGCGAGGATTCAACAAATTGTGAAAATCAAGCCAAGACTAATTTCAATTGTAAATTTGGCGTTTCACAATTGAAATTCTAAACAATTCAAGAACAATTATTTGATCAAGACAAAAGTTCTAAAATTTCATTAAAAACAACTTGATTATCCCAAGTAATACTAAGATAAAGATGAACAATAAAACTTAAGACATAAAATGTTACCTCCAATTCCAAGAACTAAAAGGTTTAGCTAGCCATTAGAAAGCAAGAACACCAAGAAATGTCTAAGAAAATATTCTGCAGAAAAAACTAACTAACTATGGAGAAGATTAACAAGCCCTAATTATATATCTCCCCCAAAAACTGAAAAAAACATAAAATTAAATAGCCATTGTCTTAAATTAACCCCCATGTTCACCAAAAACTAATGCTGCAATTAACCAATCATTAACCCCATAAACAGTCACAATTAATCTCTTCCATTACTCCTCAGCCGTTCCAAATTGCCTGGTCTTCATGTGCAAAACGCCTCGTGGGCGGTCGCCCACAACACCCCTGGGCGGTCGCCGGTCCCTCCGTAAACATTTTGTCATCACCACTCATGCTTGGTGAGCGGTCGCCCGGCTATTCTGCACGGTCGCCCGGCTCAGCGGAAGGTTCAAGCTTCACAGTTTTTTTCTCCTGAGCGGCCGCCCACCTCAACCTGAGCGACCGCCCACAATGACGGACTGTTGGGCCATTTTCTTTCCTTTGGCCCAGCTGCAAATTGCCTTTAGCCCAACTCAATATTCACCATTGGCCTTGCCACTCCTTGCTTGCATTGGCCCCTTCTTCCATTTGTTAATGCCCATTTGTACTCAGTCCGTTCCACAATTTCCACATCTCATTGTTCCACTTGATTTATTCGCATATTGTTCCCAATTTCCACAATTCAACCACTGAAACTAAAAACACTAAAAACATCCGTTAAACACACAAAACTCAAGGATTAAGCAAATAATAAGTTCAAAAAGTAGTCAATGGATGAGTGTAAAACTCACTCATCATTCATTGAGCGTTGTAGGCGGCATTAAGGGCGTCCTTCTTTGCTTGAGACAGATCTGACCAAGCGGGAACAATGTTGTCAGGACGAATTTCGGGAACTGGCCATGCGGCTTTGCCAAGGACGGCATCCTCCGATGCTAGCTGCGCCAACTCTTCTTCGCTGTAAGGAACAAGGGGATGTCCCTTGCGACTTTTGTCGCTGAAAATTGTTTCAGAGCCCCATCTGGCTAGCATAGCGGGGGTAATGGCGGGATTTCCTTCGGCGGCAATTGTTCGGAGAGTATGAAGGATAGCGTTATCAAACGCATCCATTTCATCAGTCTCTGCTTTGGTTTTAGCGGCTTCAAGATCTTCACGAAGTTTGGTCACTTGGTTAGCTCGCACGAAGTCTGTATCTCTAAGCCGTTTATTCTCGGCCTCAAGCTCGGGAAACTTAGCGACAAGATCTTTATTCTTCTCGCTCTCAGCAATAAGGCGAGCAAGCTTCTCCTCTGAATCCTTGTTTTTCTTTTCAAGTTCTTCTAACCTCGCCTTACCCTCCGCCAGATCAGTATCAGCTTTGGTTCGCAAGTTCTGGAGTTCTTGAATAGTGGTATCCCGCCTGGCAACCCTGCGTTTATAAAGATTCCGCTCACGATCAGCTTCAGTGAGCTCTCCCTCTAACTTAAGGCATTTGTTGCTCAAGCCCAGAAGAGTGCTGCTGGCCTGCGAGAAGTAGAAAGGCAAGTAAATGTTATGATTTAAGGTTAGATATAAAAATTTAAAATGAAAAGGAAAGCGAGTAAAGATATCTTACTAAAGAGAGTTGGATCCCGGCATGATAGGCGGAGTGGGCAGGGTTCTCTCCTTCAACATAAGCGACTTGTTCGGCGTCGCTTGACCGCTTAAGAGCGGTGGAGCCTAGCAAGCAAGAAACTGTGTCTAGCCGCTCAGTTATCAATCCCTTAAGTTTGGGGATATCGTTGGCTTCCCGACAAAGAGCCACCATACCCTCCTCATCTGCCGGAATCTGGAACCCTTCTTTTAACCAGCTGGGTTGGCGGCGAGTATGTGGGCGGGAAGACGAAGGGCGAGGCGGTGAGGTTGTGGGATTGGAAGGAGGGTCAGTCTCATGTGCAAGGGGGGAAAGCGGGGTGTTGGTGTCTATAGGATCTTCATTTTGAACCCCCCCAACTTCGGCTTCAGGATCCCCATGGGAAGCGACAACCTCATCCTCGTCTTGGAGTTCATCATTTTCATCATTATCTTCTTCTTCTTCCTCATCTTCCAAGATTAAAGTTTCAGGAAGGTTCTCATGAGTTTGTGCGGGAGCGGGAGCGGAAGTACGTTGCCTTTTGTTTTGACGAGGGTTGGTAGAAGGGGCCCGCCGGCGGGAATTTTTAGGAACAACCTTGTCATCAGCTCCAGTAGTGGCAATGGGAATGGTTAAGTCAGCTGGCTGGGCCTTGAGGCTGGCATTCCTAGCCGCGGCCAAACGTCTGGCTTTGTTGCTCGATCGCCCGTGTGCTAGCCTCTTTTGATTCATATTCATTGAACGATGAAGCTGCGACAAAAGCAAAAAGTCATTATTGACATTATAAGATTAAGTTAATAAATGAGGGAATGCAGAAATTAGTAAAGATCATACGTAGGACTTCTCGCATTGAGCGACAAACATTGTGGCCGTTCCCGCATGTTGTGCACTCAGAAGCAAATTTCGCGCCTGAATGAAGCTCCCATCCCGCCCAGGAAACTGTATGCTCAATGGCCACCCTAGGAGGCAAGGGCGGGAAGTTGTAAGAAAGTCCTACTTGGCTCAGCAGGGCATCGTCAGCTAAAATCTGCTGCCACGAGAAGCGAGGAATCGAAGGATCGGCGGGATTATTGTCATTAAGAAGCTTGACCATCAATCTTTGTAACCTTTTTTCATCCTCATCCAAGGACCACTTCTTGTCAACTTTAGGATGAATCCCCTCAAGATCAGTGGGAAGTGTCCAGCCTACGCGAGAAATGATGAATAGCGGGTTGTTCTGCCAGTTATGGACTTTGGAGGGAAGAGGTGTTAGGATTTTGGGTTTTTTGAATTTCAGAGACATACGGAGCTCATTTGTTTGTTTGTCTTTTTGTGCGTAACCCGTAAACATATCCATGAGAAGATGAGTTGTGGGTTCCCTCCTAAGTGCGCGACAAACGACTATAAAGCAAGTTAAAACCCTTATGGCATTGGGGTGAAGCTCAGCTATAGCCGCGTGAGCTTTGAAAAGGACCAGAGAGATGAAAGGGTCAACAGGGATCCTAAGACCCGCTTCTAACTGTGACGGGAAGACCACTATTCCGTCTTGTCGCTGGCGGATGGATTGTAGCGACATGTCACCATCATAGTTAGCAATATGGTAGTTTAAGTGATCTATGTGGTATTGGGTATGAAAGGGGGTGATGAGGGAATTTGTTGAAGGGTCTCTTCCCGCCACATTAGAAGTAGAAGGATTAGTGGGTAAATTGGATTGTCCGCCAGCAGAGGTTGAGGCGCCAGGTGCTCCAAAGTTAGACATCTCGCCTGAATCAGAAGAAGAGATAACTTGTTTATAATGGTTCCTATGAGCTATAGATCTCGCAGCGAGAAAGTCAGTGTCAGAACTGTCAGAATAAGTAGGGGGACCATAGAAGTGACAAAGATGTTCACAAAGTTCGCTGGGAGTGAAAAATGTTTTGGACATGGGGGCTGAGGAATGAAGAAAACATTTGCCTCTAATTTCTATTGCGGCAATTATTGCGGGATCTACCTTATTGATCCTAAGACAGTTCACTAAATCATCTCGCGGGATCCTTGCCCAGATGCCCCTAGTTAAGTAGTAAATACCCCCAGTCCTTTGACATTGGCCATACCTAATTTTTCTAAGACAGTTCTTAAACCTAGCCATGATAACAAGTAAAACTTGAGAAAAACAAAGGAAATTGAAAATCAAAGAGATTACCTGGAAAATAGGAGGGATCGTTGATGAAGTCAAAGACCGACTGTAAGTTCGCCGGAATATTCAAGGTCCGACCAAAGAAATGATTTTCCAGGATGATTTAGTGGATGAATCGAGGCAAGGAATGAACGTTTATGGTGGAATTTCAAAGGGGAACAAGGATTTAGTCACTAAAAAGAAGGAAAGGTCAAGGAAGAAAGGTAGTGAGTTCGCCGGAAAACGTATTGCTTTCGCCGGAAATCGCCTAGGAAGTTTTTAGACGAGGAGAAGGAAAAAGGTAAAATGGGGGGTGGGGAGGTTATTTATATCAAGGGAATATGAACAGTTCATAGGGACAAGTACAATTAATTGGCCCCCAAAAAATTTTGAAATTCCCCCCATTAAATGATTTTGAAATTTCAAAAAGTCTTTTCATATGTCACATCACACCAACCGTCAGTCAGTAGAAGGACCTAGGAGTGTGCCACGTGTCCCTTGGATGACGTCATTGAATCGCGTCGTGCGAGGTGGTTACCCGCAGGCGGGAAGTAATAGGCAACGTAAATTTCTCGCCTGGAACATGAATGATCCAGGTCTTGAAATTGGGGGCTACTGAAATGGTTATCATAAATGGGTTGGGCCTGAACAGTTAGAACAGTTCGATAAAACCGATAGATCAAGTAAGGTGGGTAATAAACTGGAAATTAAACAATAATTGATACGTTGGCCCAGAAGATCAAGATAGCACTATATGCGACAAACGTGCGGCATATAGAGGAAGTCAAATGAAGGCGAGAAGAGTAACTGGCGGGAATATTAATTCGTCCCCATATTTTTAGGTACCAAAGGGGATAACTTATGGCGAGTAACCGGGTATGCTTTGTCGCAAAAAAGGGTTTGTCGCAATAAAGGGTTTGTCGCCTAGCGACAAACGTGACTGATGGTCCAACCTTTGGGTGTACTGACACGTGGTACCCACCCCCATAATGTAAAACAGTGTAACATGATGGGAATGTCAGTACTTTTTACTAACTCTGAGGGTAGTTGACTGACTTAGCATAGATGACTGACACGTGTCCTTCCAAGTATGGTCCATGATTACAAGGTGGTATAAATATGTAAAATTCTCCATTATTAAGTAAGTCTACTCTCTCTCTTTAAAATCTGTCTTTTCTCCATTACAATAGAGAGCTTTTCTAAAATCTGAACTGAAAACTGATTCTCACGCCGGAGGGGTTTCACCGGAGTCACCCCCGGTTTAGTTCATTGTTGCTTGTGTGTGTAGGTCCCATAGCGAGCCATCCCAAGAAGATTAGCCGGAGTATCCTTTGAAGCAGTTGAAGATTCAACTCCTGATCAACACCATTTTCCATGGCAGCATCAAAGTTATACCAAATCTGGATCTTCTCGCAGTGAAAGAGGAACCTCAATGTGAGTGAAAGGTGGCTTTGAAGTCGTTTTAGTGAAAGATTGTTTTGATTGTGTTTCCTAGTGTGGTAGTACTCTTTCATTTTATATTTCATATCATATGGTTATATTTATGTTGTTTTTCCACTATTATTATATCCTTAAACTCATTATAATATTTAATAATCAAGTTTTAGACTTTTACTTATTAATGCATATCGACCAATTGTTCTAAAGGGAATGGTCGTCATGCCCACCTTCCTTTAGCCGTGTGCTCGCGATAAAAGTCTCTCTTTAGATCTCACATTTTATCCATTAAGGTGGCATTTGTTTATTTTAAATGTTACTTGCTCAAATCTGATTTTACATTTGCAATTGACTGAATTGATGAGAGACAACGTCTAAATACTGATTTCTGAATTTGTTAAATTATTTGATTTTTCATCTAAAATCATTTTCTGAAATGTATCTTTTTACCATTTTAACCATTTGAAATACTATATAATTGATTGTTTGTTTGTAATAACGTAAAATCTAAGGAGAAACGCGTTTCTCCTTAGCGCTAAGGAGAAACGTGTTTCTTAACCGGTTTATTAACTGTTTTAATTGAACGTTTAACGAACCGGTTTCTTAACCGGTTTAATTAAAACATGTTTGCCCTAAGTTTAATACCAATACGATATCAGTAGCAAGGGAACCCCAGTTGAATATCCAGAAACTATATTCAGAAATCAGTAGCAAGCGAAATCAGTAGCAATCGAAGGTATTATGGGAAATCCAGTTGATGAAATCATGAGCAATCGACCAGCTGAAGAAATCAGGACCAAGCGAAAATCCGATTGTGAGTTCACATGTTATTATTGTTTTGGTTCGCATTTTCATAAATTTCTGGATATATTAAGCATACTCATCTGTATATGAATTTAACAATGTGTTTTAGTTTGAAATTTTCAATTTGTGTATCGATTTTGTGTTTTATGTTTAACGATTTACTATTCTACTTAGTATTGTCGTTTCTTGGCTTTTAATTCATAATTTTCGTCATGTTTAACAATGTGTTTTAGTATTGTCTCTTGGCTTTTAATTCATAATTAAAAAGGTTACGGATATCAATTAAATAGCTTCGGATATCCTTTCAAAAGGTTCCTGGATATCCTTTCAAAAGATTCTTGATATGTTCTGGATATCCAGAACCTTTTGAAAGGATATCCAGAAGCTTTTGAAAGGATATCCAGAAGCTTTTGATAGGATATCCTTTCAAAATTAATTGATATCCAGAAGCTTTTTAATTGATATCCAGAACCTTTTGAAAGGATATCCAGAAGCTTTTGAAAGGATATCCAGAAGCTTTTGATAGGATATCCTTTCAAAATTAATTGATATCCGAAGCTTTTTAATTGATATCAGAACCTTTTGAAAGAATATCCGAAGCTTTTTAATTATTTGTAGATATTTTTTGAATATCCTTTTGAAAGTTTTTGGATATTCAATTGTTTGTTTCTGGATATTCAATTGTTTCTAGATATCAATTTGTGGATATTTTCTGGATATTCATTTACTTGTTTCTGGATATGCAATTGTTTGTTTCTGGATATTCATTTACTTGTTTCTGTATATTCAATTGTTTGTTTCTGGATATTCATTTACTTGTTTCTGTATATTCAATTGTTTGTTTCTGGATATCCTTTCTTTATTATTCTGGATATTCATTTCATTTATTTCTGGATATCCTCTTGATTTTTTTTTTTTTTATTTATTATTATTTTTTTTTTTATGTTTTGTAGCTGCAGATTTAAATAAAGGTGAAGGTATTAAGAAACAAAAGAAGAACTCAAATAAGAAATCAACAGGGGATGTGGTTGAAAGTGGTAAGAACGGGCATTTGAACATTGTTGTGTCCCAGAAAGGCTTATTGATCTTAACTTAACCGATTCTCAGAAAGAAGATGTTAAATCTATAGGTTTTGGTGGACTATTAGAACTTAAGATGAATAGATTGCCAACAGGGGGAATTGTGGAATATCTCGTGGAAAGATTTGATTCGGGAAGATTTATTCAGAGAATCAAAAATAACAAGTATTACATAAATACAAATGATGTTTTTGATATTCTTGGTCTTCCTAGGAACTTAAAAAAAGATAAGATAAATAGTTCAATAGGGATTGACAAAACGTTGAGCGCACGATACAAAAATACTTTTGGGAAAGTTAAAGATGGTATTCCAGCCCGTCTGCTTGGTGAACGCATCAAACAACTACCTGATGGAGGTGATGAGTTTAAACGCCTCTATGTCTTGTTTGCTGTGGGTTTCTTTCTTGCACCAGTAGTAACAAAGGCTATTGACTGTTCTTTGTTGGCATTGGTTGAGGATGTTACTCAAATCAAAAAGTTTGATTGGTGCCAGTTTGTATTGAATAAGTTATCTGATGGTGTTAGGAAGTTTAAGGCTTCTTCTGGCAGTAAAGTCAGGTGTTGCAGTGGTTGTGTGGCAATTCTTTTAGTAGCTTACTTTCATAGATTTCCATATTTGAGTAAACATGAACCAACTGCACGTCCTTTGATTCAACATTGGACTCAAGAGAAAATTTCTGTCAGGGCTGGGAATGAAGCTAAGATTGGTTGGGGTACAGTTCTTTATTTGGATAATGTTTATCCGATTTCGAGATATGAGGATGATTTAGATGAAGGACAAATTGGATTGCTGATTGAAGCTGCTCCTTTTGTTGAGGATGTAAGTCATCGTACAAAAATACCTGCAAGTGAAAATGTTCCAGAAGTTTTGGATTTTGTTAAAGAGTCACTGGAAATATTTCAAAATGATATTAAAGTTGCTATCAATGCTCACATTGCAAGGGTTTCTAATATTGAGAAGCGGGAAAGAAAAAGTTAATAATGATGATGTTGAGAAAGGATCTGCTGAAGAGGAGGATTTGGTTGGTAATAGTGAACCTTGGGGAAGTCAGGTTTTTGATTACATTGATGATATTATTGATAAGTTGAAAACATCAAATGATGAACTGAAGGAGAAAGGGAAGGTTGGACCTTTGCCAACATTTAGGATTCTTTCACAGAGTCAAGAATCCGAGCATACAGTGCCCGATGAAAATGTTGAAAAATTTCAGAGTTTTGATGATAGATATGTGCATGAGCATTATGAGGATCAAGATGTTACGAGAGGATCAAGTTAATGTTGATCAACCAACCGAAGATCAATTTGCAGAGCATCAAGTTACTGATTCCACCTCCGTAACCGATCAATTTGCTAGGCTTAATACAGAGGATCAAGTTGCGATTCCCATCCGTTTAAACAACCGACCATTGAGCCTATGTCATTTATCAAGGAAGTTTCTGAGGTGGAAGAAGAATATTCTACACAAATTTTGGGTGATATTGATAGTTTGGTTGATAAAATTATTCAACATGGTGTTAATGGTGAGAAGTTTGACAAGATGTTAGATGATGTGCATTTGGAACCTGTGAATGGTGAGATTATTCTTTCATCTGAATTTATGGTGAAGAATAAGGACGTAATGATTGGTATGCCAAAGCTGAAGATGGAAGTGGTTGATTATTGCTTCTCAAAATTGATTCTTCCAGAGTCAAAAAAGTAATATCCCATTTTTATTACAGTTGAAATTTATTATGGTATTCAAATTCTAATATTATTTTTTTTCAGTGTTTATTTTCAGTTTAATGATGCCCTTGGACTGGAAGCAGATGATATTCTGAGTATGAGAGAAGACACAGATATCACAGGTGTTATTGTGAATGCTTGGGCATTGTTTTTGAACAAGTTGGAGCATAAAAAGGGTGTAATGAAGAGATTTATGTTTGGTGTTGACCATTCTGTAAGTTTACTTTTTTCAACAACTTATAAGTATATATTTGATATTGATTGCAGGGTATATATCCATGAATTTTCTTTAAGATATTGTTATCATTTATATTAACAGGCTACTTGGGCGAAACGTTCTCAAAATGCTCGTAATAATTTTAAAGAAATGGCTCAAGCTTTTTGGTATTGGAAAAATGATGTTAATGTCGATGGGAATCTAATGGAACTGAATGAAGTAGATCTGGTATGTATTTTCATTTGTCAAAACATTTCTGGATATCATATTGAAAATTTCCGGATATACTTTTATGGTATTTCTGGATATATCCATGACCAAGGCCTAGGCCAAGGCCAAGGCCTAGGCCAAGGCCAATGCCTATGCCTATGCCATGGTCAAAGTAATTTACGGATATACTTTATGGTATTTACGGATATACTTTATTGTATTTACGGATATATCCATGACCAAGGCCAAGGCCAAGGCCAAGGCCTATGCCATGGCCAAAGTAATTTCTGGATATACTTTATGGTATTTCTGGATATACTTTATGTTATTTCTGGGTATACTTTATGTTATTTCTGGTTATATCCATGACCAAGGCCTAGGCCAAGGCCAAGGCCTATGCCATGGCCATAGTAATTTCTGGATATAATAAATGGTATTTACTGGATACACTTTATGGTATTTCTGGATATATCCATGTCCAAGACATAGGCCAAGGCCAAGGCCTATGCCATGGCCAAAGTAATTTACGGATATACTTTATGGTATTTACGGATATACTTTATGTTATTTCGGTTATATCCATGACCAAGGCCTAGGCCAAGGCCAAGTCCTATGCCATGGCCATAGTAATTTCTGGATATAATAAATGGTATTTACTGGATATACTTTATGGTATTTACGGATATACTTTATTTTATTTACGGATAGTCACCTAATATATTTTTTGCAGTTTTTTATCCCATACTTTAAGGGAAGCAGTAAAGGTGGGCACTTTACACTATATGTGTACAACATGGCTTCAAAAAAGATTCAATATTTTGACAACCTTGCAATGAATGATGCAAAAGAAGCTGAAGTTGTGAAACTTACGAAAGCATTGGTATATGTTTTGAAACTCACGAAAGCAGGTTTTTATATTTTTCATTTTTGTTTTTATTGGTTATCTAATATTTTATACTTAATTTTTTTTTCAAGATGTGCCTATGAAAGCTTTTTTGCAAAAGATTGGTCATCGATGTTATAAAGATTTTGAAGGCAAAAAAACATATAAATTTGAATACATGGAATGTGATTGGGTTCTTAAAGAAAATGCAAATGATAATCATGATTGTGGAGTTTATGTGATGTGAGATGAATGATTTTCAAGGATCAAAGTACTCATGCCCCGAGTTATGTCAGTACTATTAAAGTTTTTTTTATTCATATTTATATTATATGAGTTTGTATATATATGTTTTAACAATTTTTTTTTTTTTAATTTGTAGGATAAACAAAGGATCCGTCTACGAGCTGAAATTCTTTCAACACTTTTGCTTAGTCAATTGAACAAAGATAAGCATAGGTTAATGATTGACGCAAACACTTTTGAAAAAGAGAAAAAACAAAAAGAACAAGAACAAAGTAATGAACAAGATTCATAGATGAATGTAATTATGTAATTAGGAATCTGGTTTAGTGATGTAATTAATGTACATTGTAAAGTTTACGGGTATTCAATATGGTTGTTTCTGGATATAGAATTGATTGTTTCTGGTTATTCAATTTAAGAGTTTCGGTTATTGAATTGATAGTTTTGGATATTCAATTTGGTAGTTCTCGGATATACATTTTGATAGTTTCGGATATACTTATTATTAGTTTCTGGTTATAGAATTGAGAGTTTCTGGTTATAGAATTGATAGAAGTATCGAATGTATAAAGAAAACAAACTAAGTAAATTATTTTAAATATAATTACAAAAAAAAAAAACAACCGCAACAAGGGGAGAAGTAAGAACAACAACAAAGAACAAGAACAAACATCAACATCCCCTAATTCCCATCATTGACTTCTGTCATATGTTGTTCTAGTGCGATGTGCTGTTCCATGGATATTTCTCCATACGAAGAAATAGATCCATAATGAATAGCATGCGCAAAGAGTAGGTCCCAAGTCAAGGTTTTTGTTAGAATTCTCAGAGGGTGGCAGAATGGGCATTGCAATTTATTTTCCCCATTATAGAGGGGAAAACGCCCATTTTGGATTGATCGCTTGTGACTTGCAATTTTTTGCTCCAGGGTCCATTCTCTTGTAACCCTAGGAGGAACACTAGGCGGAACATCCACATATTCAACCTCCTCAGGCTGAAACCCTACATCAGAATCAGAACTTTCGCCCTGCTGAGCTTGGTTGTTGTTGTTGTTATTCATTTTGATAAATTTGATTTTTTTTTTTTTTGTTGTGATGGTAGGAGTGGTGTTGTATTGTATTTATATAGGCTGAGTACTTGAATCCAGTCAAAAAGTTGCTCAATGAATTTAATGCACTTACATTCATTACTCTTTTGAATTCAATGAATTCAATGCACTTACCAACTGAACACATTTATTACTCTTTGAATTCAATGAATTCAATAATAAGTTTGAATGCTTTTTGACCATTAAAGACAAGGAAACTTATCCATCACGGATTCAATAGTT
This sequence comes from Adenophora triphylla var. japonica, assembly GCA_022495995.1. Classification (NCBI taxonomy): domain Eukaryota; kingdom Viridiplantae; phylum Streptophyta; class Magnoliopsida; order Asterales; family Campanulaceae; genus Adenophora; species Adenophora triphylla. Next base: position 47,416 of record JAFEMH010000839.1, on the reverse strand, counting down.
AACCACATTTCAAAACAAAATGTCCTTTGCAAACTTTAATGGTTTCGGATATACAAATGAATAACCGTAAAACAATCAAATGTATATCCGTAAACTATCAATTTTATATCCAGAAACTCTAATTTGAATATCCGTAAACTATCAATTTTATATCCGTAAACTCTTAATTTTAATATCCGTAAACTACTATATTGAATACCCAGAAACTTAAATTGGCCTTGAACTTGATTTTGGACAAGTGTTCCAAGTTAGGTGTTCCAAGCTGAGTAATAAAAAAACAAAAACAGTCACGGATTCAATAGTTATCCCAACTAGTACAGCTTCATTTTGTCCATAAGCAATAGTGCCAAATTTCAAACAAAAACAGTCACGGATTCAATAGTTAACTACATTTCAAACAAAAACAGTCATGGATTCAATAGTGCCAAATTTCAAACAAAAAACAGTCACGGATTCAAACAAAAAACAGTCATGTATTCAATAGTGCCAAATTTCAACGCTCACAACATTGTCTATAAGTTTATGGAGAGCATGAATGAATAATTTGTTATGTATTGTGTGGTTTGTTTGTTTGTAGATTTTTTTTTAATGAATAATATCTACTGTATAATATAATTTTCTTTTAGATCTAAAGTGCCAGTTAGTTTGGTTTGAATTGCCAGTATTACTTATTTGAAGCACATTTAGATAACATAATACATCACCTATATTACAAAATACATCAAACACAACGATATTAAAAACATAATTTAACACCATTAAACACTACCACTACCACCTGCTCCATCATCGCCTACGTTGTCATTCAATTTGTTTTTTGGATCATATTCATTCAAAATATATTCCAAATACATTTCCAAAGCCTTGTGGTGAATCCTAGCAGCTTCATCAATGTTGTGAGCGTTGCCAAACTCATGAGCATGATTGACTATCCCCACATAATCCTTATCCCTACAATTGTGTCCATTACATGGCTCCAATGGACAACGAAATGAGGGAGTTCCATTTGCAGAAGAAGGCTGCAGAACAACAAGATGACCATTGAGGAATTTTTGGTAGCAAACCATGTATATTTTCCAACTTTTGTCATCATTTGAATCACCCAAAGTTGGCTCCCCAGAATTTCCCTTGCCTTTGTTCATCACTAGAAAAATTATTAAAGGTAGAATTTTTCTTGAACTTGATGTATATGCTTGCCTTTGGACAGATTTATATAGGCTGAGTACTTGAAACCAGTCAAAAAAGTTGGTCAATGAATTCAATGCACTTGCCAACTGTACACATTTATTACTCTTTGAATTCAATAGTAAGTTTGAATGCTTTTTTGATCATTAAAGTATATCCAGAAACTATCAATTCCATATCCAGAAACTATCAATTCTATATCCAGAAACTATCAATTCTATATCCAGAAACTATCAAAAAGTATATCCAGAAACTATCATCAATTAACTGCCATGGATATATTTCTGGCCATGGCCAAAGTAATTTCTGGATATACTTTATGGTATTTCTGGATATACTTTATGTTATTTCTGGATATAGCCAAGGCCTATGCCATGGCCAAAGTAATTTCTGGATATACTTTATGGTATTTCTGGATATACTTTATGTTATTTCTGGTTATATCCATGACCAAGGCCTAGGCCAAGGCCAAGGCCTATGCCATGACCAAGGCCTAGGCCAAGGCCAAGGCCAAATCCATGACAAGTTCAAGGACTTGGCCTAGGCTAAGGCCAAGGCCAAGTTCAAGGCTTGGCCAAGGCCAAGGCCAAGTTCAAGGCTTGGCCAAGGCCAAGGCCAAGGCCAAGGCCTAGGCTAAGGCCAAGGCCAAGTCCAAGGCTTGGCCATGGCCAAGGCCAATGACAAAATTTCTGGATATGCACCTACCACATTTCTGGATATACATTCACATACTTCTGGATATATAATTGGCAATGGCCTCGACTTGGCCATGGCCAAGGCCAATGACAAAATGTATAACCGTAAACTATTAATTTGAATATCCGTAAACTATAAAAATATATAACCGTAAACTTCAATATGAATAACCGTAATCTTTAATTGGCCTTGAACTTAGCCTTTGGCCTCGACCATGGCCTTGGCCTTGACCATGGCTCGCCTTGACCATGGCCTCGGCCTTGGACTTACGGATATCAATGCACTTACCAATTGGACACATTTATTACTCTTTGAATTCAATAGTAATTTTGAATGCTTTTGACCATTAAAGTATATCCGTAAACTATCAATTCTATATCCGTAAACTATCCAAATGTATAACCGTAAATTATCAATTATATATCCGTAAAAATATCAATAAGTATATCCGTAAACTATCAATGAGTATAACCGTAAACTATCAACTCTATAACCGTAAAACTATCAATTCTATAAAACTATTAAATCAAATGTTCATTTGGTGTTTTTGAACCAAACTCATGGTGATTGGCTTTCTTCTATCAAACTTTGTCTTTAGTTTTCGTTTTACGCCCTTTGTATTTGCACGAATTGGATCCATCACACTGAGCACTTGTTATACTTTCGAACCAAAGCTATCATTTACACTTGTCGTAGATCTACATTCCCGTTGATTTTCCGACAACAATTGTTGTATAAGAAGTGAGTCTCTATTGAACCCATCTTCCAAGATCTTTTGCGGCTCTGTTTTCTTGACAAGCCATCATCGATTGTGGTATTTCATTGCCATCTTTTGTTTCCAGGAATGAATTCACTTTTCTCTGTTGATGTATTATCTTTTCCTTGATAGACTTTGTCCCATACATCTTTTTGCCATCTTTGTCCACCTTTTTTCAATGTAGATATCCGGTATCCTTGTGACATTTGACAAATTCGGCGCCTTTATGCAATGAAAGCACAACCAACCGACCGTAGTAAACCGATTGCACCCGCATACAACCGTTACACTTTCATCACTCCTAACAAAGAGTACACTCTCATATTTATCTCGGGTACTTCTCATGAGCAACATGTATGAATCTCGCAATCTTCATCACTTTCATCTCCAAATTTATATACAGCAGAAAAGCTCGTTTTACCTCAATCTCAAAGAACTTGAATATCTCGTGGTGTGTATACCGAGCCGCTTGTTTTATGATACCACCATACATGTCCGGTTGAGGGACCGAGATTGATGCTTGAAATTCCTTCTCCCGTTCGCATTCCTCCAACGTTTAACCGTCTCATTGAATATGTCAAAGAACCGAGTGAGGGATGTGTTTCGTTTGCTTTGAAACAAAGGGCATGATTTGTGCTCTCGCTTCTTTGGGATGACAATATTCAGTGAGAAGAAATTTGTGCTTAAAGTCGTGCACCATTTCTCCCGTAGTCCATATAGACGCTTGAACCAGGAATTTTCAACGAGATTGTATTTCACAAGCATTGACTCCCAACATCTTTCAAATTCATCCTCACCGGTACATCCCATTAAACAATGATCAAATTCTTTTTTAAAATCTTCATTTGTCTTCAATTGTCCAAAGTGGGATACAAAGCATTTTGTTGGATGTGCCATAAACATAGCCTATGCCTCGTCCGCCCTTCAAATACGTATTATAATAAAGTTTCGGATATTAACATTATATGCTTCGGATATTAACATACAATAAATTTTCATTGACCAATTTTTTGTCATGTACGTAAACTAACAATTGAATATCCGTAAAACTACCAAAAGAATATCCGAAACTACAAATTCAATAACCGTAAGAACTATATAGCACAAATAAAATACTAGATAAGAAATATTATAAAAGAACCTGGTTATGGAATTTTATAATCATACCTCTTCAATTGCATTTGACATTGCTTGGTCTTGGTCTCGTAAATATTGTTTTTGGTTCTTTGCCTCCCATTGATTTTCTAAACCGCTAAGCAACCATACAAATGTTTCTTTTTTCATTTGCTATGAAAGCACAACCAAACATGACAGTGTTCCAATGATTATTAATGCCAACTATTGGGGCACAAATAAGATTGTATCTATTTGTAGTATAAGTTGTGTCAAATATAACCAGATCTCCATAGAGCTTGTAATCTTCCTTCATCATGCTATCTCTCCAAAATATAGCCCCAAGTCTTCCTTCATCATCAAATTTGATTTTAAAATAGAACCCTCGATCTTCCAGTGAAATTTCAAAAAGCCTATCAACAACATTCTCGAGCATCACCATTTTCAATTTTTTCCATTCTAAGTTTCGAACAAAATTGACATGATCTTTCTTTGTGTGACCAACATGTTCCTCTCCACCTACCGCTTTTACCAAAAGACTATATCCATCGCTGGTCTTATACCAGCCTTCTTCCATTATTTCAATTATATCACCCCGATCTTCCGAGATACACCTTTCACTACGCTTCAAATGGTTCCAATCAGTCCTTGTCATTGGATGATTGTGCTCGTAACATGGCGGTCAACAATATACATATCTTCCTCTTTTATCAATTTCGCCCTCAAAAGAGCCTTACATTGAGTCCTCTTTATGTAATTTCTCCTTCTCTTTTGTTGTTTTTTGGTAACATCGAGTTGTTCAACCGGTGAAGGAATTTGAACTTCATTAACATCAACCGGTGATGGAACACCGATGTTAACCTCTTGGGTTGATCTCGGTAACTCCTTCACACGAGCAACGGAATAGCTTGTCTAATATCCTTGAAGTCTTTTTTGAAACATGATTTGTTGACAACTTAATACTAAATCCTAGTGCATTTGCATGAAGTTTATACGCTTTGTACAATTCCTCCCATGTCTTTGCTTTTGTTCCCAAAGCAAATTTTTGCTTATATCAATATTAGGGTCCTCGATTCTGATTCTTTGCACACACAAAATATATTAAAAAGAATAATGTCATATGAAATCGGTAATTCTAAATCAATATGTCAATAAAGTTAAGAGAGAAAACCTATTTGTAGCCCGGGTTCGGGATCTCGTAGGTTGTTGAATTTGAGATTCTAAATCAATCGGAGAATATGATTCTGCAAGAAAAGGCGAGTTAGTTAGTTTCTCGGATATTCATTTTGAAGGTTTCTCGGATATTCCTTGGCCTAGTACATTGCCGCTTTAAAGTTTACGGATATTCAACTTGGTACTTTCTGGATATAAATTTTATTGTTTCGGATATGGTCAATTGTGTGTTTCGGATATCCAATGTGGTAGTTCGGATATTCAATTTGAAAGTTTCGGATACTCATTTTGAATGTTTGGATATAGCATTGGCCTTGCCAAAGACATGGCCATATCCCTTCGCCTAGTACATTGTCAATTTAAAGTTTACGGATATTGAATTAGGTACATTCTGGATATACATTTTATTGTTTGGACATGGTCAATAGTGTGTTTATGATATTCAATTTGGAAGTTTTGGATATACATTACATTTTGAATGTTTCTGGATATTCATTTTTGTAGTTTCTGGATATAGCATTGGCCTTGGCCAAGGACATGGCCATGTCCCTTTGCTTAGTACATTGTCAATTTAAAGTTTCGGATATTGAATTAGGTACATTACGGATATACATTTTATTGTTTCGGACATGGTCAATAGTGTGTTTTTGGATATTCAATTTGGTAGTTCTGGATATTCAATTTGGTAATTTACGGATATTCATTTTGAACGTTTACGATATCATTTTGTATGTTTACGACATAGAATTGACCAAAGCCATAAGCAATTTCTGGATATGTATCTAACACATTTCAGGATATAAATTCGTATACTTCGGATATCATTTATATAAATAATTTACTAAATTGAAAAAATTTAAATTACATTTTTTCCCTTCCCATAACCCCCATAAGGCTTCGACACGAAACTCCATCACATCCTCCATCACCTTTATCAAAGGGCTTCTTCTTGACCTTGTCCTTCTTGCAAGAAGGAATTTCCACAGTGTCCAAACAACTCCAAATACTCCTTAAGGTATTTTGCCAAAGCCTTGTGCTCGCCTTTGGCAACATTGGAGAAAGAGGAAGTGGGTGCACAAGAATCAAAGGCATGCCGAAGCATTGCGGTTTGGTTCCTTTCACGTATCATACGCCTGCACAAGGCCGTAGAGGGCATACATACAACTTAACCGGAGATGTCCGGTCGGCCCGAGGGATACGAAGATGACCAAAGTGGAGTTTCTTTGTCATTTCACGAAAGGCACTCCTAAACTCTTTCTCATCGAGTCATACTCATCATTTGAGGACATATTGCTTGAAATTATGAGAGAACCGAACCGATTTTAATGAAAGAAGAGATGTAATTTTGAAATTTCCAGTTCATGTGTTGTATAGTGCAAGTGTCTAGCCCCTTCCTATTTATAGTGCATATACCTTGGAAACAATTCAAAGAGTAATAAATGTGTTCGAGTTGGTAAGTGCATTGAATTCATTGAATTCAAAGAGTAATAAATGTAAGTGCATTGAATTCATTGAGCAACTTTTTTGACTCGGATTCAAGTACTCAACCTATATAAATATAAATACAATTTGAATATCCAGAACTACCAAATTGAATATCCAAAAACACCCATTGACTATCAAAAAACCTTCAAAATGAGTATCCAGAAACCTTCAAAATGAATATCCAGAACTACCAAATTGAATATCCAGAACTACCAAATTGAATATCCAAAAACACCATTGACAAGCTGAATATCCAGAACTCTCCAAATTGAATATCCATAAACACACAATTGAAACAAACTAAAACTTTCATTATGAATGTTTCTGGATATTCATTTTGAAGGTTTCTGGATATGTACCTAACACATTTCTGGATATACATTTTTGGTAATCTGGATATCATTTATATAAATTTCTGGATATGTACATAACACATTTCTGGATATACATTTTAGGTACTTCTGGATATCACATGGCCATATCCGATTGCCTAGTACATTGTCAATTTAAAATTAAAAAATAAGTTATATTGAGATCAAACCTGTAGCCTGTAGAATATCGATTTGTGTAGCCTGGAGAATATCGATTTGTGATATTTCTGAATATCTGTCATGTAATTGAGCTTCCATTTATGCTATTGATGGATAGATCCCCAAAATTTCGTAGAACAATCTCTGGAAATGTACAATAACAATCGACCTTAGTAAAATAAACGTTGATTAAAATTAAAAACGTAGTTGTTGATTTGGTTCATATTACCTCGATTTAATCAATATCGATTTACGTATTGTTTCTTGATATTCAATTTCATTGAACCGTCCCGTAAGCGAGAGATGGAGAAACGCGTTTTCGTTGTAGTGTGTCTGTGTGTGTAGGTTTTTGGACAATAGAACCGGTTTAATTCAAACGGTTCCCGGTTTTTGAATATATTAAAAAACCCGTTTCTCCATACAAAGATGGAGAAACGCGTTTTTCACCAGACCAACTCTTGTAATAAATGATGAATGTCAAATATATTAATAAATAAAAATAACAGTCTTTTTTGATGGATAAATTTTACTATTCATTTTCAAACTTTAAAAAAATGGTAAATGATGCCGCAAGAAACGTGTTGATCAGCCTACGTCCAACAATCAGGACTTATCTCCTGGCTTTTGACCTGAAACAATGAACCCACGATTAGCCGGGATGGTCTCCGGCTTAGACACTCGGGCGTGAGAGTAAGTATGGAGTTTATGAGCTTATAAATTATAGTGAACAAGAGATATTCAGAATAACAAATAGCAATTACCTCTAAATCGTGGATGTTGTGAGGTATATATAGCTTTTGAGATAAAGTATAATTGTAGTAGGATTACATGAAATCCCTAGAATCGTGGATAGGATCGTATAAACAATCGTGTACGTAATTAACTCCTGATTAGTAAGAATCCTGTTATGGAAAGTGTTGTAGGTGCGTTATGACTATGTAGGTCGACGCACACCTTTTAGGTCGAGATCGCATGCATGGGTCTAGGTCGACCTGACTGAACGATACATCTGGATAATACTCTTATAAGATATGGATCGTATGTCGGACAGCGCTAGGTCGGGACCAATGATGGTCGGACAATGAGCTAGGTCGACTGATCTTTGTGCTGGGCCATGGGCTTGGTAATAGCTGGGCCGCCCAAATTATGGGTGTTGCTATAATACTATGAGACTAATTAGGCCTCGTACGCTGGGCCTAGCCCGTCATTTTTATCCCGTTCAGTGGCCCCCAACTTTCTGGGTTTGACTTTGTCGACCAGGAAGTTACGAAAATTTTGTTGTAAATGTCCACATAGGTCGTAGATAGATGGTCGACCGTGATGATGTGGCTTGATCTCGACCATCGACTTTTTCGACGGCTGGATATGTTGAAGCGCCATAATTCCATAATGATTGCTCCATTTGACGTTTGGACAACCGCATTAGAAACCGTCTTTGGCATTAATTGGAAGGAATAACCGTTGTATTCCCTAAACCTTCCCAATTCAAGTAAGGATTAGAACTGGGTATAAAAGGAAAAATCATTTTCCTTCTCACACTTTACAAACCCCCAATTCTCAGGCATACAACAAGAACAAAGGTAAGAATAGATTTCTCATTCTCCAGCGCATTCAAGCTTTTCGACTCGTTTTCGAAACTCATCTTCACCAATTTAACCAAGGTACCCCTCTGATTCCTTGTAACTTAGGTTTAATTTCGAGCTTTTTGTAGATTCTGCTATGGCTAGGACCTTCAGCTATGATCCAGGGGTTTGGTATGGGTATTGTACCATCAACTGTAGGATATATAAGCATATAGGTGGGGTATGGAAGGAGATGACCAGGGAGGAGTGTATTTCCATCTTGACCAGGTGGGGTTTAAGCTTTAGCAAACTAGACCTTCATGTAGGAGAAAATCTGGGTGATTTGAATGTTACAATTAAGTAAAAAACAATGTCCCATTTCCAAAAAATATAGAAGAGTATAAACACCACTTTTATTTTTTGGATCAAACAAAACTAATTTTTTTAGTTGTCAATGATTTATTTATTTTTTGGACTGGAGAAATATAGAAGAGTATAAACATCACTAATACAGAATATGTAGCAAACTAATCTAATATTCTAACACCTATGATGGCTTTAAACTTCACAAACATGAATAAACCCCGAGAAAATAAGAAATTAATTGAAAAAACTGATAATAATTATAACCTAAGAGAATATTTATATTCTAAAACAATCCAAACCCTAGAAGAAATAATAAAACGAAAATTAGGAGAAGTTCAAAAATTGACAAAACTTCAGAAGCCCGTTTAAATGCCATGATTCGATTCGATCTTGATTGTTTTTGTAGCTCCGTCGACATAGTCGTTTTGACTACTTATATGGACGTGAAAGTTATGCCAATTTGAAGTTTGGCAACAAAAATCATTACTAACTTTGCATTATTTCTGAAGAAGTCTTTATCTTTGTCTAAAATCCATCCGTTACTTATTCTGCATCACATCCATTAAGGGCAAAAGGACAAACCCCAGTGCATCAAGCGCTTCCCGACAAGTGGGGGTTGAGAGAGAGAACCATTTGCTAGAGCCCTCCCCTGACAATTGCCAAGAGACTGTTCGCCAAGGTAAAAAAAAATGACTAGTCAAATATTTTATTGATATACTTTATATTCCACCATTATCATTAATGAAAATAGTAAGGATTGTGTAAGTAGCAAATAACTATTAAGCATTTTAATGGTATAAATTAGGACGATCACTTACTTATTGTAACATTCAAATTTGGAAATGGGACATTGTTTTTGGATCAAACAAAAGTAAAAAAATAGAAACATCTTTTATAAGAGGTGAAACAGAAAAAGTATGATTTTTTTTTTTATTATTTTTTTATTTTGGTGAAACTCTTCTATTTTTTTTATTTTTATTTTACTGGTAAACTCTTCTACACAACTATAAAACACAATTTTTTCCCAAAAATTTTAGGCGTATCTTTTTATTTTATTTTATCATTAAAAGGTCTAAATTAACGCATAACTCACGACTTGGGGCTGATTTATAGCTTGAGACCAACCCCAGGCCCAAAGTATGGGCCTAGTGGACAACAGTGCTCATGTGACGCGAACACAATTTTAGCCCACCGGAAAAATGTCATATTATTCGTCACGCTTTATTAGGGTTTAATTTCATGTGTTTTTTACCTTAAAAAATTCAAATTATTTTTTCTTTTTAATATACTACGGAGTACTACTTTTTTGAAACCCAATGAAAAAAGGAAATAATATATTTTTTAGGACAAGGAGTACTCAATAACATGACAAACCCTAATAAGCCGAAGATAATAGATTAATATAATGGCATTAAATCTTTTCGGCCTTAGCCGATGAGTCTTCGCCTTAATGGCATAGCTCATTGCCTTCAAGGGTTCAAACTCCGTTTCTTATGTTGTATTTGAAATATAATAAATTAGAAAGAAAAAAAAAGCTCTTTACGGCCACATTGTGAAGGTTAAAATCATCAAAAATAGTAATCCTGGTATATATTTGAAACAAAACAACTCTTTTCTTGTTTGATAGCCCATGGTATAACTTTACAGTCCTTATAAAAGGATAATTTACACTTTAAAAAAGGTTTGTGCAAATTCAAGAAGTATGTCCCACCTTTTGCCTAATTTTCTTGTAATATATTTCGTAAAACAAGAGATCATAACTAAAGTCAAGATGATAGCAACGTAAGTGAAAGCAAATGACTAAAATATATTTTTAAAACGTTTTACAAACCAACTGTTAAACTTATTATTATGAATCAAGAAAAGTGATTACACAACTTTTGGTCATCGTGTCATCTGTACTATGCAAAGCCTCGATGAAACTTTAAAGTAGAAGATGAGAAATTGAGTAAATTAAAGACTTTTGTGACATGTGTACATTCTCACATTTTTATATTAACAGAAAATTTTGGGGGAAAATAAAAAGTCTTTTTTTTAACTTAAAAAAACCGGCTCATGAATTTTAAACCAAAATTAACCCGACTTTTTAAACCGGTCATTGAACCGATTTTAAAAATGAAACAGGACTTTTTATAATATTTGGGAGAAACTAGTTTCTCCCAAAACCAACTCTTATATTAATATGCATACTATCGAAACAACAAGTGTAACATGCGTAATATTAATTAATAGCACGCAAATTACATTTGTTGTTTCAATAGTATTATGCATGTTAATATAAAAATGTGAGATAGTACGAATGTCAGATAAGTCGTTTACTCGGGAGAAATTTGTAGAAACATACAAGGATTTTTTTATTTTAAAGGTAGTATCAAAAGTATTTGGTCCATCAAGTATTTTTTTCTTTTTATTTTAAAGGTAGTATCAAAAGTATTTTAGTCGACCCCAAATTATTTTGAAAATAAGGCTTTGGCTTTGTTGTTGTTGTTGTATCAAAAGTATTTGGTCCAAAACAAATAAGCACCTAAATCACATGTTATGGGGTGTTTTATTTAATCAATGGTTTTGAGTTTGAGTCTTGAAAATTCAGCAGTGAAATTTTTTTATTGAGAGAGCATTGTCGTTATTGCGATCGCAACCGGCGAATGATAGCTTACTTAATACCATTTTTGTAAAAAAAAAAGAAAAAGAAAAGGCACTTGATCTTGATCTGAAAAAATACTTTTAATTGCCGCAATGAGCACTGATCTGTTATACAGAAATTAATTGGTTGTGGACCTATTGGATATTGGAGTGCATAAATATATAATTGGCATAATTAATATAAGTGTCTGCTTCTGATAAGACATAATGAAATAAAAAAGAAAGTTGAAATCCCACTATGGTATCTGCTGGCTGGCTGTTGCTCCCCATTAACAATTTAAACCATTAATTTATAAAATAGCAACAGTGATTACTAACTAGGCTTTTCTAATAACAATCATATTTTAACAGACTAAACTCCTATTTTGGTCATTTTATCTGAATCAGGCTTCGTTTGTTCGTTTGTTTGGGGGAAAATATTTTTTGGAAAACATTTTCCCCATTTTTTGGTGTTTATTTCGCACAGAAAAATGTTAGTCAAAAACATGTTTATCTTATTTTTCGGAAAACATTTTTATTTTTCGAAAAATATTTTGCTGAAAATCATTTTTCGAAAAATATTTTACGCTAAACAAACGGAGCCTCAGTCACTCATTCTTTTCAAATATCGGTCACTCATTATTTTCAAATATCGCTATCCGTATTTCACTTTTTTGGAATGTTCTCACTCCCTTGATGATTTCGTTCGGATATCTAAAGAAATTTGATCACGTCATAGTATATTACTGACATTCACTAAATATTTAATGTGTCCATTCGCTAAATATTTAATGTGTCCATTAAAATGGTTATACATCTTCCTAGTAATTTCTAATTTTCTAACCAAACTTATTAGATTTTTTAACAATGTTACCAAATCAGTTATATAGTTAAGAGTGTGTTATCATGTATCGTCACATGATCAAGATCAGTTAAATTTCTACGTTTCCATCCAAATAGTGATCACAGAAAAGAAAAATGGATGAGGACATTTAAATAAAAACAATACATCCATCCCACAATAAGGTTATTCGTTACGCATGATTATCAAGAAAAAATAAATGTTGCAAATATGAAAAATAAAGTAAAAGAAAGAAAGTTGTTAAAGAATAGTAAATGTGTTGTTATTTTTAGTGTTACAAGAGAATCATATTGTCCATTTACAAATAAAACAAACTAAAAACTTTAATCCTGAAAAAAAAAAAAAAAAAAAAAAGTAAGAATGGTACTATAGACAAAAGTAAGAATGGTACTATAGAGTTCCACAGGGAATACTATGGATGGCAACTTTGATATAGGTTTTGCCTATGAAATCACTCACTTCTTGTGGGAATCTGGGCACTATAAATTTGGTAGCCAGTTTTTTAGTCGTTGGATTCCTTGGCCATGTCCTTATGACTTGCTCAGGTTATTTATCACTACCTCCATCCAATATATATATATATATATATATATATATATAATTTCATCTTGATCAAATAGCGAGTTTGCTAGAATATTTCGAGATTAATTTTGCTCATATTAATTACTGTTTGTCGGGTCCTACTAAATATAAAACTCACCTTCCATCCATTTTGCCAGCAAGCCGATGTGATCATGCGATAATGTGCTCCATCGAACGGTTCCGGGTCCATCCACGTCGCTCAGCTTGTTTTTTGCGTGGTTGAAATTGATTTGATAAATTGTGTGTCTCATCAGCTAAAAATCATCTCATCCATTAAGCAAAAAAATAGAAAGACGTGGCCAAATTGTTGCGTCTCGCATCACGCCTTCGCAGGATCCGTGCCAAATTCAAGCAAATGACCATAACAAAGGTTTCAGATGCATATATTTCAGTGGCGGAGCTAAAAAATTTTATAAATTGGGCAAAATTAAAAATTGCATAATATATGTTGTCAATCTACTCAAAATTATATCTAATCACTCTTATGGACAAAATATACATATCTAAAACAAGCTTGATGTCAAAATATTTCACTTGTCTACTGAACATGTTAAATTTCTTGAACATTACTATCCAACTTCAAGTTGATAAATTGATTTTAGCATTTACAGAACACTTATTCAAGAAACATCGCCACATTACTCAGAAGAAACTCAACAAATAATTGATCCTCCAAGACTCCAAAAATGGCAAATCAAACCCAAATATACAAAAACATGAACAAACAAAAGGACTATGAATTAGGAGAAGGCGCCAAATCAGAAAGACCCAAAGGAGGAGTAGAGCTAAAATGTGGAAACCAACATGGTAAGTAATGGTACATCCTCATATATGGACAGTACCTTGGCCTGGCAAAGAAATCCACACAATCTCTCATAGGCCTCTGATTTGGAAAACCAGGAATGCAATTGTTGCTTACATCAAGCACCCCATTCTGTATCAACTCAATACAAATCGGACCGACGCTAATAAAATAATTATCTGACAACGATAAATTCTTCAGACTACTCATCGCGCATACCACTTCTGGCACCAATCCGTACAACAAGTTCCTCGCGAAATTAAGCACTTCAACTTTCTCTAAACACCCCAATGAAAATGGAAGTGGACCGGTCAACAAGTTGTTTTCTGCATCAAAAACGACAGCCTCTTTTAAGAATCCGAGCTCATAAGGTAAACAGCCGGTTAACATGTTGTTTAAGAGCAAAACCTCTGTTAAACCGGATAATGCTTTTCCAATTGTAGGTGGGATTGGGCCGAAGAATTTGTTGTTGGCTAAGGTTAAGAAAGAAACATGGGAGTTTCCTAGTATGTCAGAGAGTTTTTGCATGAAATTGTTGTTGTTGATGAAGAGGATGTCTAGGTCTTTTGTGAATAGTTGTGGGGGGATTACACCGGTGAAGAGATTGAACCGGATGTCTAAGAATGACAAGGTGTTCATTTGTACTATGGCATTGGGAAATGGACCGGAAAATAAGTTGTTACTTATGTCGAGTTCGTATAGGTAAGGGAGTTTTGAAATGTCCGGTGAGATTGAGCCGGAGAAAAAGTTGGAATTTGCATGAAAAAGCGCGATATCGGGTAGTTTATCGAGGAAGCCTGCGAGAGATGGGGCGGTTAGTTGGAATCCGTTGAAGTCGATGGAGGCAACGGTGATGGCGGATTTGTTGTAGGGAGGGTTGTCGCAATAGAAGCCTCTGTACATGCATATGTTCGAGCCTACCCAAGTGCCCGTGATGTTGAGTGGGTCCGAAGTGATGGTTTTCTTGAAGTTTTGGATCAACGGGTATACGATGGAGAGTCTTTGATCTGCGAAAACTAAGTCTGTGATCGTTCCGGTGATGTTTTTGGCCGAGATTTTGGGGAGTTTGCCATTAGAAGTGTTTATGTTGATGGTAATTTGGAAGAATATGATGAAATTTAAGGTTGAAAGTAGGAATTTAGTGAAGATGATCATACTTAATTTGGACAAGGTTTTGTTCTGTTTGTTTTATGTTTGGAAGAATCAAACAAGAGGAGTGTAGATGAAACTATGAAATGGAGGGTGTGTTTTTGGATGTCTTACTTGTATTGGTGGGGTATTAGTAATAATGTATTAAGTATTACACTTAGTTAGTGCTCGTTTGATAGGCTGTTAGGATTAGCTTGTATTAATAGTGAGAGAATTATTAATCAGGAGATTAATAATACCACTCTTTTTTTTTAGATTAATAAGAAGGGGATAAGAGGGGATAATTAAAAGGTTAGTATTCAGGTTGTTAGAAATAATACAGTGGTTGCATTTAATGTATCAAACATCAAACTTATTGAATTAATAATCCTATTCAGCCTAAGCCTAAGAAGGGCTACCAAACGGCCCCTTTCTATAAAAGGGAGAAATAATATAAAGTTGGGTATCAATCTGTAGTTGAATTATGGGTAAAGTTGATTATTAATTTGTTTGTTTAATAATGGACAAGAAGAAGAGCACGGGTATCTTTTTCGATTCCATTATAATGGAAGGGCCCGGGGTTTGGTCTTTCGAACTATTGTTGTCGTGGATTCATGGTTTTTTTTTTTTTTTTTTTTTTTTATTATTGGCTTGCTGGATTGCAATATGGTCGCTTTTGGTGACGTCCGAGTTAGGTCACAGCCACATTTCACACCGATTCATTCTTACGAAGAGAATACAAGAGGGTTTTAGATGGAGATGTCCAAAACAAGCTTGAGCCTGCCAGCCCGTAACGTTTGGGACGGGTTGGACCATTAACTAATAAATCTTCTGGTTGACTTGGGCCTAAATTATGTTATTTGGGCTTGAGCCCAAAACGCTCATATTAGGGGCGTAAATAAATGGTTCGATTTGGTTCGGTTTGTGGGAATTTACGCACCAAACCACTAATAATCGGTTTGAAAAAATTTCAAATCGAACCTAACCGAACCATGAAAAAATTCAAACTAAACCAAACCAAACAGCTATGATTTGGTTCGGTTTGGTTCAAACCCCGATTCAATTATGTGGTTAAAATCGCGGTTCATACTGTGGTTCAGACTATGGTTTAGATTACGGTTCAAACCACGATTCAGACCGCAACTCATTTTTATATTTATTTAAATTTTTCGTGATCTCGAAAAAAAAGCAGACCAAAATTCATTTTATATTTATTGAAATTTTTCGTGATCTCGAAAAAATAGCGAAAGATGCGAGTATTAATAGAAAAGTAGTAGGAAGAGAGACTAGAGAAAGAAAGAGAAAAAGGAAGAAAACACTTTACAATCTTCGATCGTAGAGAAAACTTAGTTAATTATGTATCACAATGACGATAACTAATGATGAAATTAATATTAAATAAGATACACAACGGGAGTTATAATTATTCTATTTAATGTAGGGTTTGTTTACTGATCTAACAGTAAATTTTAATAAATATACGACACTATTAAATAAGATACAAAACAGGATTATCATAGTTTATTTAATGTGGTTTGGTTTGTGGGTTTAGTCTGGCGGTTTGGTTTGTTAGTTCGATTTTAAACGACGGTTTGCTTTGGTTCGATTCGGTTTGGTTTGATATGGGAGGGTCAGACCACAAACCAAAGCTAAAAACGTGGTTTGCCAAAAATTGATATCAAACCGAACCATTCATATTTAAAAATCAAATTAAATCGCATAATTTGATTCTGTTTGATTTCAAATCGCAGTTTGAATCGAATCACTTATTCTATATCCTATAGCTCATATACATCTTCTTCATTTTGCCCTAAAATAACATTTAAAATAAAATAAAATTGGACCTTTGGTATAACGGGCCTAGTGAATGCCCAAAAGTTGACATGATCGGGCTAAGCCCGAGAGATGAGCCGAGCCAGGCAATTTCAAGCCGAATCCCATTTGGGCCAACCTTTTCTGGTCGGGTTAAGCTCGGGCCACCCAACAAGACTACGACAATCGCTCTACCAAATTAAATGTTACTCCTATTTGAATTTAAATTGGGAATTTGTTCCATAAATTTTTTTTGAAATAAATTATTTTTTACTAAGTTTTTTATTGTATTAAAATAATTGAAAAGTTCTTTTTACAAGTAAACTTTCAATTTTGTCCTCACAACATTCTGAAAATATAATACAACATTCTGAAAATATAATACAACATTCTGATTTTTTTTTTTTTTGAAAATATAATACAACACTCTGAAAATATAATACAACATTCTGAAAATATAACACAACATTCTGATTTTTAAAATTTTTTTTTTTAAAATTTTTTTTTTGAAAATTAATACAACATTCTGAAAATATAATACAACATTCTGAATATAATACAACATTCTAAAAATATAATACAACATTCTGTTTTTTTTATTATTATTATTAATTTTTATTTTATTTTTTTTGAAAATATAATACAACATTTTGGGGGGGTATTTTCGTCCAAAATGATAAAAAATTGAATTGATACACTCATATTTAAGAACTTATTGAGCATAGATTTAAAAAAAATAAAAAAAATTACGGGGCAATGACCCATTTGAATTTGACCAAAAACAAAAAAAGAAACTTTGGGCAAACGGATTGGTTGCTTCTTCCATTCCGTATTTAATGTTGTATTTTCTTTTTTTTTTTCCATTCCCACATAAAAATGCATTTCAAAATAAGGCCCCGTGGAGGCCTTCTTGCATATTGACAGATTATGGGCTTTCCTTTTCCAGCATACACAGTGCTGTGGAGAAGGCCTAATATAAGCCCATCCTGAAAGCTCGATAAGCCTGGCCCACCTCAAGCCCGTCCAGATATATCATTTGGGCTAGTTCGATCCATGAACCCCGAGTTAAGGGTCAGTTCGGTCAGTCTAGGTATTTCTCATTGGGATTTCAAACAGCTGCAACTCACCGAAATTCAGACTACATGTAAAATCAAAGGTATGTTACACAATCTATTATACAATAGAGAGAGGTTTTAACTGCCTCTTATCTCCATATAAGTGGCGGCTGAGATTCACTCTTCTAAAGTTGATCCAACGGCTCCTATTAACTCAGCACCCCACGTTCTCTTCTTTTCCCTCTGCCTCTTCCTCACGTCCCTCCTCCTCCATTTTCAATCAAAATCTCTCTGGAAGCAGGGATGGCCGGAGACGGAGGAACGACAGTGGGCGATTGGCGAAGAGGAAGCCCAACTGAAACAGATGAAGAAAAAAACAAACCAAAGTCCCTCCTTCTCTGCCTGCGTCAAAATAAGATCTGGTCATCATCGTCGTGCTCTCTCCGCCGAAGCTCGCCGGAGATACCTCGCTGTCAAAGACGGAGCTGAACGCGCTATACTGAAGGTTCCCCACATTTTATCGTTTTCACACGTTTGACTTGCTTCAATTTTTGTATTTTTTAATTTGTTAATCTCAACATTTCTCCGTGTTTTGCATAATCATTATATCACTATCAAGTTTAATTTGAATTAATTGTCTTATGTTTTGTATTCTTACTACTGAATTGATCAAATATGAGGGTTGTGTTGTCCAAATTTTCTTCTTGATTTTAATTAGGCAATGAACATATAATTTCATATCATTATGGGTTAGGCATCTTTTGTGTCATTCCCCTGGCATAAAAACGAGAATCTTTAACTATTAACGAATGGAGTTCTAAAGCTTGCGCTCCTCAAGAAATGGGGATATGATTCCGGCAAGGGTATGTAGAGACTTATTTTGTGATTGCTCTAAGTTAATCTCCATAAACAACTCTGTATTTGATTGAATCAATTCACAATCAAAAAGATTTAAGTTGCTGGGTTTATACAAAAAAGTGCTTCAAGTTGTGTGAATTAGCAGTTGCAAACTTGGCCTATTTCTCCATAAATATGTTATGTTTTCTGATTCCGTGGTTTTTACCAAAAGCATTCGAGCGGTACTTCAAAGAGAGGTAGGAAATACATGCTAAGATGGCACAAGACAAGAATGTCAAGGCTGCAAATCAAACTCAACTCCCAGATAAGAAATCTGACTGATAATTAAGTTAATGTTCTGTTTGTTTATTGTGCGAATTGTTCACTTCTCAAATGTTATTTGGTTTATACTTCGTTAGATATGAATAGGAAGTTACTTTGTTTAGCACCATTTTAGGAGTAATTGACCAAGTTTGTAAATATTTTCCTCCGTCCCATACAACTATTTATAATTAAGTATGACACTTTCTTATTAAGGATAGATGGAGGGAGGTCGTACTTTTCACCAAGGTTTGTAACTATTTCTCGATCCGTCTCTTAATTTAAACTCCGTTTTGTGAATTTTATGTGTAATTTTGTAAATTTTTTATCCGTATGTTAATTTTTAGGAGTTATCGTTTGGTTTTGAATTTCTCTTTGTGTTTCTTTGAATTGCTCTTTGTAAAATCTCCTTGAACTTCATTTTATTTTATATTTACTATTTTGTGAACTTCTATAATTCTTAGTCATATTGTATGTTTGGATCAAAGAAGTAGTTAAAACTTATAGTTCTTAGTCATATTTTATACTAAAAGGTTAATGACATGTACTAGAGTTTTTTGAACGGCTTGAAGACCATGGATTGATTTATTCATGAGTCTTTGGAAGAAGAGGGCAAGTTTTCAAGTCCAAGCGGCAAGGGCTGGAAATAAAAATTAAGAGAAAAGGTTTGATTAAATTTTATCAAAGTTTATTTGGGTCGATTTAAATAAATTAACATGCGACACTATTTTCTTTTTGGGACGAGTATAAATTATGATTCCTGCTTACTATTAAAAATGATTCTTGATTACTTTTCTCAAATATTGGATGGTATGTACTTCATATTTCATCATGTCATCTACACTACTGAACTTATGCAGTTAGTTTTAAAAGTTAGAACTTAAAGAGACTTAACACTCTAGAGTATATAGGTAGAGGTGGAAGCTGAGATGGGACGGATAAAGCAAGAGCTTAAGAAGACAATGGACATATATAGCAACGCTTGCAAAGAAGCACTTTCAGAAAAACAGAAGGTACCTACTTTATTTAGGTTTTATACTCTTTGTGATACATCATAACTTGAGCTGAGCCTTACCTAAAATATGGACCATCTTGGTTATTTTCCCTACGGAACAGATATTTCGTATAACCCTTTTTCATAAATAGGAGCCCATTATTGTTCTCACTCGACTTTATGATAGTCTTGGAATTGGGAGAGTATAAATCAGTCATTATCTCCAGTCTCCCATCTTGACTGAGTCTTGGATATTGTAGTTAACTTGATTTAATTTTGACTTAGCGGTGTGTTTTGGCAGCTAATTGTTTGATGATTTTTTTTTGCTTTTGAAATGTGGGATAGGTTAATTTTTAGCTACTTGAAATCAACTGAGATTGCTTTTTGTTAATAATTTGAGGAGATCGGTTCTGAGAATCGACTTTGAATTCCTTCTCGAATTCTTCATTTTAGCTATTTTCTCCTTATCGTTTTTTACTTAATTTGTCATTTTCTTTGGTATCTCTTTTCTGGAACCTGTAAATGGTAGTTTTGGACACTACTATGGTATATTGCTTACAATTGTGCAAAAAAATCATGAACTGCCTGCGCACAGACCACTTCTACATTTTGATGTTCTTCACCTAATTTGAACTTTCTGCATATTATTCTGTGTTTTGTGTGAGTTCTTTCTAATTTGTTAACTGTCTTCTAAAGATCAGTTTCGAGCATTATTTTTTAAAGTGTAGCCTTCACTCCTCTTTTCAGATTTTGATTCAAGCTTAGCGATTTGATGGTAAACGCCTCAAGAAGTCATGGTCTGATGATGAGAAAGTTGAACTTGAAGCTGAAACGAAAGGGAATTCTAGCAAGCCAGCTTGAAGTCGAATTATTACTTTGAAGATTTCATTTCACGGTGTTAGATTTAAGTTAAGTTCATCTGGTCTTTTGATTCCTTGGATTTTGTGTGCATGATGCTTAAACATGATATCTGCCTCGATAAATTGTCATTGTGTTTAGATTCTTTTCATGATTTTGTTCAATTCGGTCAAGCCATGCCTATAGTTAGAGTTGCTCAGTTAGTGAGATAAGCTGACTCACCATTATACAAAGTAATCAGTTTTGGCTTCACAGTTCTCTGATCTCTTACTTGAGTATTATAAGCTATTAGTTCACATGCAGTATCTCATAGTTTTATTCCTTAACCGACTAAACACATTCTCAAAGTACCAAATCCAAAACAGATTTCAGAACTTAATAGACCGTCTCATCTACTGAAACTTTAAGATATCATGGATCTGTACCACAAGTTTCTGAATGGAAAGGTTTGATTTTGGTTTATTTTGTTCATAATTTGATGTATTTGATTCTCCTAAAGTTGTTTTTAGAGTTTATGTGCTAAATTTATGGATGTTTGCTGTTGAGCAGATAGGTTGATTATTTGTTAAGCTAAGCAAGAAGCTTTTTGCTGTTTAGGGTTTTAATTTAGTGTATATTGGAAATTGGAGTGATGATTGGGGATTAATGTTTGTTAACTTCTTATAGATTAAAAAGAATTAGTAAGAGGGTGAATCTTAAACTTGGCACTGGACCGTGCGGTGTGCATGTGAAGATTAGTGATGCTGAGCATTTCGTTGGTGAACCATGAAGTTCCAAAATATTCATACTGAACCATTCTCTATTGTATACATTTGCAACCCACATTGGCATTTTAAAATTATTTAGTTTCAAATTTGTGAGAGTTTAAGATTCGATTATTTGGATATTGGAGGTTGGAAAGAGCATTTGCTTATTTACCCCATTTTAAATTTTCTCTTATTTTGTATTTTAATGAGTTTAGTGTTTTGAATTTTGGATACTTCTCCCTTTCTTTACAATTCAAGGGCTTTTTCTTTAGATTGATGACATTGTGGCACATGTTCACAAGTTCTTCCATATCTAATTTGTTCTTTTTACCGTCTCTGTCCCAAAATTTAGTAGAGTAATATCATGAGTATGAAAAGTGAGGTAGGAGAGAAAAATTAGGATTGAGAAAAGTAAGTGGGTAGATGATGTGAGTACGTCGATATTTTGTAGGACCAATCATTTTCATACTGTCATCATTCATACTGACCCGTGCCAATGGCACGGGCTTTTGAGTACTAGTATAAAAACAATATAAATAGTGTCTTACACAATTTTAAAAGAAATCACATTCGTAATATAAGTTGGTGTAACACCCACATTAATTCATTTTCAGGTCCAAAAAATATTGGGAGAGTGCTCGATAAGTTCTAAAAAAAATTATAATACTCATAATTTTTTTCCTAATTATATTATCATATTATATTATTCTGTAATAATATTGTATAAAAGATAATGTATAATATTGCATACTCACATAATACATCATTTTTGATAACAAGCGGGGTCGGCGAGCGTTGATCGGATTCTGGCGACCTTCACTGGATTCCAGCGAGTTTTCAGTGACCGAAGACCGAATTACAGCGAGTTTCCGGCGTTCGGCAGCCGAATTCCGTTGACCGTTGAGCTTGTTGTATCATAATTTTTAAATATTGTATATAGAATGCATTATAACTTAATGCTACATAAGAACTTATGGACATTTAAATTAATGATTAAATTGAGGGGAAGTGATTTATCCAAAAAAAACTTACGGGTAAAATTTCCAAAAATATTCATCCAGTTTTATCATTGACTTTTAATCCCATCTCATTAAAAAAATAATTTGGTGTTTCACTAATTCTCTCTCCATCCGATAAAAATATTCTCATTTATAAATTTTATTTATTTTGAAAAGATATTTTAATTTATATAATTTTAAAATAATAAGAAGATTTGAGCAAGGTTCTAAAAAGCGCTAGGCGGATGCTAGGCGGCGGAGTCGGACCTAGCGCCTAGGGGCCTAATAGGGGCCTAGGCGGGGCCGAGAAATTTGACAAATTTTAAATATATTTCATAAATTTATATATATATATATATCCAAAAATTAGTGCCACTTATTTTTATTATTTGTCAAAAATAAATAATATTTTTATACAAAATAAAAATCTAATAAAATTTTGCAATCCTAAAATTTAAATTTGTACAATGTTTGAAATAAGTTAATATAAATGATACATATTTGAAATTTATCAATAAAATATTAATGTTAAAATAATTATTTTAATTAAAAGAAAATTTAATCCAAACCCAATGCCCTCCCAGCCCACCCTCAAAAAAGCCCATTCCAGGCAAACGGTCCAAACCGGCAAACCCTAATCTTTCGCTCTCTTCCTTTATCTCCTTCTTCCTTACCGCTTCCTTCTTCCTTCAAGCTACCGCCCTTTCCTCTCTGCCTTCTCCGCCACCGATAACCCTTCAAACCTCTCACTCTCTCTCCATGCCAATTTCCCCTCCGCCCCTACCTTCTAACTCTCCTACAACCCCACCACTACCATCACCACCGCCACTAGAGCATCCACGACGGCGCCTCTTACTCTCACTCTCAAGTTCGGCGTCTATGGTCCAACACTCTAGCAATTTCAACCCACCACCTCCGGCAATTTCAGGTCAGTCTTCTACTCTTCTTACTCACCAACCACCGTCGTCGCCCTCTGAATCGTCTCCACTTCCTTCTTCTCCTTTGGCCGCCTAATCACCACCTAGGCCATCGAGTGCCTAATCTGGCCGACTTGAAGAAAATTGCGGCGGCAGGGTGCCGCTTAACGCCTAGATGCCGCCTAGACGGCTGCCTAATTCACGTTTTAGAACACTGGATTTGAGTAATAAAATAATAAGTCTATAAAATTTATGAAAATAAAATAAATTGTTAATAAATTAAAAATTAGTTTAGTGGAAGTATCATTATTACTAATTGGCGGGGGTTGTACCTCGTCATTGGATAATTAAACTTGGGATAAATAGAGTTGACTTTAAAAGTTGTTTTAGTGAGGGAAATAGAGTTGACTTTAATAGAGTTGACTTTTAAAGTTGTGGTGAGGCTCATCGCTTTCATTAGCGCAGCTCAATGGTGTTTATCAAAATCAAATTTTTATACACATATATAAAGGAATTGCATATTTAATGTTAAACAATATAGATCAAATTTTGATAAAATATTAGGAATGGTATCAAATTTAATACCTTGCTTTACTCATTCGCTTTGAAGTATCTTTTTATATCATTTAATTATTTATTTGATATTTATATTTTATTTGTTTATTTTTTGTATATTTATAAAACATAAAATTATTAATATGTCAATGGAAAAAGAAATACTTTTTGAACGGAATAATAGTGACGGGCTAGGCCCTCGAGTAAGCCCAGTTATTTACATATTATTGCCAACACACTCTCAGTGGGCTAAGCCCAATTATTACCAGGCCCAAGGCCCATCAGCAAGATCAATCGACCTAGCTCATTGTCCGACCTACGTGGTCCCGACCTAGCTATCGTCCGACATACGATCCAGATTCCAGTTCGGGCATGACCCGATCCTATCCATCAGTCAGGTCGACCTGGATCCAAACAGGCAACCTCGACCTACGATGCTATGTCGACCTACAAAGTCCAGGCGTGAATACAATTCTTTACATAACAGACTCCCTACAAATCAGGAGTTATATATGGACAAGATCTCTCATGCGTATCTAATCCATGATTCAAGGGATTTAACACAATCCTATTACAAATTTATCTCTCATCAACAACTATAAATGCATGACAATATCAACCGTTTCAAGGTAATTGATATTTTTTATTCTGAATACATTGTTCTTTATAACTTATCAGCTCTCATATACATCGTACTTACTCTCACGCCCGAGGGTCTTCGCCAGAGACCATTTCGGCTAGTCGTGGGTTCTGTTTTCAGGTCAAAAGCCAGGAGATCTATCTTGTTGATTGGACGGAGATTGATCCATCACGATTCTTGCAGCATCAGTTTGGTTCCATTGCCGGGAATCGTGCTTTTTGACCTCGAAATTTCTTACAACCCATCATCATGATGACTTCTGACGGTCATGTTTCAGAAGCCTCGGACGAGCACAACGAAGGAAACGCCGGCGCTAACACGGGCGCAGCCGTCTTGAGGCTGCCCAATGTTAACATGCCGTCGCCTCCTCCTCCGCCTCGTCAGCCCAGGAGGGCGACACGTTCGAACAGTGTTGCTGATGACAGAGGCTTGCCAGACGGCAGAAGGGAAAAAAGACATATGGTCGAGCAAGGAGCACAGCCCCTCCAAAGCGTCAACAAGCAGGGTGAATGGCTGCAGGCGACAGACCAGGTCCCTCAACCAATCCACTCAGTAGGAAGGAGATGCTGGTGGAGCGGGCTAGAATTTTAGCAGAACTACAAGAGATGGAGGAAGAGCCCGAGCAGAATGACAGAAGATCAGAAAGGGCAGCCCCCTCCCAGGTTTCTCACAAGCAGCCCGACGGAAGTGCTAGGCCAAGCGGGATGCCAGGCAGAATGGCGAGCGACAGATCGTACCTCATATTCGCACCTACATACCGGTCCCACATGACGACTTGGGTAGTCACCTCAATAATAATAGGGAGCAGGAGGCTGAATCGGAGTTTAGGCGACAAAGGGAGGCCGAAAGAAACGTACGTAGGTTGCCTGCTAGAACAGAGAGATCGCAGTCCCACCGCGAGAGAAATGGGTGCAGGTCGCCTGTGAGGTCAGTTAGGTCGCAATCTCATCGGGATAGGAATGGGTGCAGGTCGCCAATCAGGGAAGATAGGCGCAGGTCGCCTGTAAACTCAGTAAGGTCACCTTCACACAGACAGACGAGGTAGAGAGGTGACTCCACCTAGGAGTGAAAGGCATAGGGCCAACTCAAGAAGGGAGCCTCGCCATGATGAGCGACAGAGATCCAACGATGTCTCCCACGCAAGGGACGACAATCCAGATGCTAAGGAATGGTTGCAGTGGAAGAAGAGGCTAGAACAATGGGAGGCCGACAGGAAGGATGATACTGGAAAGGGCGAACGAAACAACTTCAATCTTCGCCCCTTGTCCAGAGAATTGCTCGAGCGACGACCTCCTAAGGGCTTCAAGTTGCCTGCCCTCGATAAATATTCAGGTGCGACCAATGCCCAGAACCATATACAGCATCTGGAGGCTACAATGTGTTTTGTCTCCACCAAAGATGATATAATGTACAAGGCGTTAACCAGCACCCTCACAGGGGCCACACTGACCTGGTTTTGTGGCTTGACGCCGGGGTGTATTACTACATAGGAGTACATGAGGAAGAAGTTCCTAGATCGCTTCTCGACAGCTGGAGCCCGGAAGTTGACGGTCACCGACTTGAACAATCTGGCGCAAGGAAAGAATGAAAGCTCGATGAGCTACTATACCAAGTTCAAGGAGATTGTCGACCAAATTGAAGAGGACCTGACAGACAGGGAAGTGATAAATTGCTTCATGAATGGGGTGACCTCTACAGACTTAGACTACGAGCTACAAGTCAGGAGCGTGAAAACCCGACAAGAACTGTTTGAAAGGGCCTACAACGTAGCCATAGCTGAAGAGAGGAAGGAAAAGAAGAAAGGGACAGGTTCCAAGTCTGAGGTCGTAGATACTGATAAGAAGGACCCAGCAAAGAGCGGTGGTAACAACAAGAATTGGAAGAACAGAATTAGGGCGACTGAGAAAGTGCATGAGACATTTACCCCGTTGACAGTAAGTCGCACTGAAATCTTGAATACAGTCGAGCTAGGCCCACCAGCCCCAGTGAACCCAGGAAATAAGTTCAGAAGGGATAACAGCAAATATTGTGAATATCACAAGGATACGGGTCACACTACAGAAGACTGTATGAGTCTGAAACGTATCATTCAGAAGTGGGTCGACAGTGGGAAGCTCGACAGATATGTGAAAGTAGCTCAGCCTGGAGGAGGTGAGCGACCTGCTGGAGGTATACATGAGCCAAGGCAACCTCGACTGAATTTGGGAGTGATTACTGAGCAAGCTATCACCACTGCTCTGAAACATAAGATTTTCTAGCTCAATAAAGCCCCGCACGTGCCACCTAGAAGCTACATCAGGGATGAGGTTATCAATTTTTACCCGGACGAGCTAGCAACAAACATGGCTGCCAGAGAGCAAGTTCTCATTATCCCAGGATTGATTGATGGGTGTATGACGAGCAGACTCTTGATAGACACGGGGGCCTGCAAGGATATCCTTTTCTACAAGACATTCAAAGAAATGGGACTTACGAAGGAGCAGTTATCGCCCTATGATGGTCGACTTGAAGGCTTCACCAACCATAGGGTGGACGCTAGAGGACAGATCGAGCTGGACGTCGACATAGGCCAACATCCATACAGGTTCATGACCAAGGTAACATTTATTGTTATTTATGTAAATAGTGATTATGCTGCTATTTTGGGTATCCCTGGCCAGGTCGCACTTGGAATGGTGGCCTCTATTCCTCATCAGCGAGTTAAGTTCCCAACGCTAGCTGGAATTGGCTGCATGCAAAGTATAGCTCGAGCTTACCTTGATCACGTCCTTCGAACAAGGAAGAAGAGGGAACTAGAAGTTGATACTCCTGAGGGATACTTAAAGCTTTCTAAATCTGTCACCACAACTTCACGATAATCTACAATCACCTGCGTGGATGAGGCGACCTATCACTCACATGACTATGTCATGACTGAGCCGACACGTCCCTCCCAAGACACTATGGTTGATTCGGATGCAGTTATGGTCGACCAAGTCATCATAGGCGACCTATGCCTACAGATCGACCAAAACTTGAGGGCCACCAGTGACGAGATTGCAGCTGAGCTAGATGGTATGATCGTTGAAGAAGCTCCACACTTGGGGGCCGAATAAAGAAAAAGTTTTCGTGAGATCATTATCGAGACCCCACAATTCAGAGATGGTCCGGAGTTAGAAGTTGTGGACGAACTAGAAGCAGTGGCGACTAATCCCTCCTATCCCGATCAAAAAATTCAAATCGGTAAGCAGTTGTCAGCTGAGGAAAGAATAGAGATTGTCAAGCTACTGGAAGAAAGCAGTGATGTTTTTGCTTGGCGTGTGGAAGATATGAAAGGAATCAAGGAGGAGGTCGTTGTTCACAGATTGGAGGTTAATCCGACCATGAAACATAAGGCACAGAAGCTACGAAGCTTTGCTCGCGACAAAGAAGAGGCGATCAAACTTGAGGTACAAAAAATTTTACGTGCAGGTATCATCAATGAGGCTACTCATATCACTTGGTTAGCTAACGTGGTCATGGTGAAGAAATCTAATGGCAAATGGAGGATGTGTGTCGACTTCACCAACCTAAATCTAGCCTGCCCTAAAGATAGCTATCCTCTGCCTCAGATCGATAAGCTCGTAGATTCAAGAGCCGGTCATACCACATTGAGCTTCCTCGACGCTTATTCGGGCTATCATCAGATCAAGATGCACGAGGATGATATAGTGAAGACGGCTTTTCAAGCTGCTGGGGGGATCTACTGCTACAATATGATGTCGTTCGGCTTAGAGAATGCAGGAGCGACCTACCAGAGGATGGTCAACAAAGTCTTTGCCTCCCAAATTGGTCGAAACATGGAGGCCTACGTCGACGATATGGTCATCAAAACAAAGGTCGGACGTCACGTGGTCGACCTAAAGGAAACGTTCGCCAATTTGCGAGAAAACGACATGAAGCTCAATCCTAACAAGTGAGTGTTTGGAGTAGCAGCTGGAAAATTTCTTGGATTTATGGTTTCACAGTGAGGCATTGAAGAAAATCCTGAGAAGATCAAGGCTTTGGTCAACATGTAGGAGCCTATAAATATCAGCCTATAAATATCAAGGAGATGCAGCGACTCAATGGTAGGGTGGCAGCCCTAGGTCGTTTTATAGCTAAGTCGGCGGAGAGATCTCTCCCCTTCTTTAAATCGTTGAGGGGGATGAAAGATTTTGAGTGGACGGCCGAATGTCATTCGTTGTTCTAGCATCTTAAGGAATATCTTGCCTCCCCACCATTATTGAGCAGCCCGATTATGGGGGAAAGGTTGTTCGTCTATCTGTCTGTTGGCGACCAAGCTGTGGCCGTTGTGTTAGTTCGAGAAGAAGGAGGGCTTCAGAAGCCTGTATATTATGTAAGAAAGGCCTTATCCGATGTAGAAGGCAGACATTATAATGCGGAGAAGGTAGCATATGCCTTGATCGTGGCTTCCAGGAAGTTGCGAGCTTATTTTTTGGCTCACCTGATTGTCGTGCTTACTAACGCACCCCTGAGGAAGATCCTACATAAGCCATAAATTTCAAGCCGATTACTCAACTGGTCAATTGCTCTCACAGAATTCGACATCGAGTATAGGCCTCGAAAGGCATTGAAAGCTCAGGCTTTGGCAGACTTCTTGGTCGAGCTTACATTCACCAAGGAAGATAGCAAAGCACGAGCTCAGAAGGAGAAAGTAAAATGAAAGGAGCCTGCAACTCAGCCTACCATAAGTTTGCCCGATGATTGCTGGAAAGTATACTCTGATGGGTCGGCAACAAAGAACGTTAGTGGAAATTTGGAATTGTATTGGTCGAGCGGAATCGGGAGACGATCACATGAGCAAGCAACTTGAGATTCAAATTTGAAGCATCTAATAACCAGGCCGAGTATGAAGCTTTGGTCGCAGCCATCGAATACGCAAAATTTTTTGGGGCGACCAAGATTGTGGCTTACTGTGATTCTCAGTTGATAGTCAACCAAGTCAGAGGAGAGTACGAGGTGCTGAATCCTACCTTGGTCAAATACTGCGACCTAGTGAAGAAGCTGATCAAAGACTTGGAATTTTGGGAGATACAGAGGGTTGGTCGAGATGACAATGAATTGGCCTACCTACTCTCAAAGCTGGCTATATCGGACGAATAGCATGGGGAGCCTATCTCTTACCTTGAACATCCAGCTTATGTAAGGGTTCAGATTCAATGCCTGGAGGATACTACTAGAGATTGGGTCTACACCAAGTGCTGGATCGAGGAAATGAGAGCCTATTTAGAGACCGGCGAGCTGCCTGATGACGAGAAGGCAGCTCTAGCTATCAAGAAAAAGGCTCCGAGGTATGTTATTCAAGGAAATGTGTTATTCAAGAGGTCTTTCACTAATCCATTATTAAGATGTGTTCACCCTCAAGAAGTTACTCAGCTGATGTACGAGGTGCATAGTGGGGTTTGTGGTGGACACCTGGGGGCCAGAACTTTGGCCGACAAGTTGATTACATTGGGCTATTATTGGCCGCACATGAGGGCCGACGCTCACGACTTCGTTCAAGGGTGTGATCAGTGTAAAAGATTTTCCAACCTACCTCACTTACCTAGAACTGAGCAAACTCCAGTGGTCGCAACTTGGCCCTTCGATATGTGAGGAGTAGATTTGATTGGACCCTTCCCACCCGCCCGAGGAAATTGTAAGTATGTGATCGTGGCTATTGATTACTTTACAAAGTGGGTAGAGGCCAAGCCATTAGCCAGGATTACCGAAGAGAACGCCATCAATTTCATCCACGACTTCATTTGGTGCTGCTTTGGGATTCCTCGAGCAATAGTATCAAACAATGAGTTACAATTCTCCTGAGCTTTCGAAGAAGAGATGAACAGAGTAGGGGTCAAACATTGGAAGTCGTCTGTCGCTTATCCTCAAGGTAACGGGCAAGCTAAAGCTGCAAACAAGCTGGTCCTTTCTGCACTTAAGACGGGTTTGGTTGATCGACGTAGCAACTGGTTGGACGAACTTCCCCTTGCTCTCTGAGCAGTTCGCACAACCACTCGGCGGCCTAAAGGGGAAACCCCATTTGCTCTTGCATATGGATCAGAGGCCATGGCACTGGCCGAGCTACAAGTTTCAACAGCTAGAGTAGTTTTCTTCGACCAAGAACAGAACGACACCAACAGATTGATCGACTTAGATTTTCTCGACGAAAAGCGAGATACAGCTCAATTACGGATGGTAAATTACAAGAAAAAAACTAAGAGCTATCATGATAAGAAAGTAAAGATAAGATCGTTCCAAGTAGGCGACTATGTGCTAAGGAGGATCGATTCAACTGGAAGGAGAACTCAGATGAACAAGTTATCTTCCAACTGGGAAGGTCCCTATATCGTTACTCGAGTTATTAAGGAGGGAACTTACAGATCGCCCATCTAGATGGTGAAGAGTTGAAGTACCCGTGGCATGCTACCCACCTTATCAGATATTAATTCTAGTTCAGTCTTTTAGTTCAGTTTTCTAAGTTCAGTTTCAAAGTTAGTTTCCGTTTTCAAGTTTGAGTTTAGTTCTAGTTCTAGCTCTCCGTTTTCTATGTAATCATGCTACTACTTTAATAAAGTTGTAGTTTTATTCAACCAAAAATTTTGTTACGTTTGTGCATCGATTCTAACAGGCTCGACTCTTAGTCAACCTTGTTCCTTTAAACAGGCTCGATTCTTAATCAGTCTCGTTCATTTAACAAGTCTGACTCTTAGTCGACTTCGTTCTAACAGGCTCGACTCTTAGTCAGCCTCGTTCCTTTAAACAGGCTCGATTCTTAATCAGTCTCGTTCATTTAACAAGTCTGACTCTTAGTCGACTTCGTTCTAACAGGCTCGACTCATAGTCAGCCTCATTCCATTAAACAGGTCCGACTCTTAGTCGACCTCATACTAAATAGGGTTTGACTCTTAGTCAATCCCATTATCGAAAGAGCCAAGTATTAGGTCGACTTTACTTCTAAAAGTAGTCCGACCAAAGGCTCGTAACAATCTCATTTATCCTATCAGATCTAGTTCGATATACATACACGCAAGGATCAAAAGCAATAGATTCAAGTATAAAATGTCAAGCTACGATTAAACGAAAGGCAAGTCCCCAAAGCGGGCCAGGACTTGGGCAAATAAAATATTACAAATTAAAATGCCTCCCAAAAAACTGGGCCAAGGCAATGGTTACATAAATAAAAACCAAAAAATTGTTATGAAACTTGTTTTCATTACACCATCAAAATATATCAAATGAATATCAAGCTGCAGGAACATCTTCAGTTTGGTCGTCTATCCTAGTTTGATCGCCAGAAGCTTGGGCTGAATCTCTCTCTTGCTGTTTAAGTAAGGTTAGCTTCTCAGATTCAGAAAAAGTGTGTTTTGGGGTATCATCATCCAAAGCCAGCTTGTCAGGATTCTCAAATTCATGGAGCATAGTATTGAAGTTCACTGGTTCAATGGGGGGACGACCCAGGGCTCAGCCTCCATATCAGCATCTTCTGCAGCAAGGGCAACTAGATCGTTGTCATTGTAGGGTACAAGAGGATGACCTTGAGGGGCAGCCATGTCATACTGGTCCTCAGAAGCCCACTTTGCCAACTGCTGGAGCGGAATGTCGACTGAAGGATCTACCAAAATGCATCGAGCCATGTGGCGTCGACCAACATCATAAAAGGTAAAGGCTTGACTATGAATGTTGTTGAAGCATTCTTCACTGTCCTTGTAAGCCTCCACTGCAGCTTTGGCTTGGGCATCAGCCTCCTCTTTCCATTTGGCGCGAGCTGCAACGTGATCCTCATTCAGCTTCGCTAAAAATTCATCTCGGCTATGGAGAATCTTCTTGGTCGTCTCAAGCTCAGCCTTGGCTGCCTCTCTATCCAGCCGGACTCCAGCAAGTACCTTTTGGGCCTCTCCCAGCTTGCCCACAGCATCCTCCTTGACCAGCTTCAAAACTTCATAAGCAGCATCCAGGTCAGAATGCTCTTCCTTCAACCTAGCATGCTCCCCCTCCAGCTTCTCTAGCTCGGCAGCCTTTCGACCAAGCATGGTCTTAGCAAGCTTTTCCTGCTCCTCAGCTGTTTTCCAAAAACTGGTAGCCAGCTCGACCATAGCAAGAGCCTACAGCAAGATGCTCAAGGATCAGATCGACTAAAGGTTTGAACAAGGTAAATACGTAAGCAAGAAGGGAAAGCGATAATTATGGATAAAACTCTAAAGTGTTACCTCAGAATGGACCAGCCCCGACCTGGCCTTAAACATCTCAGCAGTCAAGCCCTTCTCAGTAAATTTGCTCACCAGATCCTGATCAGCAGCCCGCCTTACCACAATTTTCCCAAACTCCAACTCGGGATACTCCCTGCACGAGCTATCCACCCCTGTGAGCAAGGGAACGTCGCTGAGTTTGTCCACACGAGCCTGAACTAGCTCGGGATAGGAGACTTGGATGGTGAGGGGCTGGTTACTGCTGCCAGTGGACTTCCCTTTTCCAGTTGAGGGATCGGGCTTGGACCTTTTCTTTGTGTTAAGAGGACGATCGTCCTCTTCTTCCTCCTCTTCGTCGAGATCGACCACAGGTGTCTTACCCCTAGCTGGAGGATCCTCATGCATGGGATCCAGGCGTTGCTCGGATAATTCAGCTCCAGCAACTGGATCCTTAGGAGATTCATTGGTCGCAGGGTCCACCGTCTCTAGATCCTCAAGAGGGACCATCCCAGCACCCTCCTTGGGAAGCAATTTGTTCCTCTCCTCAGCCTCCTTCTCCCTGCTCGCTCGAGCATTAGCTGCACCGTGGGCCTTGGTGCTTTTCTTTCTCTGGCTGGTGCTCAGGATTCGAACCATGTTGGCTTGCTGTTCAGGAGTAAGAACTGCAAGACCAAGAAAGAAAAAGTTAGCAAAAACATTGTCGAGCAAACCAAAATTGACGAACAAAACAAGAGGAGCAAGTTATGATAGGTTTACCACCAGTATGCTGCCCATTGGTCCTACAATAATTAGGGCTTTCTGGCAGAATTGACACTTTTCCTCGAACCTGCCTAAAGCGTGGGTCACCCAATCAGGATATCTGTGGCCTCTCACTATCAGGTCTAAGGGAGCCACATCTTCATCTCCCAACAACATTCCAGCCTGAATGAAGTTGTTCTTATTGCTCCCCAGTAGCTCCTAGCTAATGGGCCCTCTACCTGCTATCAACCTTAACCTATCAGTCAGATCCTGGCACCAATCCGGGGCCCAATACTCCTCCTCAGCTAAGGACCTTGATTCTTCATTAGGCAAAGGGAACTCCCAGCCAGACCGACTCTCGGCCAAGATCATGTGGGTGTTCCAGTCCCTCACTTTATCAGGCAGGTTTACAAACAGCTTGGGGGCCTTAGTCCTAGCAGGGGTACTATATCCTAATGTCCTTTTGTCAAAAACAACTTTCAAAAAACTCCCTAAAAGCCTTCATGCAGGGTTCATATCCTATAAATCGACATACAATGGCAAAACAAACCAAGACTCTCACGGAATTGGCTCCTATCTGCATTGGAACAGCATTGGTACACTCTAAAAACTCACAGATAAAGGGATCAAGTGGGAGTCTTAACCCAGCTTTGAACTGGCCATAATAGAAGGCCACTCTCGTAGGATCCAAGGCCCAATGCTCCCATCCATGAGCTTTCTTCTCCCTAGGAGTAACATGAGTTAGCTGATAGTCTTGCTTGTTCACTTCATAAAAGCTGTTGAGGAGATCCAACCTTGAATCAGCCCCTTTCTTTCCAGCTTCTGGCTTAGGGGCCACATATCCCCTCTCGTTGCGACCTGGCACAACAGTTGAGCAGAAGGCATCCACAATTCTGTCCGAGGAGGAGCTCGCCGATGCCTGGGTCGACATATCTGAAGAAGAAGAAACAGGGGAATCAGTCCTAGATACAGACTCGTACGACCTACCTAAGGGCGACCTAGATTCCCCTGGGAAGCCTTAACTGTTCCTAAGGAAAGAGGGTTTTTGGGGTCCTCTAATGTAATACAACACCAAGTGGTCTAGCAGTTCATGAAAAAGATGGAAACCTACGATTCTTGGGTCGTCAATAATCAAGTCACCAGTTCATCTCCTACAGGAAGCTCCAGTTCGCTAAATCGCAATCCCCACCTAGTCAGAATGATAATGCACTCATCAATGGACATCTCCTTCCACCTTCCACCTAGACACTTGTATACCCTACGGTTTGCAGCGCAATAGCCATACCAAGCTCCAGGTTCACTACTAAAGGTCCTAGCCATGGCGGAATCGAAGGAAAAACAGAAATTAAACCTTAAAACAAGGAAACAAGAGTGTTACCTTAGTCGATTTTGACAAAGATGGGTTATTGCAAGAGACGAAGGTTCGACTTTGTGAAGAAAACCAATCGCTGCTCTTGCTGGGAATATTCATAGCTTGGAGATGGTAAAAATTCGAAAAGGAAAAGGTTTTTGCTATTGATATCTTTCCTTAACTGAGATGAAAAAAGGAAAAATTCAAACGGTTCCCTCACAATTAATGCATCAAGGCGGTTTTCGAGGCAGTTTCCCCAAACGTCAAAATAGCAATGATTACAGAAAAATGGCGCTTTTACTGATCCAGCCGTCCAACAATTAACGTCCAGGATTGAGCCACGTCACCATTGGTCGACCAAACAGCAGTTCGAGCATCGACCTGCGATCTACTTCAAACTCCATCAAAATTTCTTTAACTTCCTGGTCGACAAAAATCAACTCAGAAAGTTGGGGCCACTGAACAGAATAAAAGTGACGGGCTAGGCCCAACGAGCAAGCCCAGTTATTTACATATTATTGCCAACACACTCTCAGTGGGCTAAGCCCAATATTACTGTGCCCATCGCCAAGATCGCCGACCTAGCTCATTGTCCGACCTACGTGATTCCGACCTAGATATCGTCCGACATACGATCTAGATCCCAGTTCGGGCATGACCCGATCTAATCCACCAGTCAGGTCGACCTGGATCCAAACAGACGACCTCGACTTACGATGCTATGTCGACCTACAGAGTCCAGGCGTGAATACAATTCTTTACATAACGGACTCCCTACAAATCAGGAGTCATATATGGACAAGATCTCTCATGCGTATCTAATCCATGATTCAAGGGATTTAACACAACTATTACAAATTTATCTCGCATCAACAAATATAAATACATGACAATATCAACTGTTTCAAGGTAATTGCTATTTGTTATTCTGAATACATTGTTCTTTATAACTTATCAGCTCTCATATACACCGTACTTACTTTCACGTCCGAGGGTCTTCGTCGGAGACCATTCCGGCTAATCGTGGGTTCTGTTTTCAGGTCAAAAGCCAGGAGATCTATCTTGCTGATTGGTCGGAGATTGATCCAGCACGATTCTTGCAGCATCACTTTTTATTTATTAAGTATACATATTTTATTTTACTTTATTTATATTCAATTATTATTTAATATTGGTTATATTTAATTATTAAAAATATTAAATGTAAAATAATTTCATTAAAAAATTGACTTATTAATTTGTAATCTATCATTAGAGATGGTAATTTAATAATGTGAATAGAGTCATATGTTTCAAAACTTGATTTTGATATCTATAACTTAACTTTATGCATTGAAAATGTTTTTATACAGCCCGCCACGCTAGAAAGGATTCGTAAAACAAGGTCCAACTCTATTTACAAAAATCAAAAGATAGGAGTATTGTGAATTTGTGAATGGTTTTTGAACGGAATAAAAGTGACGGGCTAAGCCCAATGAACAAAGTCCAACACTTCAGACATCACCAAGACACTACTGTGGAATGGACTAGCCCAATTGCTACAATACCACGGCCCAACGGCAGAGATCAGTCGACCTAGTTCACATCCTTGGTCCCGATCTAGCTTTGTCCGACATACGATCGTTGACTTGTATAATTTCTATCAAGCCAAGGCACGAAGTCAGGTCGATTTCGAATATTCAAGCGACCTCGACCTACCAACGCGTACGTCCATCTACGCCGTTATTTGTAATCGCCTCATAATTTCTCGAAGACAGTTACGCCCACTACACCTCCGTGATTTTAGGAATTTATTACGATCCTTCAATACCACTATAAATAGCTTACGACATCCAACGTTAAAGGGTAATGTCTTATTTGCTATTTGAGAACTACGTTATTCAATTCAGTTTATAAGCCTAATAAAAGTTATCTCATTATCACGCCGGAGTGTCTTAGCCGAAGGCCAACTCAGCTAGTCGTTTGTTCGTGATTTCAGGTCACATTGGCTGAAGATCAACCTAACTACTGAACTAAGACTGATCTGAATCGTTTTCCGCATCATCAATTTTATTAATTTTATTAGTCAACTAATGATCCAATAATACACATATCTGCATATAACACTATGATTTGTTGCCATCTGACTACTAGTCAATATTCTTTATGTCTGAAAAAATATACCTAAATTTCTTTTTAAAGTTTTTCTAACTAAGAAATTGCTACTATTAATTTTATTTTCTTGTGTTCTTCATTTTGTCTATATCTAATGCATTCTACAAGGAATTCTTTTTAAAAAAAATAGACCTCTAATGCCCAAACGATAATTGGAGCTGTAATTTGTTTCTATTCCCTCCATCCCGTTCGAAAAGACACAAATTTTCATTTTAGGTGTTTCATTTAAAAATGCACACCCTCAAAATTGAAACATTTTAACACTTGTTTATTAATATGACTCACTTGTCATACTAACAATAACTATTCACTTACTATTCTCTATCGCACTTTCTATTTCTTACCTCACTTTTCATAATTACAACACTTAATTCACTATATATTTTCCTTAATTTTCGTACAATGTCAAATTTGTGTATTTTCGAATTGGACGGAAGGAGTATATGTTATCCTTCTTAAGTCATGCTCATGCACTCTCCCACCAAAAATAAATGGCCCAGTTCAATATTTTTGGTTGTCATTTTTTATTTTAACCAAAATCGTATTTGATAATAATTATTCGTGAATATGTAAGAAATACTATATACTAATAGTCTTTCTAATAATGCATGAATATAAATGTTTATAAATTTAATGAATATCATTAATATTTGATAATATTTTAATAAAAAAATAAAATTAATTGGACTAAGTTAAAGTATATCATTTACTTTGGATGTGGGTAGTATTTCAATTATAATGTATTATGATTTTACTTCTGTTCTCTTCCTCCATCTATAGTATAAATGACAAAGGAGGATGAACAGTAAAATGAACAGTTTCTTAAGTCAAATTTTTTATTTTATCCTCACTAAGTTATCTCTTTCCCATTTTATCCTTAAAAATTTATTTTTTTTAAATAAAAAAAATAATAATTAAATAAAACGACTCAAACATAAACCAAAAAGGGGCTAACCTTTGGGGAAGGAGTATTTATGTCACTGTATAATAATAATACGGAGTATGAACTATATACATTATAATTTTTATTTCTATCTATTAATTTCAAATTATTATTAGATAATGTTTTTAAAAATTTAGGCGGGGTTATTATTGGACAAAATATTATCAAGACAAATGAAACTGACAAAGGTATAACAGGTACATAGGATACCAACCCAGACCAGTTTAAATAAATAGAAACAAACAATATTAGCTTAGCTAGGCACATAATAATCAATGTTAATTTCGATCCTTGCACATGTGATCCATCAACAGTATCTTCAAAATATAATTTTCTATTTCTTTAAGAATTGTCAAGCTCATATTGTTGTATAATTTTATAATAATTCAATCATGAACCAAACAATACTTAAGTTTAACCTATACCTTTTATGCCCCTAAAAATCTATATTATAAATCACAGTGGTGTTTGCTACAGTAGAGTGAATAGTTTTATTGGTGGAAATTTCCATTTTGCCCTCACTGTTTTGTCATTTTCCCATTTTGTCATTAAAAAAAAATTAAATTTAAAAAAAATTAAAAAAACAAAAAACAAAAAACGTGGCCTTGAATACGGGCTTAGGCTAGTAAAGTTATATTTCGAAATTAATATAGCATTTTTCAAACAAGATTTTGATTTTCAATTATTTCTTGTCAACTTGTATACCCTCCCCCAAAAAAATGATTGATAAATTTTTAGTTTGAGATACATTCTAATAAAAATAGCAAACACTATCTAGCAATATTTGATTATCGATCTAACTTGTAAACAATTTACCAGATAAAATTGTCAATTTTACTACCAAATTTGTCGGTCCTTCACTTAAAATTGTCGAATATAATAAATAACAATATGATATATTAAGAGCAAATATGATACTTTTAAAGCCTAAAACCTGTGTTTTTTCATATTAATTAGGCAAATATATTTTTTAATTAATTTTGTGTTTTTTCTTGTGTTTTTTCTAAACATCGCAAAAATATTAATAAATATGATTTAATAATAATAAAAAAAAAGGGTAAAGAAGTCATAACCAATTAGCCACCAACAACCCCACCGCCCCTTTTGACTTTACTTTCTAAGAGAGAGAGAGAGAGAGGCAATGGAAGGGATTAATTAATTAAGATTCAAAACAAAGTCACCCAAACCAACATATCTCTGGATTCTAATTTCTACCATAGAAAAATTGAATTATTCCCATATCCATCCGTGATCTCAACTCTCTTTATATTATTTAAATTATTCCATACCATTTGCATTTGGTGTGTCAAACAATACTCGATTTTTTTTATTTTTTTTATGCTATTATCGAAAACCCCACTTGACAAGAACCTCTCACCCCACTAAAAAGTCCAACTTCTCCACTCTCATCATTCATATTGCTCCTTTTCTTTCTCTCTCACACTCAAACACAGAGAAATTGAAGTCACCCACAAATTATGCCTAATAAAATACACCCTTCTATTTTTTATTATTTACTATTTTCTTCGTCCCAGATCAAGGATTCTACTTTCCCTTTTGATCCTTCTCAGATTAAGAATTCCTTTTCATAAATGGCAAGTTTTTGAATATATTTATACTCTTAACATCTTCATATATTTACAAAAAAATCATTCATTATACCCTTGTAAAGTTGACATATTTAAAAAAAAAAATCAATCATTAACTTACTATTTTTCCCACTCATTCTCTCTTCTATTAAAAAATCAATCATTAACTACTATTTCCTACCCCATATTACAAAAAAACCATTCATTATATCCTTATAAAGTTAACATATTTACAAAAAAACCAGTCATTAACTACTATTCTCTATCCCACATTTAACTTTTATTTATTTTTTAAAAAATTTCTTAAGAAGCGTGAAATTCCCCCGATGACCCTTGATCGGGACGGAGGGAGTATTATTTTAAAAGTAAATTTTATTAAAAATATGTTTCCTCAAACATATACCAAAAAATAATTTTAAAAACGTACGGTGACATTTTTTTAATTAAATAAAACTAAATTTAAAATATACGATGACATTTTTGTAATTAACTAACACCTTTTAAAAAACAATAATAGTGTTTTTTAGTGTCAGCTATAGTGTAAAATTGTGTCAGTTAATGTTTTTCTAGTACAAGTGTTATTGTTAAATAGTATAGCAGTGTTAGTATTAAAAAAAAGTGTCATGTGTAGTGATAAAAATGTCAATTTTAGTTATAAATATTGTCAGAGAGGTGCTAATAAATTATGATTATTTACGAAAATGCCCCTTCATCATTTTTTTTAAAAAAAATCAGATATTTACACAAATGTCACCGTGCATTTTTTAAAAAAGTTTCAATTAATTACGTAAATGACATTGCGCATTTTTAAAAATTAATTATTCCAAATTAGTTGGAAAAACTGGACAATGCGCGTTTTTAAAAACTAGTTATTCCAAATTACTTGGAAAAACTGGATTTTTCTAAGATTTGACTATTTATTAAACTCCATTTATTATTCTAAGTAAATATCACTAGTAGATTATTTTAACTTTATTAGGTTAATCTAAGATTCATTAATCTTAATCATTTAATATAATTTAATTGATAAAAAAAAATATTTTGAAACAAAGAAAAAGGAAAATTGGGACGAGTATTGAGTGGGATGGAGCAATTATAATTTTGTATGCAAAGTCGTCGGCCGTCCATACACGACACGTTTTCTTAATAATACTCCTTACTTTACCAAATTGACCAAATTTCCACAATTTATTAAGTTGAATTTTTGGTACTATTCCTTACTTGTTCAGTAATTTTAAGGTTTTAAATTACTTTCATCAACAACTGTGGTTCATGAACCTCCTCTAATTACGAGAATTTGTCATAGAGTAGGTCTGCTGTGAAACGCGTTTCTCCATAACTATGGAGAAACGCATTTTTAATAGTCAGAAGCTATACGTTTGATAACCAGAAGAAAATTTCTGAATATCAGTCTCAAAGGGTTCTGGATATCCAGAAGCTTTGGAACGGATATCCAGAAGCCTTTGGGCGGATATCCAGAAAAAATAAATTTGAAGCCAAATCCAAGGCCAAGACCAGAAATTGCTTATTGAAGGTTTTCGGATATCCGCAGAACCTTCAAATGTATATCGAAACCATCAAATGAATATCCGTAAACATTTTGAAAGTTTCGAATATCATTTGAAGGTTTCTGGATATCACTTTCATAAGCCTTCTCGGATATCCTTTCAAAGGGCCTTACGGATATCCGTAACCTCAGATCGATATCCAAAAGAATGGGACAAGGTCATGGCCAATACAAAAAGTTTCTGGATATCCTTTCAAAAGGTTCTGGATACCCGTAACCCGTTTCTCCATGACTTATGAAGAAACGCGTTTCTCCCTAGAATTTACGTTTGTCATATGGATTGTTGACCTAAGTTGTACTAGTAATGCCTTAATTCAACTTTGACGCGTACAATGTTCCATTTCCACTTGCTTCTAATTAACTCCAGCGACAATTTTAAGTCAAATACAAACAATGAATAAATTTGAGAGCTTTGAATTTGCTTCAAAAGCCAATTCAACCTATCGTTTTATATACTCCCTCCCTCCCTCTGTTCCTAATTTTTTATTTTTAAATTTGATTTATTTAAAAATGAATTCGGACATTCATTCGAGGCAGAGGGAGGGAGTATAATACAATATTAAATGAGTAATAATAAGGTGCGCTTGTAAACTTGCGTATGAACATAAAATTTTATTATATCTGACATAAAATAAATGTCTATTTTTGTTATTTATTATTAAGATAAATATTAAGATTTATTTTTGGTCAAAGGCAATTCTGTACAACAAAGAAGGCAATGGATAATTCTACATTTATGAACATTTATAGAAGACATTGAAGTTTTCAAAAATTTCAAAGCTCAAGGAAGGTCAATATTTATTAACCCACTATGTTACTCTATCCCTTATCTTTGTGTGGAGGAGATTGAATAAGCAAAAGTGGAATTCCTCCCAAAAGACCACCATCATCATATAATTAATTTTATAAACAAAAGTTACTCATTAACATCTACCACTTTAACCCAATAAATATTTTTAAATATCCCACTAAATATTTCTTCCAATCTCTTGCATGATTCATTTCCCACCAAAAAAAATCAACTTTTTTTTCTCAGTTTACTTCCATTTTTTAAACAATATCATATCATACAGGTTAATTTAATTGGAAGGAAAAAAAGAACAAAAAAAAAAAAAAGACGGAGACAGGCATAGGCTCATTTCCTAATTGAATGGTTGAGATTTGATTATTTTTTCAAGTGGGGCCTTGCTTGTAGAGTCGGCAGATGGATGTTTGTTGTTTCTACGACGTTGGATGATGAAATTAAGATGATTCAAGAACTACAGGTGCAGGTGAGTCTGTAGCCGAATGTGGATGATTGTGCTCTCCTTCGTATGTCACTATAAGCATTCCTGGATCGTCAAGTGCCCTCTCAACGTGCTTCCGCGCCGGACACCCTCTCAGGCTACTGCACTTGTAATATCCCCTGTAATTTAACACAGCCCATTAGAATTGGCATCTAATAAATACTCCCCCATCTCAATATACAAGTTATCAAATATTAATGTGGGAAGATTAAAAAATAAATATCGTAAATATAAAAAGCAAAATAGGATAGAGAGAGTGGGGTATAAAGTTTTTGTTATAACTATAACAAATGAATCTCATTATTTAACAACTTTTACATTGAGATTTGGGACGCACAATAAGAAAATTAGTGACTTCTATATTGAGACAGGGACGTAGGGAAGTAAATCATTTCTTTTATCGATAAATTACTAAATTCATGAAATTTTTATGTGAAATTTCACTGTCGTTGATCAATTAGTATATGTATGTGATAAAATATTTATTTTTGTTCTTGTAAAAATTCTGAGTAATAATACAATTAATATGAGTTTGAGCGAAAAGGACAGGCGGGTAAGGCAAATTATTCTAAATTAGGTTCACATGTTTGGTCAACGAGTTAGTGGGAGAATGACTCAGTGAGCGAACGAGTTATCAAGGTGAGTCAATGGTGCGCGATAGAATTAAGGAAAGGAAGGACAGATTAAAGAGGGCAGGGAACAAGGAGAGACGACTACGAGAATTACAACAAAAGTAAAATAACTAAAATTATACCTCGGATGTGGAGATCCTTTAATAGGCTTTTGACCATACTTTCTCCAAGAGAAATCGTCCGGCGGTATGTCCGCCATCTTCAAACTTATCGCCGGCACTCTCACCACTCTCTTCATTCTCGATTTCCTATTAATTAACAAGTTTTATGAAAATTAGCAAAATACACAAAAAAAAAAGGCTCCAATTAACAGTATTGTGACTAACTGATATGAACTGTTTAGTAATTTACCTTTTCTTTGAGCAATGGCAACGTCCAGATGAATTTGCGCACTTGTTATGCGAATCGTCCATGGAACTACACTTCCTCTTGAACGATGAAGACGACAGAGGCGGCCGACTGGCCGAAGACAACTGTGACATATTTGTGATTTGAAATCCAGACGACATCGACGGCTGTAAACTGTCTGTGTCACCGGTCAAAGACGACAAGAAGGAATTGGCCGGAGAGGCAGCAGCCGCAGCAAAATTAATGGTGGTCATTGCCTCCTTCCTGTCAATCGATGAAGTTCTAACCAATTGGTGGTGGTGTTGTTGTTGAGGTAGTGGAGGCAAACGCTGAATCGGCGTTGGACAGTACACGCGAGAACCGCCAGAAACCATATCCTTATCCACCGTCTGATGATAATTGACCGTTGACTGCACCAACGGCGCTGATTCCTTTACAAATTTCTCTTGCTGCTGCACCTGCTGTTTCTGAGTCTGTATCTGCATCTGAGGCTGTGGTTGTTGAGAAATTGGAGGCGGATTTGAAACCGGACCACGCCTAAATCGAGCATGGCCAGTTCTGCTTCGGTCGAGCAATGAAATGAATTTCTTAAATTTGTTAACAGCCACATCGGTGACGGCTCTGTAATCAGAATTTAAATCCGACGAAATATTCGGATACGAGGACGACGACGAGGTTTGGTATTGCTGCTGAGATTGAGATTGAGAGAGCAATTTGATTAAATTCTCAACGCTCTGTAGGCCGGCGGCGGCCGCTTCTTTAACGGCTTTCTCCTCCATTTTGGCTACGAAACCGTCGTTTCTGTAACCGGACATGAGCT
Source organism: Adenophora triphylla var. japonica (assembly GCA_022495995.1). Taxonomy (NCBI): domain Eukaryota; kingdom Viridiplantae; phylum Streptophyta; class Magnoliopsida; order Asterales; family Campanulaceae; genus Adenophora; species Adenophora triphylla. Next base: position 3,203 of record JAFEMH010000839.1, on the reverse strand, counting down.
CAACGGCCATAGCCGTATGTACCAAAATGATAAAGAAAATGGAGAGAGAGAGAGAGAGATATTGATTGATTGCTGTTGAGGAAAAGCAAAAGTTGGGGAAATGATAGAAGGAGAAGGAGAGAGGGGAGATTTGTATTGGGAGAGAGTCAAATGAAATGACCTGTCGCTTCTATTTAAGTCCAACTGCGGTCAAAGGTTAAAACCAATCATCGATATCCACGTGTAGTATTTTATGAGAGAGGAAATATCAGTGCATTGACCGTCTGCTTTTAAGATGGGTCCCGTAATTACCTTGTTAACAGGTTGGTTTGTTAGAGGAGAGAGAAAATGTTGCTGAAAGTCAAAAGGTTATATAGTGAGCCGTTGGATTTAACCATTTTGGAAAGAGAACAAGGGGTTAGGTTTTAGGAGCCAGTGAGGTAGAGTTGACTTTTTTACAGCTTTAATTTTTTTTTAATTGGTAGAATTCGCCGGGATCGTCTTGGGCCAGAGTGCATGACTCAGTATCTTGGCGGAGGTAAATCGTGGGATGTCTGCTATCGTAAAGGGTGGCGGCACTCTTTCCTGTGCGAGCCTCCTACAAGGCATTTACACTCTTACAACATCAAATGGTTGCTCATTGCTTTCGCAGAGGCAATTACATCCTATTATAACGCGAAATGGTGCTCCCGGTGTTCACCCAAAGCAATCTGCTTCTTAAGCCCTGCGCTGGATGTGCTAGGAAGGCTCACAGGGCCTGGCAGGAGTAGAATCTTAGCAGAATTCCGCGAGGGGGAATCGAAGCCGCGACCTCCCTACTAGGGAGGAAGCCACCAAGATACCGTTGGGCCAAAGCCACTTAGGTGCTTTAATTAGATTACATACAATGGTTTTATTCTCCCTTCCCATTTCATATAATATTTTTTATATTTTTTCTTATCTATCTAATATTTCATCTACCTATTTCATTTACCCCTTACAATGGCGAACTTAAATTAAATTTCAACTCCTTTCAACTCATCATTCTATACCCCATCATTTTTATTTTATTTATATTCTCTATTTTTATGATTAGTAAAATAATAATAATTATAATAAAAAAAATATTTAACACTTAATTAAAAAAATATTGCATCAATTTATAGGAAAAAAATAATGATTTTATTTAAATAAAGGCTAAAATGAAGAAGGATAATTGAGAAATGGGTGTTTTTTTTTTCAAATCAAATGAAACATGTATCAATTTGTAGGGAAAAAATGATGAATTTTGGTAAAAAAAAAAATTTAAAAATTAATTTACTAGGTGATAATTCAGCTCAAAGATTTGGGATAAAAAAAAATTCGAAAATCCAACGGATCTATAAAAGCTTGACACGTGACGGATAAAGAAAAAAAAATAAATAAATAAACTTTCAGCTAAATAAAACTTTTCAACTCACCTTTTCATCCCACAATGTTTCATCTCCCCATTGCACCCTTCCAACCAACTGAAATCCAATTTCATCCCACTTTCACACACCCATTGTAGGTAGTCTTATAAAAGTCCAATTGAAGAGAGGAGGAGGTGAGATCGGATGGGAAACGGTTATTGCTTGACAAGAGTTGGAAGGAATGAACGATTAAAATTTAATTTATATTCATAATAAATTAAGTTATTTACAAATAAACATATTTTTGACTAAATTTATATTCTTAGACCTAAATCATAATAAAAATAATTACATTAATATATAGTTTGAAAATAGTTGAATTATTTACTTTTATTTTATAATAATATATCTTAAAATTACTAATATATCTTTAACATTAATACAATTGATCTTTATAAGTTGTGCATCGAAAGTAATAATATTTGGTTATATTTGAAACAAAACAAAAACAATATGTTTGCATGATAAAAATTTATATCAACTTGATTGTGGGACTTAATTTGAAGTAAAATATAGAGAGAATCGTAATATATACTGTAATTCTAGTTTGATTTCTTTTTATTTTAAAGTTTGAATTGTGAAAAATCATTTATTTTTCACGATTCAGAAAAAAAATGGATTTTAGAGCGAGCGTTTTGGTTCAAGAAAAAACCATTTCATGTCTTTGTTAGAGTCAATATTTTTATTATTGAATACAGTGTACTCCCTCCGTCCCGGATCTATGTGCTCGGTTTGACTTTTCACGTAAATTAATCCAGAGAAAAGATATATTTAAAGTCATATGAGCTGCTAAAATAAAATACAGAATGGTGGAGTGAATAAGAAATTATAATCATGCTAAGAGTACTAAAATAATGTGAGAACGAAGTGGAGTGGAATAAGAAACATTCCTTTCTATTTTTGGTGAATGTGCATCGTATATCGTGACTAAAATTGAAATACAGACGCAGACGACTATGGTATACGTGGTTTATAAGTGCTCAAGCATATATGTTATTGAACTAATAAAATAATCTAAGGTCAGTCTCATGAACGCAAACTCCCCAATATTTCGTGCATCACCAAGCACACTATTATTGAATGAGCACTCTGGCCCAATTCGCTACAATACCAAAGGCCCATCGATAAAGATCACGACCTAGCTCATCGGCCGACCATCCGTGGCTCACTTTACCTAGCCTTCGTCTCGACATACGACTCATATACTTGTACAATTGCTATCAAGCCAAAGCACAAAGTCGTCGACTTCGAATACTCAAGCGACCTCGACCTACCAACGCGTACGTTCCATCTACGCCATTATTTCGTAACCGCCTCCTACTTTCTCAGGGAGATAGTTACGCCTACTGAAAAAGCGGAGGATGCGTGTACCGACTTCACCAACCCGGAATGTAGCTTGCCCAAAAGACGCCTACCCACCTACCCGACCTGATTGGACATGTCGGTCGACTTAACTAGCTACCGGAAATGCCACACTCAGCTTCCTCGATGCTTACTCTGGGATACCATCGTAATCGAATGCATGACGAACGACATAGAAAAGACTCGCCTTCCAAGTCACATGAGGGTATATTGCTTACATAAAATGCCATTCGAGCTACATAAAGAATTCTCGGGCTACTTTATCAACTGATGGTGAATAAAGTCTTTTGCGCTACTCGTATCAAGCCGATAAACACGGAGGGGCCTACATCGACGACATGGTCATCTAAACCAAGGCCGGTCGTCATGTGGTAGCACTCTAAGGAAAACGTTTCGCCAATCTACGAGCAAACGACATGAAGCCGAATCCGA